>VZRU01012607.1:188-49606 GCA_013398155.1 Pedionomus torquatus | reverse complement strand
CCAAGTATTTACTAATATGGGATCCAATTAGGGTTGTTCTACAATCATATAAGAAGGGGTTGAAGCTCTCTTTTTTTTTAAGTGCTCTTTTAGATAGGAATATTACACTGACTGTAGATGAAACTACTTGGTTCACATTTTTTAACTTGATTTCAGTTCTCAAAGAAAGAAAAAAAAAACCAACCAACCAAACAAACAAAAAAAAACCCAAAACCAAACAAACATAGAGCAGGAAAGTTGCCTGGTTTAGTTGAGCAAGACTTCTTCATCAAAGTTCGGTTTAATTCATCGGTGGTGATACTGCATGCAAAGCTAATCAGTGCCATAAAAAACACTGCATACCTTTAAAAAAAATATCTCCCCTTTCCTCCAGGGAGGGGGATGGGGATTGACTACTTGCACCTTTGAAAATAAATTATTTTCTAATCTTTCATGGTAAATTACTGGGAAAAGTCATCTGACTCAGCACCTTTAAGACAACATTCTTCCTGAAATGTCATAAAACAACTACAGTACACTCCTGCAAGTCAAATGGAAGGTTATTTTACCTTGATATTGATGGCAGTTTACTTCATTGAGACACTGTGTAGCATGGAATTTAATGCTTTTTTTACACAAATACCTCAAGTAAATACCCATAGATCTAAGATAAATACTGTTGAATTTTAGTCTGCCTATAGCTTTCCAGCATTTAATAGTTTTTGCTTCACTAGTCTAAAGTAATTTCCCAAAAAATCAGACCTTTACAGATATGGTTAACTGCTTATCCTGAGCAAATTAAATTAAGCCTCTGGCATATGATGAAGTTTGTTTCACCTAATTGAGTATCTAATGAGTATGGATGAATTTAAGCTACTCACTGAAATTTTGTTTTTCAAAGCTTTTCTGATTAACATCCATTCAAATGGAGAAAGAAACACATTTTGTTTTATATATGCATAAGCTTTTGAAAGAAAGCTTAAAGTAAGATTCTGATCCCTCCAGAAGGTTTGACCTCAAATTGTTGTGTCCTGTGTTGATATATATAATTATTACTGAGATATTCTGGCCCATTTTTCCTTTTGATTCATACAATTGCCTCTTATTTCCCTAGGTTTTTCTGTCCAATATTGTGTACATTCACTAAAGAGCTGTGCTCTTCAGAAGCTTCACTATCAGCTATCATTCTGATCAAACTAGCATGTCAGCTTTCTCCCTCTAGAATATGCACCTGGAAACTAGATATAGCTTTTTTACCATGAAAATGTCAAGCAGCCAGGGAAAGGGGTGGATAAAAATTTGGACTCTTTTGAGATTACTGAAAGCTTTATAACTTTGACCTTGTTCCATTTGATAGTATTCCTCTATGAATTCTTCATCCTAACAGTATTGCAAAAGCCTGAGATGGGCACTTTTTTCTTTTTTACTCATTATTACACATCAATGAAGCTCTGGACTCTATCTTGTCTTTAGGATAAAGGAAGAAACTCTTGCAAAGTAAAAAAGTCAAAAATTTTTATCCTAGAAATCTTCTCATTTTGAGGAAACCCACAGGCTTTTAGACAAAGGATTTTAAATGAAGCGATTGTGTCCAAAGAAAGTTCACAGCCAGTTTTTCATACCACACAGCTTGGTCACAGTCCTGTTACTAAGAGCTCATGTGGTTATCTACACTTATTTCCTTCAATTCCACAGTAAAAAAAAAAAATTAAAATAATCTCTTGTACAGCAAAAGCCTGGTTTGACCATGTCTTTATGAAGCTTGCACTAGCTTTTTCCCTTCAAAACATTTTGTTCTACTTTCCCCTTCCTTTTAAATCATTGCAAGTTTTGATCCTGTCTACATCCAGACCCAAATCTGTTCTTGCAATCACCCTATGGCTTTTGTTTGTTCAGGCTTTTCTTACCATTTCCCTTGTCTCAAACCAGGTGCTTTCGTTTAATGTCTTTATATCACCATCTATTTATCCTATGCCTACACTGAATTTGAAGATGCAATTGAAGCAGATGGAGGCGTGCCCATGCTAGCCTTAATCTAAGTGGTTGTGTTATGAGATTATTGCTTTTAGTGCAAACTTTCCAAAATCTGAGTGACCTACTCAAGATGTGACCCCCTTCACCCTGAAATCTGTGACTCCATTTATTCCCGACAGTGTTTCCATAACTGCCTGGCTTAGAGCTAACTTGGATATCTGTCCCAAAGCATGCCAGTCCCCTAAATTCTGGCTACATAGATTCATGTATAGTGTATTTTTACCCTTGAGCAACGTATGGCTTCTTTTACTGGGATGGTTCTGTTCCTCATCCAGAGAAGGATTTGTCTCTGTGCCCTGCTTCCACATGATTCCAGGTTATGGTTTCATTGGCTGAGGTTGCTTCCAGTTCCTACAGACACTTCTCAAAGAACCCTATGTCACTTGGTGTTAAAATAAGCTTTATTCAATTCTCAGAAAAGAATAGAAATAATAACCTAGATGACATGTATTTTTAATATAGCCTAAATAAAATTATGCTTGTTTTATTTCAGAGGACCTTTTTTTTTTTTTCCTGAGGTACTAATGTGGGCTTTTACTTGACCTGGCTTGTTTGGTTATAGGGCAGTTAAAAAAATTCAGCACTGGTCATTTAGGGCTAGAATAAAACATTCTTAGGCTTTCTCAGGGCTTCTCATCCCTAATGACCTTCATTTATCCTTTTCTCAAAAGTATTCCATAACACTTTATGAATTTTTGTCTTTGTACTAAAAATTGAAAACACACCTTCTTCTCCTCTCCAGCTTGCAACATAGCCCAGGAATGTGCTTTCACAGCTGCCCATGCTAAAAGGCATAATGACTTCTTTGTGGTTTCTCCCAAAGCAGTACCTTAGTCTGTGACAATTCAAGCTTACGGTTTTGTTTTATTTTTAATAAACAAGTTAACCAGTATTCTATTTGGACTTCTCCCTGCTATATTACTTTTAAATGCCAGAGAGGTTGCAGCTGCTCCCAAGTGCATGTAGCCTTTCTGATGTTTCCAATTCAAGTATTTACAATAATGACATACCATGGACGGAAGAATTTTCAGGGATGAAAATGGACTCATAATGGCCTTGTTAGGAACCACTTATGTAAAGAGTGTTTTTGCTCTTATTGATTTTAAGAACCCTTGTCAGCCTATACAGATAAAAAAAAAAAATAATTCCTCTTCATTTTCTCTCAGGGGAAGGAATAGAGAAGGGTAAAGAGTGCCAGGTACCAAGTCCCCTGCTGGCAATATAGTTTGAGATTTTTGTTTTACTTTGGGTAAAGCTTGCTTCCCATAAAGACTTAAAACCTTTGGTATTTGGAGAGTTCCTCTGCATTTATGATGCTTCATTTCTGTTTGCTTGCCTTACATGCAGACCAATGGTCTTGTTTTGAGTGAGAAAACTGCTGCAAAGAGGATTATGATAATACCCTCTTTGGAGTCATCTGTAGGCAACAGAAATTGTTCTTCCTGGTGCTGTTCCTGACCACTGCTGTTTCCTCAATTAACTCCTTCAGCTTTTTTTATTTGGTGTTAAGGTTTTTATTTAATGTCCACAGAACGTCAGCCCAGAGTAGCATTCTCAGATTCTGTGTTGGGCAGCCTAGATTAGGCACAGTTCTTAGGAAGCATATAGTTCCAAGGATTCTTTGCTACAGCAAAAATATTACTGATGGCAACAAATGTAGTCTATCCTACTCCTAGGCTTTCTTCTTTTGGGGATGATTTTTGTCTCGGGTATGCTTTTTTAATAGAGTTACCTGTGTAATATCCATGCCCGTTTTCGCTGTTAATACTAACAAGTACCTGTTCTGGCAACACACGCTTTTGTAAACCAGCATTCAGCCTTAAATGGTTTAGAATCCATTTCCTCTCGAGTTTTTATAGATAATTTGACAATGATGTTACTAGCACCTTTGCCAATTTTTTGCATATTATGCAAGCTCTTACTAACTGTTGTAAAATGATGTAATTACATTTCTTACAACATTAGTATGGGTTCTGAACATTGTCTTGATTCCAGCGTCCTCCTGAGCAGTTTTTAATTGTTAGCCACTCCAGAGCTAAATTCTTTCTTTCTTTCTTTCTTTCTTTCTTTCTTTCTTTCTTTCTTTCTTTCTTTCTTTCTTTCTTTCTTTCTTTCTTTCTTTCTTTGCTTTGGAACCACATTTTAAAAACTTCATTCTGGGTCTCTTTCTGATGCCTGTCCAATTTCCTTGTCAAAAGTCAGACTCAGGTTTTCATTTTCCTTTCACCTCTTTTCTTCTGCCCAACTCTGTTGTTCCAGACCCAGTCAAGATTTAGTCCTCTTTCTAAAGAACCACTCATGTTTTCATTCTTAAATAAAGGCACTGGTTTTATATAGTTTCATTTTCTTTACATACAACAGCCTCAAAGATTTTACTCTAATGGAAATGCAAAAATATTCCCCGAACTTCTTCAGCAGCTTGATTTAACTGTTGTGCTCACTACGTGCGTCAGAATTAGCCATTTGGTAGAAATACAGCAAGGCTTTCTCTGTCTTTTGATTCTTGCAGATACAGAATTCAACACTGGTAACATTTTTCCACCCTCCCTCTGTACCTAGAATTTTTGGTCATTGACCACTTCAGCCTTTCCTTCAAACAGCTTTCTTAGCTCCTTTTTAATTCATCACTCTGTGGTATTGAGCAGGTGCCCAGTGCTTCTAGCACTTTATCCTCTGTTGGCTAAGCTTCATGCCTGAAGTCAGGATGAAAAAATCTGTATTCAAACTTCTCCCTCTTATGAACACAGCCAGTTCCCTTGCTGTGGTAGAAACCCTGTAACTTTGAAATGGGCAGTGAAGGACAAGCTACCATCTTCAGGCTGCAGTTCCCCTGACAGCTATGCCTGTCTCCATCCTGTGCCCTGAAAGTTTCATAAATTTCCTAGGCTTCTCTCCTGCAGAGTGTGGCACAGAAGTATCTTACTTGGGGCATCAGCAACCCCCACAAGCCCATTCACACAGAGAATATACGTCAGGCGAAGGCTGGCAGTACTCCGGACTTGCCTTTGACAGCTGTTGCGCCCACAGCTCCTTCACTATGTTGTCCCAGAATGATTTATTCCTGTTGTCACTGGGATCCCAAAGAAGACACAGAGGAATCTTGGCTCCTCACATAGGTCCCTCAAGTACCAAAGTAACTATATCAGTGCCAGCTTTCTTCCTTGCAGCTGAGTGAATGCGAGCTTAAGAAGGGAGGACTGAACTGCTCATGAGTGGAAGAGTCTTAACAGAAGCAAAGTTTCAGACCAAACCCACACTACTTGTTTCATTCCTTGCTGACTCCCTGCGCTCCCTGTTACCTCTGTCTTCTCTTTCCACCTTCTTCAGCATTACCAGTTATTACATTAACCTCCTCTCAGCCAGTACCAGAACTGCTTTGCAAGCCACATGTGGCCTGCAAGTACTCTAATGAGCAATTACATTTCTAAGATTTCCCTCAGGTGAAATAGTGAATGCTTGCACAGCATCACTGTGCTCAGTAGGTGTTTTCAGCTGACTAATTCTCTCCCCCAGAGCAATGGAAATATGAGAAAGAAGAGTTAGTTTCATTCTCCTTTGTAAGAAGGACTTTATGGGAAGAATATTCAGCCACTATGGGATTCTGGATTACAACAAGCTGGTGCTTTATCCTCTGTATCAGTAAATTGTCTTGTATCACTTCATGTCTTCCAATAGGTTTCTCTGCAGAACGTGGTCTCTTGTTGTTTGGTTTTCAATACCTAAAAACAAAATCATGTAATTATATAAAAATAAAAACAATGTATCTACTTAATTTCAGAATGGAAGCTGGAATTTTATCTAGATTGCTAAATCTGGGTAAATAAATATTCTTTCTCAAGAAGTCTTGTTAACTGTATTTCTGTCTCTTCACTTCAAATGCTTGTGGAAACAAGAAGACAGCTCATATTTCTTCTCTGGAATGAGTCATTGCTTCCATATATTAATAGAGATGTCAGGAAGATTCTCTCCTTTAAAAGCTATGAGACAACTTAATCTGTAACTTCTGAATTATTTTTCAAATGTCAAACTAAAATCAGTGAAATTTGACTGAGCATACCACAATATCTTTTCAATTCACGTTTATTGGTGGAGTTAGGAAGTCACTGAAGTTTCTCTGCTAGGGGAACTCCTTTACAGAAAAGTGCTAGGCTCACATGTCCTGAGTGGGCAACATATCTGATCTTATAAAAGAGTCTAGTGTATGAGAAGTACTTAGATTTTTCAGCAAAATTATCTGTAAGAATCTAATAAAACTTTCTTTGTACAAGTGTGCTAATTCATGTAGATTTCCACTTTAAAAATAAATTTTCTTTCTTCTTGCACAAAATTAGACCAGAGCCTAAACAACCTTTCTATTGAAACCTTAGAAGAAATATTTGAATATTTCTTTTATTCTAAATCTTTTAAAATACATATATATAAATTGTTTCTTAGATTAATGAGTGCTATAATAGTTAGAGCATCTGGTATTACATTTTACTGACCTCTATATGAAATATGGTTTTACTAACACTCCATCAAAACTGTTCATTCTTTCTGTAAACTAAAATGCAATCCATATAGCCTGACAAGCTTCCTTAAAAGTTTTTCCTATGACTTGCACCTTAAATTGAAGACCTCCATCTATGCACAGATTAATCCCCCATCTTTCAAGCCACTACTTTCAGCACAAGCTGCACCACCACCAGTGAAAGCTGAGAATGCTCTGGCATAACATTGGTTGTAACTACATCTCTATGTATTTACACATATGTGCTCACAAAGAGATATTTTTTGTACCCGGTTTCTAGCAGAAAGCCATTTATTATTCCATGAATTTCAGACAGGGACTTGCAGTTCTTTATTAAATGAATGACAAAAATGTGAATGATACTGAACAGAAACATTAATATAAAGACTAATCAGTTTCCTTTTTTGTATGACTTCCACTTCAAGGTCTTCCCTTCTTCAATTAGTCTCCATGAATTGATTGTTTAATGCATAACTAATCTTGAACTTGTTCTTCTCTTGATGATGGGAAAAATTAAAGTTAATTTTGTTGAAGTCGTGCTGCTTATGTTGCCTATTTATCAAAGGGTGATATTTTCAAAATCCGTATGGCAGCTGTTCTGTTTTTCCTCCACAGCATACACAGAAGTCAATTTTATTTATAAACATGCAGATCTCTACCCTGTTTCCTGCAAACCAACAAACAAATAATTTTCTCCATTAATACAGATTTTTTCCCTCATGATGGTAGGAATTCCCATATATTGCATTACAGTAAGATAAAACTAATATTGCTTAAGTTGGAAGGTCTAAGCTCCTGGCAAAAAGGGATAGAAAATGAACAGCAAAGTTTAATTTCTCTAAAAAAGGCACACAGAAAGAATAGATGTAAAAGTCTGTTTATTTGCTACAGCAGCTATATTTTAACCGAGTAAAACAATACTTGTGTCATACAATTACTTGAAATGAATCTGAACCATGCCTCCATGCCTTTTGGGAGTACTTGGCCAAATTCACTCTCTGTTAGTCCTATATCTCAAGCTTTACCTTTTTTTTCCAAGGGAATTTTACTTTATAAAGCACTGGTAAGAACCATTTTCTCATTCAGAATATAGTTGCAGCTTTTGTGTTTGCCTTCCACTGATTTGCAACAAATCTTTTGTAAAAGACAATGTGAAAATGTAAAATATAAAAGACAATGTAAAAATCCAACACAAAAATCCTATTAAGTCTGTGGAGTTGTAAAACAAAATGAAAGGATAAATGTTAAAGTAATGATAAAAACAGTGTGAAATCCTTACTGTAGAATCAACTACACAGAGACTGTGAATCATCATCTACGGCACAAATGAGAGCGCTGACCATTTGTAGAGCTATTACACAGCTGCTAATACAGAAACTAAGGAATAGCATAAATTCAGATCTATTGTTCTAATTTTGAAAGGACATTTTTTCCCCAGATGTGCACTATCCAAATCCCTTCAAGTCTGCTAGCATCACTTCAGTCATTCCTACTATTTTTTTTTGCATCACGGATGCCATGGATTTGTTTTACTGGATGAAGTGGAGATAGAATCTGCCTCTCTCTCCTGTGCCAACCTTGTTTTGTGCCCTGAGACACAGCAGAGCATCATGTGCCAGCAGGAAGATGGAAGAGATTCAATTCTGTTCACTCAAGTTTACAAACAAAATTATGCAACAAACCTTGAGCTTTTGAATTCTCTATTCCTAATCTTGAACCAGAAATGATCCCCAGATCATTTAATTAACTATAATGGACTAATGGATAAATTAATTTTCTCTCATGTAAATAATAAGGGCATGGCAGTTTTGCTTTCCTGTGTGTTTGTGGGGATTTTTTCACTTTACCAGCTAGTTTTTTCTTCATAATTACTTACAGGTCATATTAAGTTTAGCTGAATCCCTTGAAATATGTGCTCAAGCATCATAAGAGTTTTGTGGTTTAACACACTGCAAAGAAGCTTTTATCGTCATTTGGAGACAGAAAAAATAAATATTAGTATCTAAACATATATAATTGATGAAGTTAAGCAGCCTGAAAGTACACACCATTAGTGAGCACTGGGAATTAATATATCAACTTAAAAATGGTTGAGGAGCTTCCTGAAAGGAAGATGGTCTGGAGCTCTGATGAAAGAACTAATAGGCTAAAGAAAGGCAACAAGAGAGTTTTTCAACTATTGTATTTAGAACTGATGGTATTTAAATATTTTCATCGATGACCTTGGCAAACAGAGTAGTAATATGCTAAAGCAGTGTACCAGTCGCATATATTCCTGTTTTATCAGGTCATGGCTACATTCCGGCTACAGTATTAAAAAGGCCATACAGTTTTCTTTTCATTACATGATAAGCAGCTGCTGCCAAATCAGTTTGACTTTTGGCACACTGTATGCCACTGTTGTTCCCCAGCACCTTCACATGTGGAAAGGGAGCAGGACACAAACCTGATGACTGTTCTGGAGAGGCTAGTGAATATTCTGGGAAAGCTGCTACTTTCCTATCATTTGCTTTCCCAAGGGCCACTTGGTGTCCTCGTCTTGATGTGAGCAGGTATGTGTATCACATGAATAAGTTCAGTTACTTAATTATCCCTGTCTAAACACCAGACACACACTGAGCTAGGGAATGGGAACACACATGCATTTCCATCTTTCTTCATTGAAAGAAAGAGTGTGGTTCTCTTTTCCTATAACCTACACACAGATTAGGGGAGAACACTCATGCCAAGAAAAGGAATCCTGTGTCACAGTCTTAACTGTCTCTGTTGCCAAAAGTTATGTAACTCAAGCTACCTAACAAGGCTTTTATTAGGGAAGCAAAAAGCGAATTACCTTGGTATCTTGCTTTGGGATATTCATGATGTAAGAATAATGCCCTTGGATCAATATAACTTTTAGATTGTCTTTCTGTTGACTTTTATTTTAGCACAAATAAATGTATAGGATACAGCTGAAGTTTATATCAGAAAAGCTTTTCTTTTTCAGTCAGTCAGCTTTTTATGTACATAGTACATACAAACCATAATGCTCCTTTTTTCTGTTTACATTTTTTACTCCATAATTTCATCCTCTCTTAATTAGTTCTTACAAGGTAAAAAGATCATAAGTCATTTCCTATCTACTGTATCCACACACATGTATAGTTTCATCGTTTCATAAATGCTTTTCAGTTTTGTCATTTGGTCACTTTTTATTCTGTGTGGCTGAGTTCCAGTTTTAACTCGTTCCTCATATGGAAGCCAGCCTAATCATCCCTGTTAGGCACCCATAATTTTTTCTAGTTCAACTATATCCTTTTAAAGACAAAGTAATTAGAACTGGAGGCAATATTCAAGGCAGGGGTATACTGTTGATTTGTGCAAACTCACAATTTTTTCTCTTTGGTTTTGGTTGGTATTTTTCCTTGACTCTCCTTCTACCAATAAAACCCAACATTAAGTTTTCTTCTTGACTCACGCTGAGTGCTGGAACTGACTTTTTCAGAAAACTATACACAGTGCCTCCTGGATCTCTTTTCACAGTCATAGCTAATTTAGAGCACATCATTATATATATATATATGTGTGTGTGTGTGTGTGTGTGTGTGTGTATTTTCCCATATATTTACTCATTCTGAAATTCATATCCTAGTCGAGTTGTCCTGTCCCTAGTATATATATTTGCAATGTCTTATCCCAAATAGTAGATGTGGTGCCAAAAGAATATAAAAACATAGCAATATAGAAAAAACTTCAATAGATATATATGTCCAAAATGAAGGATGTGTTTCTGATCAAAGGTACTCATATGCTAATATGCAAGTTATGTTTAAGGGAAGATGCTGAAGTATCAAATCCATTAACATTGTTGCAAAGTTAGTCAAAAATCTGGAAAAAGTGTTATAGCAAATACTAAAATTATTTCACAGAAAAAACTCTAGTCTCAAAGATATCCAAAAACTATGAGAATATTATCAGGAATTTAATCTTCTTGCAAGCCTGAAGCAATTGAAAGCAGAGAACTTCCAAGTCAGGAAGAACAGATACCAAAGAAGTACCATCAAATCAGAAAAATGAGGGAAGGATCCTTTCCACTATCCTTCACAATGTGTTTTTTCTGATAACTTTTTTCAGTCCAAGAAACATATTATCATGAATAAAAAGTACTGTGAGAAGACATTTTTCTTTCTTTAATAGATAGCACATGCCCATTCTATCACATTCATCTCACTATGGATAGGTGGAGAGATCTGGATGGTCTGAAATAAAATTTATAATTCACACAACCCCATTTCTTTATGGATGGAAATTTAAGACAATTCGGAGAACTCCTTATATCACAAATTTTTCATTTGAAATGAAAACTAAAATCTTTTAACTGATTAGAATAAGAAGAGATCAATCAAATAAAATTTTAATTTACATACACAGAAGTAAGAATGTAATTGTTGCAACCAATATTATCTTCTCTCTGTTGGTCCTGTGATGCAAGTATTGATATGAATTATGTAGTCAGCCTTTGTGAAAACTAATGTTTCATAAAGTAAATAAGGTAATGCCCTCTCTTTCCTTTCAAATCTTTTCCTAATAGTCATTGCTATCTAGATGCCTGCAAAAACCTTAGCAGATATATTTTGTCAGGTTACAGAACAGTCATAGCCAAGTACTATTGCTTATTTATGATAAAAACGTGAACTCAGCAATAACCAGTCATGAATCTAACAGAAATAGAAATGGCCTCTAATAATTCATGTGTATGACTAATCTGGCATTGGAGTATATTATTTTTGAACACGCAGGTTAAGTCTAATGGCAAGTGGGACAGAGACATGAATGTTGGAAGAAGCAGGGGAAAAGGAAAAAGAAATTAAAATAACTTTTTCACATCTCATTAACAATAAAGAGTTAAGAGAAAATCCTATGAAAGGACAAGGCTGATGATACAATAGATAGGAAAAACTACTGCAATTCTTTTTTCTTTTTTAAAGAAGAGGTTAGCTGGTGTGGTAGCTTTTATAACAAAATCGGCAAAGGCACAGACACCTACTGGAACATATGAAGATGATAAGCCTTCCAGGATAGAGGAGGATAGACATATATACAACGGTCTCTCTTTTAAAGTCTTTATGCGTTGTTCTTACAATTAAAATAAGTCATGCATTATATTGGTATCCATTTATATACATCTGTGCTATGGGTACACATGTACTGATGTTGCTAAGCAGAGACTTTTACACTCTGATCCATCCTGGAGCAGTTCAAGTCTCCTGTTTTCATTTTCAATTTATACAGAAATGTGAATGGATAGATCTCTCCCAGTCACTTCCTTTCAGTCCAAGAATCCGGAATCAGGACTATGAGGGAGAAAGGCAGAAAAGTAAGTGAGTACGTACTGGAAAGATTTCTAAAGAAAGAACAGTTGATCTGAAGTAACAATTTCTTTTAATTTCTTTTTTACTTTGCTGGATCATTTCTGTGTGTAATCTCAATAGGAAAGATTCTCAGTCTCTCCAAAAATTGTTATCTGGGGAAAAAATAATTGCAAAAATAAAACTGCAATAATAATAATCGTAATAAAAGTTAAAAAGTAAATAAATAGCATTCAAGAATTAGGAAGACCAGAAGAGAGCAAAGAAGTTCCAATACCAATCACAGAAAGAGTTTCACACAAGCAGTTCAGGAGAAGTGAAGGATGTCACAGTTCAAGGGGACACCTTGAACTCTGTAGAATACAGCAGATCAGCCATCGAGGAAGCTGATACCAGGATGATATCTATCAGCTCACTTTTGGGTGTTAATCACCCCCCAACAATACTGGATCAAATGTGTTCTATAGCAGCATTAGAGAATAACAGTTGAAGAGGTCATCTTCATTTTAGTGAGTTAGAAAATTAACGTGTTCACCACAACTCGGTCAGATTATCAAATCAGACAACAAGAGTAAGTGATGAGCCCTAGGAATTTCTGGAATTTCCCTTTGGCAAGAGAAATTAGCCATATTCTGCCACTTTTACCAATGGGGAAAAACCCAGATGATGAGCCAAGTAGAAGAAAATTCTTAAGTAACTAAGAATTATCCATTACATATCTTAATATCATATTATGAGTTTCTGTCATCATTCCAGGTGCAGACATTCAAGAACCAAGGTTTTTCATAACACAAGGTTTTTCACTCCATTATTTGGCTAACATTCAGCCTTTTGGAATTGAGTATCTTCCTAAATTGGATAGCTGGTAAACAAGTGCAAATCACAGAACTCCATTACAGTAAATATATAACCAATAGCTGAGGGATACTTGGGCTGCTGAAGAGCAGAGTGTCATAGTAAAAGACATAAAAGTATAATATATGCATAAATTTTCATTTTAGCTTACATTGATTTTCTAATGTATACACTACTTACTATGCTCCTCCATCACTTTACTGCTGGCCAGCACAAATTGTCATACAATACAGTTTGTAACAGTATCTCAATATTGAATAAAAACCTTCCCAAGGGTCACATGGCAGGATCCTTTTGCCAAGCTAGCTCACATAATTTTTCATATTTCACCAGTTTCCGTAGGCACAAGACAAAGTGAAGTGAGGCAAAATCCAGATAATTGTACACATTTTTAAATTTTATATATTTGGGAACTTTGATCCCAGAAAAATATTCATGAGATGAGTGTCTCCTTTGAGTATTCATCTAGATGTAGGAAAATTTGCAAATTTGGATCTCTGACTTAGCCATTTGAGCCAAAACGCCTCCCACAGTTGTGTTACATATGCATGTTTGTTCAAATATTATCCCCTTCCCCTGCAATTCCAGAGTAACCCTCTGTATTCCCAGCTAAGGACCAGATGTAGTTTGTCATCAACAACAGCCAATATTCTGATTTGCACTGATAAAAAAATTAAAGCTCCGCTGTCTCATAGCTTAATATTGATGGACATTATTTACAAAGGCGATACGAAAAAATATCAAGGTTCACAATAGGTGTTAATATACATCTGTTTCTGAAGAGTCAAAAGCTATTTCGCTTTTAAAAAGTGGGATATTATAATAATGAGAGGAGTAAAGCATTAGTGGTTTCCATGTTCTGTACAGTCGGACTTCTGACACCAGAGAGGGTGAAGGAGACGGAAGCGCTTTATACCCTGGAATAGGGGCGGTATTGGTCTGACATGCAAAGGAGCAACCTTAAAACTCACAGTCTAACATCCTTTCTCCTAGTACTAGTGGCTGACTGCAAACAAATGTCCTGGGAGTTACCTTTAAGTGTCGCATTCCTGTTATCCTTTTAATCTTACTATAAATTAACATGCCCATAAGAATATTTATTAGACAACTATTGCTGATTCCTCTTAAATGGCTTCTTGGTAAGCTCTAAGATATAGTCTAGATCTAATGTATAACAATTGTTTGCCAGAAAGGCACTCTGCTTTGATTGGTTGGTTGGGGTTTTTGTTTGTTTGGTTGGTTGGTTTGGTTTGGTTTTTATTAGAAAGTATTCTTTGGGAAAGCCCTACCTCACTTTTATGATGTGATTTTCTTTAATATTCATGGAGATGAGCAGAATTAGACTTACTGAAAAGCACACATTAGTGAAGCAGAATAAATAATGAGAATTAAGTTTATGAGAAGGCTAAACTGAATCGTGTGGATTTATAGTTTTCTGACCCCTGCAACATTTAAATGTCCATGTCAGAGTCTTTAGAAAGTCCAGCAGGCATCTGGAGAGGATATTCAAGACCACATGTGTATTTCTAGACCAATTCAGATAGTCTTGTCAATCTGCAGCAGAAGAATCCTAGAATCACAAAGGACTGCTTGAAATAGCTGAACATTTATGATTTATGCTCATTGCTGTCTGATGTGAATAGCAAACTGGCAAAACCCTCTGGAAAGTGACCTGAGGCCTCTCACAGAAAACAGACAGCAGATGCCCTTTAGGATAAGGAAAAACAGACGTATTCTCCCCAACCCATGTGCATAACAACCCAACCCACAGTGCAGCCTCCAGCACGGCTGCCAAAGTCAGCACACGAGCAGTTTTAAAGCGCATGCAGCAAAGTCACTAATGGAGGGATACATCATCTTGAAAGAACGAGATCTGTGAGAGATAGCAAACATAGTCTGAGCTCAGAAGAGGCAAAGAACACTATGCTCAAAGGGCAGTAGTCTCAGCATCTCGTTAATTTGAGGGGCAGCGTGTTCTCATTCACAAATTTAGTTTTGGAAAGGAAAATACAGCTCCCCATCCCAACATACCATTTTTTCCAAACAGCAAATGCCAGTGGTATTTGCATCACACTGAATGGATGTGCCCATATTCTCCCAACTTCCTCTGGACCAGAACTGACTTGTGAACATGAAAGTGGCTATAATTGCAATGCATAAGGCCTTTCTGACTTTATTATTGAAAATTATTGCTTTTAGCTGTAACTGTACTGCCAGAAAGTCAGATACAGCAATGGTAAAGTGATTTGGAAGCTGGATTCTTCTGTTTTTATTGGATGTGAACAGAAGGTTAATGGCGTTGCCTTTATACTGTTGACTCCAACAAGTAACATCCCATTGTGACAGCTGCAAGCGCTGGATACTATTTTTAAACTCTCTTAACACTTTCTAGGATGTTTTATACATAAATTATGTGAGATTTTTTAAATGTAATTTATTTACTTTGTGTAGCTTTCTCAGGCAAGTTTTGCCGAGTAATAATATAAAGTTGGAAAAGCAAGCATAGAACTGCTGATAAAACAACTGGTGAAGAGCAAGATGTGGTGTCGTTGGTGTCTGCAAGAATTACTGTTATTTGCTGCTAAAAGGACAATAACAAAGTTACATACACTAAATAATACTATGCAGCAGACCAAAGATTTTGCCAATGGAATGTTATATTACCTGCTAAGAAGTAGAGGACACAGAACAAAAAAAACTCTTGAGCCACTAAGGATAAAATGGTGACACTTTCTGTCCTAAACTCACAATTCCATTTTCCACCTTGGAGTAACTAGCAAGGGAATGGCTGGAGGCGTGCTTTTTTTCAGATGAAGTCACCCTAGCTGATTGCTTGTGCAGTCAAACACAAAAGTTTAAACAGTGAACAAAGAAGAAAGTGAGCTGAAATAACAAAGCTCTCTGTTGTTTGAAGCATCAACACTAGGACACTGACTTTAGTTGAACTTACGGAATGTACATGACACTTTATTTTGGCCTGCTGGCTTCAGACACAAACCTCATCAGGTCCCAAATTACAGTGAAAATAAAAATTCTCACACCCTCTGCTTCATTGTATTACCCTTCTTATAAAAACAGAGATGTATGGGCAGACAAGCGTGGCCATACGTAGGCCTGTATTGTAAGAAATTCTACATTCACAACTTTTCCTCAATTGTATTTGAAGGCATACTTACAACCAAACTGATTTCTTAACTTGTTTGTTGTTAGTCTTCTATTAACCTTATCTTTCTTTATGTAAGGAATTTGGAGCAGGAAAAGCAAGCTGAGGGACCAAAGCCATTGTCACAGCAACAACAATCAGATATGAATGCTCCAGTTGCCTATTTTCTTGTAGGTATGTGAAAATAATCTGTCTAAACGGTAGGTGCAGTATTCCTTTTTAATGATTTTGTCTCTAAATTACATAGTAATTCATATAAATTGCAAGAAAAAACATTCAGAGGAACAGATTTGCCTATTAAATAATTTAAAAATATTATTTTTAAGGATGTGGAACAGTGTAGAGGTATGATGTAAAAAACAAATCTCTCAAATATTTTCTTTTTTAAAAAAATCATCCATTTTGAATAGTTATCTCTCAGCATTTTATGTTGAGAAAGTATTACTTTCCAAATAGTATGTCCTACATATAATTATTTCCTGAAATTCAAAATACAAACAAAAGATACCTACCTGCACACTGTGGTATATAAACCACCAGCTGGGGGGGAAAAAAAAAAAAAAAAAAAAAAAAAAAGACCACGTCCCTAAATAATCTAAGAGGTACATGAGTTTTAACTCTATTCTTTTCCCTTATATTTTAAAAGAGGATTACATGCATCTGAACAGGCTTTTGGAAGAGTACAGATCCAATGATCCTGTACTATAATCCACCAATATTTGCAGACTACATTAAATACTTTCAAGCATTATGTGCTGAATATTTAACACGTTAAATACTCAGGAAGCATCAGAAAGCCTGAAAGTGTTATAATTTAAAAGCTGGGGGACTCCTGAGTCAGTTGTTCCTCTTCTCGTGGGAGCTATACACAGTACCACATTAGGTTTAAGGGAACATGTCTTTTCTTCCATTTTTAACATGATAGAGTCTTAGCACCAGCTTTCCATCCTGACTGTGCTAATTCTAACTGTTGCCCAACACCAAATGTTTGGCCCAGCAAGTAGCTGCCAACTGAGCTCCCAACACACCAATCTGCTTTCCAGAGCCTGAGCAGCACCTGTCTGCCTGGCACCACTGCTTTGCCCTCTTCATGCCGAGAGTGTGAGTGCTGGCTTTGTCTTCACCTCCTCTGTAGCACTGGTCGCCGTTGCCCATGCCTACCTCTACTCTTGTGCATCACCTGGGAAATTCTGTGAGTGAGCAAATGTGTTGGAATTCTTTCCTGGAAAATGAAACCCCACAAAAAGTAACATCAACCTGCATCATGACCTACTGGTTTTCTGGCCACCAAATCTCACAGGAGCATTTCACTTGTAGTTCCAGCCAATATGGCACCTATAGGGAGCCTGGTGTTTTGATGTAAATCAAAGCTCTAGCATTATGCAGGTGGTAGTTGCTCTACTTACTGTCCTTGGGTGATGATCAGTGAAATGCTTCCATGCTTTAATTAAACCTAGTACTGAATGAAAAAATGTGATTCTCTTCATCTGCAAGAGGGAGACTGAGTTTACAGAAAAAATCATTGCAGCAACTTTCAGCGACAGCCCATCCTTCCGTGACAGAAGGTACATGCACATGATTAATCAATACAGCCTATAATTCTAGGTTAGTCTTTACTGACAGTAAATTATTACATCACAGCCTCCAAAAATATCTCTTTTGCCTTTTTGCTTTGTGTCTTCTTATATACCTTTTTTTCATACACATATATATATATCTCCTTTTGGCTCAAAGACTGCTCTGACCCATCTGTTTGATGTCTCAATGAGAGAGGATATTGGAAAAGATGAAGTTGAGCCCCAGAAGATTAATCTCCCTCTAAGCATCTGTATATAAACATGAGAGAAAGCTGTATACCTGAAAGCAAACTTCTCTGAGTCACCCTACACAAGACTTACTTATACTCTCCCTGAAAGCACAGAACTAAGAGAGAGATCCTCCTGTATCCTCCTGTATCCTCCTGTAGCTAAAGGTTGCTTTTCCCCATGAGTCTGTATGGTTGCTGCCATGGAGCATCCTACTCTATGAAACCGCTGAGTGCTTTCAATACTTCTGCTTTATAACAGTCTACCACAAACATAAAAATGCATCCTCTGCCTTATGCACTGGCCCTTTATATCATAGAGAGGCATGTTCAATGTCTCAGTTCTAATTTTCAAGATTCTTGTGACTACAAACAGCATATCTAAATAAATTATTTCACTGGGAATATGATGGTAGCAAGAAACTCACAATTTAAATCAAGATGAAACATTCAAACACCTGGTGGAGGCTAGACCAAGCTCTTTCTGACTTCAGCCACTAGTGTAAGCCATCTTTCAAAGTACACCTGAGGAAAGCTATGTTTTCCCAAAATTTGCTTTTCATGTCTTTTCTGTTTCAATTCACAGGCACAATTTTTTTTTTTCAGGATTTCCTCAGCTAAAAATTTAACATCAAGGATTTCAGCAGTGTTGAACTTACAACAGAAAATTCCTTAATCAGACTTCAATGAAGAAATTCAGGTAAACATACATTCAATCTACACTGAACCTACATTCAACTTACACATTTTGCTACATGGGTCAAAATGGTTACAGAATCTCTCCTTTTTCTGGACAGAGGCTTGTCTTGTTTATTCTTCTCAGAGCAAAACAAATCAAATATACACTTCTTTTAAAGGGCTTTCCCATTTGGCTTGTCAGAAGTTATCATCGCATTTTCTCTACTCAAACTGAAACAATTACCAGTTTGAGCTGGCAGGATCTGTACACTGTCCAAATGACAAAAATCTATTTGTGCTTTCCAAGATCTCCAAACAAGAGTTTGCCTGCTGATGGCCAGCTATGAGAAATGCTGCTCTGCACCAAACAGATTGATACTGCTGTTGAGCAACCAGATGCTATACACCAATCTCATCTTTATAACATTAGTTTACAAAAGTCATCATGCCAATCCCCACCATCTCTTGCAAATTCTACAGAAGACAACATGTTTCCTAAGATAGCATGAATTTTTAGATTTCAAGTTATCTCAGCATGCCAAAATGCTATGGATTCATGTTTCTCCATTGGTTTGTAATAGATACAAAAAAGTGCATTCACTATAAGCTTTTATTTCCATTTGTTAAGTCTCAGATCTCTTTTACAAGTCAAAATACATTAACAATATATACTTCCTTGCTCTCCCAGTGAGCTAGTCTTGGCTAGGTGCTCACTCGGTCCCGTTTTTTGCTCCTTTTCCACTCTCAAATTCTTTTATTGCCAGATAAATTCTCTCTTAATTTGATTGAAGTTTATAGAACTGTGGAATGTTCAACAGTTTAAAATATGACACAGTTCTAAAACCTTCCTCTTCCGGGCTGAAGCAGTGGAGCCATGCTCTAATCATGAACTGGCTTTTATCTCTCCATGGAATACTTAACCTTTGAAATCCAAGTATTCTCTGTGATCACAGACAATTTACTGTGAACTTGAAGATGAACTGAATTTCTAGAATGGATCCTTGCCTGTTGATTTTTCAGTTTCATAAATTTACTTAGTTGCCTCTTTACCTTAAACGAAATCCGCTGCTTTTAAGTGCAAGCCTGCTATCCTATATCTATTTCCCAGCAGTGGAAATGGGTATATTTATATTACTTCTAATCTTTAGAGCATAGACACAAATTTCATCTTCCAGAGCAAACAAAACCTTTTCCACAACAAATTTGTTGCCATTTTCCTGAAAGACAGTGATTTAACAAGAACTGAATTCAAAATTAATATAATAGAATTTCAGATTTGCTGTTTAGAAAGTGGTTATTTGTCCATTAGATAAGACAGAAGATCTCTGTGTAACTGCAGACTTCATACCATAGAAACAGAGATACAAACAGTAAGGAAAATACTCATATATTTGGTTCTCTCAACAAGTTCTTAGAGTAGATTTTAGCTTTTTTTTGTAATACGTACAACAGCTTTGGAAACCTAAATTCCCAGACCCGTGTTCAGCATGAAGGACAATATAGGTAGATGAGCTTATCCATAAAAGAGTTCTGAATAAACAGTGAATCCACAAGAAGATCATTTATAATATGAGCAGACTTCAACAGAACTCCTTCCATCCCTGACTGTCTGGGAAATTATCCAGTTTTGAGCATTCTCAGTTCTGTTTTAACCCATGGAAATTTTGCTTTGTTGATTATATGGCAAAAATAAATTAAGCCCTTTTGAAATAATTCACATTTCTTCACATTTGCTCATATTGACAGTACGGCATTTTCACAGGCCAGTTGAAACTATATTGATTCTTGTTCAAACTGTATTACGTACCAAGACAGCAGTCTTTAGCAAACAAGTAACAGCCCTCAAACATGGTTTGAGGCATAATGTAAGACAAGAAATTACTTTGTATTATCACAGCTCTGGCATTATCACAAAAGCATTTTTACTTTGCCCATTGGATTAGTTTCCATTTGCCAGTACCTACTTTTAAAGATAAACATAGAGTACAAAATTAAACCTAACAGTGGTGCCAAGTTACAGTGCATCAATGACAAATTAAAAATATTCCTTTTAATACCAGTTTCCAAGTTGGTCCAAATGTAAGGTAGTGTCAAATTGATTGCCCTCAGCTGATTGCCCTCAGTTTTGGAGGAACTGTAAAGTCCCACCCTGATCACCCAGTTCCACACCTCCCATCACAATCCAGTGAGAACCTTTATAACCCAGTTATTCTGTGACCTTCATAGCCAAAATGCTACTTGTTGTCACAGTCTGCAATATAAAAGTGAACTTTTACAGACTGTGTGGAGTTCCAGAAATCATGACAGAGATGATTTGACATTCCCAGAGACTGGATGAAATACATGTGTGTTGGGGGTAGGAATACTTTTTGCACTGTGGTTTTAATTGAAACATTTAGAAAGTGACAAGGACCATTGGAAGACTCAATGTTACTGTATCCCCCCCCACCTTGGCTACTGATGTTTATTTTGGTGGTGACAGTTTCAAGCTTACCATCATACCAGCCTATTATTAGGTCAGTGAATGATAGACCTCTTTTTTTTTTTTTTGAGTTAGAAATTGACCTCAAATCCTAGATCCTTGAAGGAATTTTTTGGTTCTCCCCAGTTAAAAGTATCAAAAAAGAAAACTGTATTTGTTGTTTTCCTCTTGGCTAGCACTCGCATGATTTACTTTCACTTTAGTGTTTTATATATTAAAAATGAAAACCCCTACCACCTGGTTACTAGTTGTCAAAAACATTCAGAGAATCAACCAAGATTCATTTCTGATCCATATCTGCAGGAGCTTCAACTATTAAGATCTCCCAAACTATAGGTTTCATCTTTCAGCTACTCCTCCTCATGTGTTCTGTAGTGGAAAGCTATTAATAGCCCACAAAACAAGAGTTTCACACACACTGTATTTTTAAAAATGAACCTCCACAAACTCAACTTGTAAGGCACGTTTCTTAGCAGCAAGTACACTTTTAATAGTGACATTAAAACCCAGCTCAAGCCAATTATTAGCATTTTGGCTAGCTCATATTCCAAAGGGTCAATTTTTGATGAACAAAAAAATCACAACTCATTTTGTCTGTTTGAAGACAAATTAGGTTAATAGGTTGTGGATCTCTGTGCCAGAACCAATTCAGTAAGTTTGCCTTACAGTTACATTTGAGCTTTCACAGTTTCTTTCTTGTGTCTACTAGCCAAGCCATAGAGTTCATTTACCAAGATGCAAGCAAAAATAATGGGACTGATTTTGCCACTGTCAAAATAGATTATTTCGTTTACAGAGTGCAAACCTTAAGTCTCTATCTGAGTGAAGGATTTTAACTAGCACGCTTCATTCAGAATTGACACATTTGTAACCCCTGTAATCAATCTTTCGACACAATCACTGTCTATCTGAATTTCTTCCATTGAAGTCATACCATTTAATTTATTTTAGCCTGGAATAGGCTACTGTTTTAAATAATTTAAAATGTATGGACCTAGGATAATATTTCTTTTCACTGTCACAGGTATTAAACAAAGAGTTTTGTGAATTAGCATCATTTATTTTTGAAGCTGTTTCTCTCAGTACACTGCTGCAAGTGATTTAGACAGCATGGTTTACTTAGGATGTATATCGCCTCCAACAAGCATTTTAAACAGCAAGTCCAAATTCAGCTTTCAACTTTCCAAGTTCTGTTTTCTCCTGGAAATTATCAGTGCTGCACAGTGAACCAGGAAAGACGTTTCTGCTAAAGGTTACTCCTTCTCTCAATTTTCAGCAACCATCTTTGGCCTCACTTTGTGAAATATGCATCTGAATCTTCTACAAGTTCTGGTCATCCAGTGAAACCTTCCATTCCCTTCATAGGAAGAGGCCATGGAGGTCCACAGAGTGACTGAATGGTTGAGGTTGGTAGGGACTTCTGGAGGTCAGCAGGACTCAAGCAGGACCTCCTAGAGCCAGTTGTCCAACCAGTCACAGTGAAAAAGCATTTCCTGATGTTCAGAGAGAACCTCCCATGTTTCAGTTTGTGCCCATTGCCTCTGGTCCTCTCCTTGGGCGCCACTGAAAAGAGCCTGGCTCTGTCTTCTCTGCACCCTCCCTTCAGGCATACACATACATCGAGGAGAACCCCCTGGAGCCCTCTCTTGTCCAAGCTGAACAGTCCCAGCTCCTTCAGATACTTCTTATATCAGAGAAGTTCCAGTCCCAAGCATAACAGAACTACATGATGTCAATACCAGCCCTTTTTTTATTACTTTTTTGCTCCTATTCATATCTGCTCCTTTGGCACCCACTGGGGACCACTTGGCTGAATTAAGCCAAATAAATCACTGAGGAATTTTCGCAAAGATTTAAGAATTTTGCATTAATTGGATTGGGACAATTTGCTTTCTCCTCCTCAAGCCTTTGTGGACTTTCAGAACTGCTCTAAATGTACAGTATTGCTGATAGCATTTAACTGGTAACATTAAAAAAATTGACCTTCACTGCCATCTAGAACTGTCCATTTTGTTTCATCAACATGAACTGATGAACTCTCTCAACCTCTTTCTGCTACTGAATTCAAAGTTGGCCAAAACTTTAATATACTTTCTTTCCAGACTGCTTTCTGATCTAGCACAATGAGGTTGCTCATTTTCTCTTTAATGTGATTTGGCTGTCCAGTTTTATGGCTGGGTTTCTCAATATGCCTAAATATTTTATTCTAACAAGTACTTCATCTGTGCTTACAGGTCGTTTTTCTGTCTTTCCTGTAAATTCTCCAGTTGTACTTGTTAAAAACAAACAAACAAACAAACAAACAAAAACCCTTTAATTAGTTTCACTGTCTTAAAGACAGCAGAACCTAGCAGGTTCAGGCATTTTACCTACAACAATACATGTATGATACAAATCACAGAGGTTTGCTCACAGTACATTACAGCTCACTTTTCACAGTATATAACAGTTGCTATGCAGAAAAGTCTTTGGATTTGTCCTGAAACTATTATTTACTGAAATTTTGAGAACTTGCAAATGATTTTGATTTCACTGTTTTCATTAAGTTTTTTCCAGTAGAAAGCTTATGGTTTAAAGTGATTTGATACCAAACAGAAGGCTCTAAAAAGCCTAATTTCTTCAGAATTAATTGGGTTGCACCCCATACTGAGATTTGTACACTCAGAACTAGAACTAGAGATTTCTTTTTCCCAGCTGTCTATATCTATAGGGTTGTGCTTACCTGCTTCTGGAAAACAGAGTTAGGAAACATCAGACGCCAAACTCAAAGAGAAAGTAGCCCAAACTACAGAAATTATAGACTTTGTCGGTCACTGATGTGCACAGGTTGATCTTAGAGGGTCCCTGGTACCCAAAGCCCTAACAGTGGGCATTATCAAAAAGTCTCTGATTTATTATTGCCCAATCAAGACAGACCAATTAATTCTGAGCATATTTAGGACTTCTAGAAGGTAGGTTACAGGTAAACTTGGGGATCACTGACAGGTCTGGAAATGGAGATCATGTTATATCACACTACTTATGCAGAGCACTGAAAGAGCACTCTCCCATCTCTCTTGATGAGCATCAGGAATTCCTGGATTCTTTATCACACACAGGTCCAGCTCAGTGACATGTAAATTCATTTTGGGAAACTAGGACAAGAAATGGAGAGGGGAGAATGGCACCGAAGCCTGTTCAAACAGATTTTCAGAGACAGAAATATGTGTGTTCCTAAAGAGCAGGCTAGCAAAGTGAGGCAGTTGTGCAAACAAGTAGGGTACATACCCCACTCACATGCTTTCTGATCTAGATTAAACCCACATAATTCTTGAAAAGCTGGCTGAGGGCTCACACCCAGCTTATCTCACACTTTGGCTGACAGTGCAGGCAGCTGGACTCCAGAAAGCTCTGGGCAGACCTGAAATGCTGTGTACATGCTGGAGTCTACAAACACCTACATATTTAGCTGGTCTGCTAAGTTATTCCTTTTGTTCTCCTTTCTAAATTGGCCATAGAAATAAAAATATACAAGCTAACTGAGGAATCACAAAGTACTTTGCAAGTCATGATTTGAAAGGAATGGAGGCACATACC
Organism: Pedionomus torquatus; assembly: GCA_013398155.1. NCBI lineage: Eukaryota > Metazoa > Chordata > Aves > Charadriiformes > Pedionomidae > Pedionomus > Pedionomus torquatus. The sequence goes on along the minus strand of VZRU01012607.1, from coordinate 25,177 downwards.
ATCCCTATATGGTGGATGTGTGTCATGCACACAGAGCGGTGGTGATGATGATGGTAAAGCAGGACAGACACTGCTGGGATTAAAGTCTCCAGTTTAGTCATACCCATGATATGAACAACTATACAGACTGTCAGACACTGCACAGCAGGAAGAACTATACTGCTGTACTGAGAAACTAAAGCTCTGATATGCATGACTAAAAATATCCTTGTCTTTACAGTTCAAATACCACAAGTTTACATATATGAGGGAAGCTTCTTATTTAACTATTTTCTCATTATCTCCAGTGTTATTAAATACTTTACCTAAAGGAATGACAGTAATGCAAATAAATAATGCACTGTGTCTGTTCTGCATAGAAATTTTGACAGCCAAAAGCTAGTGGTGAAATATAGACTTCAAGTATCTGTTAGTTCACAAATCTGTATATAAAAAGCCTGTCAGGCCTGCAATTCAGTATTATAATTTATAGAAGTATTTGGAGACAGAGAAGCTGTGTATCAGTAAGACCACTGTCTGAAAATCCCAATAATCCTCTAATTAATTGAGTTTATTCTATATAATGTATTAATCTTTTTTGTACTTTCCCTCTTTAAGAAGTCAAAATTAATACTTCTGGCTGATTTTTCTTGTTGCAAATTCTTAATTCTACTGGCAGAGCAGTTACCCTAAAATAAGTAGGGCCATAAATTGAATCTCCATTTCGTATTTTCCTCATATATATAACTCCTCACAAGCCAGATAACCTGTTAAATCTGTGTAATGTATTTTAGTGTCAGTATCAGTAAAGATGTGGAGAGATCTAGCACCTATTATTTTAAACTGCAACAGACAGGTACACATCAAATATAGCTCATTTACTTTCAGTAAGTGTTCATTGATAATGGGAATAAGTGGGATACGTATTGTCCACATGGTCATACGGATATTAATGGATTCCAGGTAGGATGACTGTAAAAAGGTGAGCAAGTGCTCTAAATTGGACCCATAACCATTGCTGTCTGCTGCAGTTAGGTGTCACTTTTTTTTTTTTTTTTTGGAAGATCCTTTAAAGTTATAACAGCATACAGTGTAAATCCACATATTTATAGCCAAGACTATCCAGCCCAACATCAAATAACTACAGGCAGTGACTGAAATTTGTATTTAATTGCCTTTGCAAGTCATTATGCTCAAGCTCCATCAGCACTTCAGAAAGCAAATCCGTAAAGCACCTATGCCTGTTCTACTTGTCATATGCAATTGCAGCGTATTATAATAGCACAATATTATTTTCTTTAAAATGTTCAGTCTAATTACAGTTGAATTGTTATTTTGACTTTATTTTCTAATAGTGTGTTAATTTAATTTACAAGAGCAGCTTCCACTCCATTACTTTCAAATGCTTAAAAGAGAAATGAGATAGAGTAAAAAAAAAAATCTAAAATTTTACATCATCTACTGTTTTCAGCAAAGTCACTCCAAGGTCTTTTTGTAAAAAGAACTATCCCCTTCCCACACTGTGTGATCACACATTTATGTGTTTGAAGTTAACATCTATCTTCTTCTGTTTGCTAAGTATGAAATAGATTGCTTCTTTCATCAGGAGTTCATCTCCCTATAGGTAATTGTCATTCCTAAAAGGTATCAAGATATCAAGATTCCCAAAGAAGGCAATCTTGATTTTTTTTTTCTTTTCTAATTTAAATTAGCTATGGCTGAGGAATTAACAACAATGACCACATATCACAATAACATTATCTTTTATTTGAGATCTTATTTTACATATCCCCATAAGATATAAAACCTTCCAAGAGAAAATATCAAAAGCCTTCAGTTGAAATCAGCTTGCTTCAGACAATATGAGAAAGTAAACCAAAGACATTTAAGATAAAGAAATGTGAAAAAAAAAAAAGTGTACAGGTATAACTCTGGTAAGGAAAGTAATTACAAAGCTTTAAACCATTTATTACATAGCATTGTCTTTAAAATGATACTGTAAAGTAGGGATGCTTGGTTCTCTTAACCAGTAGCTATAATCCCAGCAGCTATAAAAATAGAAAAAAAAAAAAAGAAACAGTATGATTAAATCAGATGGCCAACGCTCAGAGAATACAAGAACTTAATTGCAATATCCAATGTAATGAAAATACAGTGTAAGAATTCTTTAAGAGCTGTTGGGAAAAAGAAAGCAAAACAACATCCAAGCCCATCGACAGCCACATTCTGAACCAATTAAAGTAAAATTTATTATCAGACTTTAACCGGGGTTTTAACTTAGTTACAGATTTCAGGAAAGGATCACAAATTGAAGGCTGTTCTGCTGTTGCACAAAATACGCAAAGTAAAGGAAAAAAGATTAAATCTGCTGGTTAAGGAAGACTCAGGCATCATGATTGTACAGCTGATGATAAAGAAAAAAAATCAAATGCTATATGAAACATCTTGTGGAAGCAATTCCAACAGGTAAAATACTTTAAAACTTTATTGCATCAAAATTTTATATTTTCTGCCTGCCAAAACCGAAATAGTATTTTGAAAGGTCTCTTGTACAGAACACATATAAGTTTCTGAAAGCATTTTAATTCTGAAAATGCAACAAAATGTTATGAGAAGTTTCTGCTGACAAGTCTACCAAGCTTTAACTTCTAACAAAAAATAGTATTTTCAAATACTACAGCTAAGAAAAGTTACAGTACATGTTTATTGCATGAAAACATCCATTTATTGGATCCATCTTATTCTTCCATTTGTGGTTAGTGGTTCTTATATTCTTTATCTAACTTGCACCAGATCCTACTAAGTATTCCATTAATTACAAAACACACAGTAGCTTGAATTAATTAGGGAAATCTACACAATCTCAACAGAGATCCAACCTGTGACAATGCATGAAATCAAAGTTTCATTTTTATTTTCTTTTAAGATAGCCTGTAGCTATGTGATATAATTTGATACACTGTGGAACAAACATGATGAAATTAAATACAGTAGGCAATATTAGAGCTTAAAAATAGCACATCTTTTTACCAGTTACAATGACTTTTCATGCATTAGTATTAAAGACAAGCAATGATGTATGGAAAACTAAAGCATAAGCAAGGAAGAGAAGAAAGTTACAAAGATAAATGAAAAGCAGGAAATGGGATCATACTGAAATGCATGTTTATATATATAAACTGTAAACAGCAGCTCTACTTAAGGAAATATTTTTCAAACTTGAATGCTTCAGCATTAAATATAGACTACTTAATATGTGAAAACAAAACAAAAAGATTCCATTTTTTCAGTAATGTGAACACTGGCAATGTGATTGAGGTTGCAAGTTTGAAAAATGTCAATTAAAATATAGGCACGTGATTTTGAATTAACAGGTCACCACAATCTGTGACATGCAAGCACAAGTTTTGATGGGTTTGCAACTATGGGTTTGCTTACTATCAACTCTGCATCAAGTTGCAACTTCCTTGAAAGCAGCTGAATTTAGATTTTACAGTAATTTTTTTTTCTGTGTTTCATGTTATGACATCATTTTAATACATTCAAATAGTCAAAAACGTTCAGTATAAGATAGCACAAACTTGGTGCAGGAGGACATAGATCAGAGTGTGGCCAGCATTGTCAAATAGGAGATACACAGCTTAAGTATTATATAAACTACCTTTCCCCCAAAACATTAACATAGACACCAAAATTGTAACAAGACATATCAAAAAATAAGGCACATTTATCTTGATACGATAATCTTGAAATAGAAAACTCATTTCAGAGAACATCGGTATCTAAATGAGTTTTATAAAAAGTCTTGTATTCATGATAATTATGGACATGTCTCATCATACATGATAATGGAATAATTGCACATATCCCAGTGTGTCAAGTAACAAAATGGGCGTTTTATTAAACATTTCCATTGCAAAATTATTTTGTAGGTTCATGTTTTCCTATTTACATAACTCAGGTGAATGGCAGAAGTATTAAAATCTACCACCACTTATCACAAGTACTGTAGGCTTTCGTTTTACCACAATTAATAATCCCCTTTGTGTTGAATAAACTGAAATTAATTGTGATATAAATTGATATTACTGTCATTTATATAAATGATTCTAAATATTTGGACATTAGCTACTACACAAGAACATTTCATTTCATTTCCAAGCTGCATCGGGACTTTCTACACTGAATTAGTTGTACATAAATTCGTCAAGGATCAGCAAAGAAGGCTGTTTGAAATCCAATCCCCTCTTTATGAAAATTAAAACGCCAGAAACATTATTAGTTAGCATTTAACCTGAGATTTAATCTGTTGAGAGGTTAACATCCTTAGAAATTTCTTCGCTTGTTTCATTAACTTATACTGATGCTGCTATTTCACAAAAAAAAAACCAACCAAACAACAAAACCCCAGCCAAAATATAATTAAAAAAACCCAAACAAACAAACAAAAAAACCCCACACACCAAAAAAACCCAGCCCAAAAACAATCCCAAACAAAAAAGTCACTTACAACATGGCTTTTCACTGTGTTGGTCAAAAAAAAATAATATTAGAATGCATGTTTTTGTCACAGTATCCAGAAGCTGGAATTATAATAATGTGCTTTTTATTGCACCCGAAACTTAGAGGAGATATAATTGCAGATTCCTCTTCTCTATCTGAGTACTAAAGCCAGATTTCATCTTAGCTGAATCCGGAAGGTATTTATTTCCATAGAACTCATATTTATTTCGCTTATATTTCTGGCATCTGGAGGTGAATGCATCAAAGATAAAGATGTGGGTGTAAGACTTTCCACTCTGAATTTGTTAAAGAGTTTATGCACCTTTATCTGGGAAAAAGAAGAAAAAAAAGTTAGAAAATACAGCATGTATCTTAAAATTGATTTTAACCTAATCTCCAACAATGATCCAAATGATACATCTCTTTACAGGTATTAGCACAGCAATTCTTATACCAAAGATTATGAATATTTTAAAGTGCCATGTCTCAAATGCTATACACTAAACTCTACGCAGTCTTCATCTGCCACATTTCAAAGCAAGAAAGTTAAACTGATAAATTAAAAAAATAATTTGGATTAAAACTCTTCTTGTTTCTACACAAAACACCACCTACTCTTCTGTTTAAAGAAAATCCCAATCTTATTTCAAAATTTGATTACAAGATTTCTACAGATTTGCAACCATCCAGTCCATCTGTAATGCTCAGAACAAATATCTATAATTTGTGTTCCATAATTTTACATATAACATCAAGTCTTTAGAAACTGCAAAATACTCTAGTATTTGCAATGGTGTATGCCATGCATGTGACAATGGGCAGACAAAGGACATGCTAAAGGACATGAAAACCAACAGTTTTCAAAGCAACAGTCACATAACTTGTGGATATGTTAATAATATTAAAAAGATACATTTCAGAATACATAATATGACTCTCTTTACTTAGTAAAGTTCTACAACACTATTAAAGAATTCTTTCAGAAATACTAATCCACATTACAAAAAAACTTAGACAGTAAATGAGATTAAAACCAACCTACACGGTTACTTATTGATGCTTACATGGTCATTCTCACAAACCAGCAGATCTGTATCTTTATCAAATGGAAAGCAGCTTTCAAGATAACCTTAACTATTATCCTGAAAGGATAACTCTTGAGAAATAAGTACCTAGACTTGACCTATAATTTAACTTAAAGATTAGTGTTTCTGCAATACTTTTAAGATAAGCTACCCGTAAATTTCAGTATACCTTTCCCTGAGTAGTGGAACAGAGCAGACCCGTGTCTCTGTTTGAAAATCTACAGTCAAATCCCTTTCTGTGAAGAATCAGAGCAGCTTCATCAGACGGCTCAGAATCTACCTACAAATGAAGCAAATAAAAAAAATTAGAGTGATCAAGCCACTTATGCCTTAAATAATTTTCAGCCTAGACTGAAGAGTCATGTTTCTTTTAATGTTTGTAAGAATAAACACAGAAAGAACTAAACAGCAAAAATAGTCTAGATATACAATGTGCTACAAAATATAAAGGTAAATTGTTAAACCAAGAGTTCAAAGCACAATAGACGAACATGGACAGACTCAGAATTTAACTGTACAGTAATATTAATTGGCTTCCTGGAAAAATTATATGGCAAAACCCAAAACAAACTAGAAATCATATTCTAATTACAACTTCCAGTTATTAATACTCATTGTGACTATGTCTGGTCAAGCTTTCATTTTGCAAACCTGATCTCTAAAATCTAACTCGGCTTAAGGTGTACACAAAAGCATACATTAAAATATTAATATTAAATAAATGTTGTTTATAGATAAGACATACAGTGTGCTCTTGAGCCTCAACAGGCATCAAATAGTAACCCAAGGGTAAACCGCCTCATTTGGACCAAACCACTAAAATCACTTGGGACAAATGGTCACAAGGTTAGTGTATGCATGCCTCAAATGATAATATTGTTTTGATAAGTACTTCAGAAAAAGACGTAACCTATAACTGGCTGGGAAACTTCAATTTACACAAAAGCTTGATCTTTGTTTTTCATTTACACTAAGATGTAGAAAACCAGTCTTGTACAACGAGAGTAACAGAAAAGCAGTTCTTTATATTACAGATGGATGTGCATGCAAGCTATCTTCACCCAACAAGACTGGCACATAACAGGATGTCCTTCATGCTGCATGCTGGCTGCTGTATACTACACACACCTTAGTCATTTATTTCCCATGATGCATTCCTGTATTTTTTTTTGTTGGTGTTTTACATTCTTCAGATGTTCATCTTATTACATATAAGGCATAAAAAAAAAAGATAGCTCTATCTGCAGCCATGTCAGGTCTTGAAGGATTTTTCTCTAATTTATTTCTGGTTTACTTGTTTTTTTTTTTGTACTGGTGCTTTTTCCTAAAAGTCTCTGCCACAAGTTAGGCTCATTTCTGGTGCTTCAGTAAGTATCTATGGCCTTGCAGAAACATATGCCAACAAGTATTAGGTACTTTATGATGCTTTAGCTCTTCAAGGCATAACATACAAGTGAGGTCTCAAATCTAACACACTTCAGATGCAAACCAATTTTCTCCTAATAAATGAGATCTTGGAACCCAGCATCACATACCTTCAAAGTAGTATAAATTCAGAGACCTAAGTAGCTACTCAGATAATAAAAAATAGTTAACTGATAAACTTAATGTTAGTGTTTTCTAAATATTTAAAATAGCAAAATTTACTCAACAGTATTTGAAATCGAAATGAGATACTTTGCAGTAAAACATGGACTAGTAAAAACTTTGCATAGTTGACAAATCATGAACAAAAGTAGTTTGAGCAGATCTTCACGAACAATATTAGCTTATAATAACCTAAAATCAGGTTTTTAATTAAGGAATGATGTCTGCAGTCAGCATAATGAAACACATTTGCAGTAATGTCACTGATGGTTGGAAACGTTCTTATCGTATCTACTGGAGCAGTAGTACCGCTTTCTACATTAAGGTAATAATGTCTCCAACTATGAAATACCTGACTTCATTTTCTCTGTCACTGATGTGACAGAGTTGCATGGAAATGTCTACTTTTAAGTGCACGCAAATTAATACCATCTGCCTAAATATCAAATTAGTGAAATATTAAAATTCATACTGCAAAAACTTCACTTCCCATGGAGTAAACTGATCTTAAAAATGACAAGCCAGTAATGGATAGCAACAATATCTCTATTAAAGTGGAATTATCATGTAGTAATCTGCATAGCAAATGCATTTCTGCATTTCAAATGATGGCATGAACACTTCACCTCGTAAGTTTTAAAAGTTAAATATTATCTTAATTGAGATTCAAATACCTCCATAACATCCTCATTAGACTGAGGAACTGAGGAAATGTGGGCTGAGGGGGCAGTGAGGTGGATTGAGAGCTGGCTGCGTAACAGGACTCAGAGGGTTGTGATTAATGGAGCAGGGTCAAGGTGGAGGCCAATACTCAGTCCAGTCTTATTCAACATATTCATCAATGACCTGGATGAGGGAACAGAGTGCATCCTCAGCAAGTTCACTGATGATACCAAACTGGGAGAGGGCTGGCTGACACTCCAGAGGACCCTTCCACCATCCAGTGTGACCTGGACAGGCTGGAGAGCTGGGCAGAGAAGAACCTAACGAGGTTCAACAAGGGCAAGTGTAGTGTCTTGCACTTGGGGAGGAAGAATGCCACGCACCAATATAGGTTAGGGGTGAAAAGGACTTCTGAGGAAAAGGATTTGGGGGTCCTGGTCACCAAGAGGGCCAGTGGAATCCTGGGCTGCATAAGTAAGAGTGTGCCCAGTAGGTCAAGGCAGGTCATTCTGCCCATCTGCTCTGCACTGCTGAGGCCACAACTGGAGTAATGCATCCAGTTCTGGGCTCCTGAGTTCAAGAGAGACAGGGAACTACTGAAGAGAGTCCAGCACAGGGCAACAAACATGATTAAGGGATTGGACCACCTCCCTTATGACAATGGGCTGAGAGGAGACCTTATTAATGCTTAAAAGTATCTAGAAGGTAGGTTGAAGGAGGATGGAGCTGGATTCTTCTCAGTGATTCTCAGTGACAGGACGAGGGCCTACAGGCACAAGCTGGAACATAGGAAGTTCCGTTCAAATATGAGGAAAAAACTTTNTTAAATAAATGTTGTTTATAGATAAGACATACAGTGTGCTCTTGAGCCTCAACAGGCATCAAATAGTAACCCAAGGGTAAACCGCCTCATTTGGACCAAACCACTAAAATCACTTGGGACAAATGGTCACAAGGTTAGTGTATGCATGCCTCAAATGATAATATTGTTTTGATAAGTACTTCAGAAAAAGACGTAACCTATAACTGGCTGGGAAACTTCAATTTACACAAAAGCTTGATCTTTGTTTTTCATTTACACTAAGATGTAGAAAACCAGTCTTGTACAACGAGAGTAACAGAAAAGCAGTTCTTTATATTACAGATGGATGTGCATGCAAGCTATCTTCACCCAACAAGACTGGCACATAACAGGATGTCCTTCATGCTGCATGCTGGCTGCTGTATACTACACACACCTTAGTCATTTATTTCCCATGATGCATTCCTGTATTTTTTTTTGTTGGTGTTTTACATTCTTCAGATGTTCATCTTATTACATATAAGGCATAAAAAAAAAAGATAGCTCTATCTGCAGCCATGTCAGGTCTTGAAGGATTTTTCTCTAATTTATTTCTGGTTTACTTGTTTTTTTTTTTGTACTGGTGCTTTTTCCTAAAAGTCTCTGCCACAAGTTAGGCTCATTTCTGGTGCTTCAGTAAGTATCTATGGCCTTGCAGAAACATATGCCAACAAGTATTAGGTACTTTATGATGCTTTAGCTCTTCAAGGCATAACATACAAGTGAGGTCTCAAATCTAACACACTTCAGATGCAAACCAATTTTCTCCTAATAAATGAGATCTTGGAACCCAGCATCACATACCTTCAAAGTAGTATAAATTCAGAGACCTAAGTAGCTACTCAGATAATAAAAAATAGTTAACTGATAAACTTAATGTTAGTGTTTTCTAAATATTTAAAATAGCAAAATTTACTCAACAGTATTTGAAATCGAAATGAGATACTTTGCAGTAAAACATGGACTAGTAAAAACTTTGCATAGTTGACAAATCATGAACAAAAGTAGTTTGAGCAGATCTTCACGAACAATATTAGCTTATAATAACCTAAAATCAGGTTTTTAATTAAGGAATGATGTCTGCAGTCAGCATAATGAAACACATTTGCAGTAATGTCACTGATGGTTGGAAACGTTCTTATCGTATCTACTGGAGCAGTAGTACCGCTTTCTACATTAAGGTAATAATGTCTCCAACTATGAAATACCTGACTTCATTTTCTCTGTCACTGATGTGACAGAGTTGCATGGAAATGTCTACTTTTAAGTGCACGCAAATTAATACCATCTGCCTAAATATCAAATTAGTGAAATATTAAAATTCATACTGCAAAAACTTCACTTCCCATGGAGTAAACTGATCTTAAAAATGACAAGCCAGTAATGGATAGCAACAATATCTCTATTAAAGTGGAATTATCATGTAGTAATCTGCATAGCAAATGCATTTCTGCATTTCAAATGATGGCATGAACACTTCACCTCGTAAGTTTTAAAAGTTAAATATTATCTTAATTGAGATTCAAATACCTCCATAACATCCTCATTAGACTGAGGAACTGAGGAAATGTGGGCTGAGGGGGCAGTGAGGTGGATTGAGAGCTGGCTGCGTAACAGGACTCAGAGGGTTGTGATTAATGGAGCAGGGTCAAGGTGGAGGCCAATACTCAGTCCAGTCTTATTCAACATATTCATCAATGACCTGGATGAGGGAACAGAGTGCATCCTCAGCAAGTTCACTGATGATACCAAACTGGGAGAGGGCTGGCTGACACTCCAGAGGACCCTTCCACCATCCAGTGTGACCTGGACAGGCTGGAGAGCTGGGCAGAGAAGAACCNCAGTGACAGGACGAGGGCCAACAGGCACAAGCTGGAACATAGGAAGTTCCGTTCAAATATGAGGAAAAAACTTTCTTTACAGCAAGGATGACAGAGCACTGGAACAGGCTGCCCAGGGAGGGCGTGGAGTCCACTTCTTCGGAGATTTTCAAGAGCTGCCTGGATGCAGTCCTGAGTAATGTGCAATCCTGCTTTAGCACGAGAGTTGGCCTGAATCATCTCTAGAGGTCCCTTCCAACTCTGACAATTCCACGATTCCATGAAATATAAACATCTATGTCCATCTATTCCATGAAATATAAACACCTATGTCCATCTATTCCATGAAATATAAACATGCTACTGAAGTAGCAGTCAACCTTTTAGAATTCCCAAGACTTTATCATGTGCACAGCATCCACATGTAATACATTAAGATGTTCTAACCTATTATCAAAGCAGGTGTAAGACTAAGTAATTGGCAACAGCCTCCCCATCTACTTTTAACTTACCTCTTCTTACACCAGCTCTAGGTAAATTAGATCAAGTGCATGCAAGCTTAAGGAATGTCTGAGGCAAGGATGAACCTAACTCACATCAAATACACCTTCTAAACATGATCATGCTAACTGTATGAAAACCTGTAACAAAAGCTCAATTTTCCACAAATAACACCACTCTTAATCACAAAATTTCACAGCACTGTTATATGATAAATACTGCACTATCACATCTCTGACTGCCTCTCTTGGAAGAGCTGCCAAAGTTTGATTTGATTTTTATCTCTGAGAAATAAAATGCAATTCTCACATCAGGCTTACGGACAGCAAAAAAATAATTTGCTAGGCTTTCTCAAAAGCGGTATCCCAGGGCAATGCTGCTAAAATTTTGATGAGAAAGAAAAAAACATTTAAAGACTTTTTTATCTGATTACTGCAAGCTAACAGACATGCACTGAAAAGTTCAAGCAACATGAGAAAAATATGTATTTATATTTAGTATAAAGGGACTCAGTATAAATGTACTCAGGTTTTAAATCTTGAGGGCTAGTCTATTTACAGTAGATAAAATCTGTGTCAACTTAAAAACTGGAGCTTTATTAAAAATTCATAATAAAAATTTCATATTCCTGAGGCATTGGAATCTTCCATGGCAAGATCACATATCTTACAACAATAGCAATCTTCCCACTATGAGGACCAGAGTTTCACAGGAATTCCCTTATGTTTCTTCCCATTTATGCTTTAATGCACTTTCATGCATTCTGATTTCTATCTCAAATCTTAATAATACTTGATTTAAATTGGGTACCCTTTAATGTAAAATTGTAACAATATGATTTCTTGAAAATCAACTTCAACAGCTACGGCAATGGAGTAGTTGTCTACATTTCTGGAAGAAACCGCATTGCGGCAATTAGCCAGACTTACGGTATTTGTCATTCAAATTCTTGGAAGTCAGAGAAAGGAAGCAGAAAGTGAGGAGAGATTTCTAAAAAGCCATTTTGGCATGCAAGAAATTATTTGCAAGGCGTAGCACTGTTTCTGCTGTGGGGAAGAACTGTTTCTGTACCTGTAATGATAGTGCTCCTACCCTATGACTACTGATAACTTTCACTTTGAAGTGCACAAGGTAATGCTGCATGCTCAAGAGCTGTCAATCCAGTAATCACTGAAATATACAGCTGCGGATAGAGAAGATATCATAGCCTCAAACAACCTTAGACCAGCTGGGACAGTGGGGCAGGTATATGCCTGAGAAAATCATAGCATTCATCTGAGTAGTAACATTTAACTCAAGAGAGGCAGACATAAAGGGAGCCCTCCATTTTACAGGTTTCCTGTTAGAAACAAGGGGAGGAAGTTTAGGTCTGGCAAAGGGAGAGTGGCAATGGCCATGAAGATTGGCCCCTGAACTTGACATGCTGAAGCAAACAAGTGTTGCTGAGCTAGCTGAGGTAAATGAAAAAATTTTACACTCACAGTGTGGAATGTAAACTTTGCATGAAGATTTAATTCAATATGAAGCTTTCTCCTAACTCTTCAAAGGCATAAGACCTGCAGAATCAAGAGCTACTCCTCTTTGAAATTCAAAATAAGAAACTGCCACAGCTAAAGGAGTGTCCATAAGACTGAACTGCTATAAGAGAAAGTGTGAGAAAGTAAACTAATTCTTTAAGTTTTAAAACAAGGATTAAAACTAAAAATCAAGAACTATAATAAAACATTATTTAACAGCATGTTTTCTGGATATTGAGTATAATCTGGGGTCATTGTAGATAGGCAGCTCTACCCCCGCCATCACCAAGACTCTAAGGGAGAAGGGACAATTGTAGTTCCTGAGTATGGAAGAATATAAAAGGAATTTAATCTATGATAACAGGACTAGTGAATGATACTGCAATGCAGCATAAAATTAATATGCCCACATTTTAAAAGGTGTTCAACTGAAAAGAATTTACACAAGAGCTGGCATAAGAAGGATGCATAAGCAGTACTACTTCTACAGTTTATCAAATTGATGTAATTGAAATAGAGTCAATAAATTATACAAGTTCCTTTGCAGTGAAAAAAAGTACTGAGGATAGAACAGGTTTTTTGGCTTGTTTGTTTCATTTTTGAGTTTGGTGGTTTTTTTGTAAACTTAGCAGAGAACAGTTTTACAGGAACCAAGGACTATAAGACGGTATAGGAATAATTAAAATAGGTCTTGTATTTAAGCTTAATATTTTAATAATTTATTCCTATAGATGTTATGATGTGGTAGATTATCTTTGTCTTCCAAACAGAATCAGATTTATTAAGAACATGTATTATTCTACTCAGAACAAAGTCTGATTACGTTAATTTCAATTCCTTTTTATAGAATAGATGACGAAGTACACACACCATACTGCTCTTAAACTTCAGGAATACAATGAAATGTGTCCCCACCAGAGACAAAATAATGCACGATGCATATTATTATGTTGTGAAAAAACAATTCCCATATTTCATGTTACTCAGACTCAAGTCTCTACTTCTTGCAGAATTAACAAAAAATAGTCATCACACAGTATTTTATCATCTCATATAAGCCCTCTCCCCATTACTTTCCTAGAGAAAAGCACTTGTTTAGACTGTACTAATAAGCTTTATCATATGTTTGCTCATGAAACAGTGGTTTGACCTTACCTTTGATTGGATTGTCCTCAGATTGACTATATGCATGTCACAAGGCATGGATGACATGAGTGGAGAAAAAGTATTTAGCATCTCTGGTACACCTGAATCTGCATATGTTGTCATTGGAATTACAGGATGATTTAAGAAATAAGAAGTCATATGGCTGAGAAGTGAGGGAAAACTGACTGATGCTTTCTCTTCATTCTGCAAAACAGAAAATAATTGTAAAATCAAGTTAATATAGAAGCATGCTTAAATTTTGAAACACGTTTACTTTATATACGATTTCATTAATTTACTGGAGAATTTTAGTTTATAGACTGTCCATTTAATTACTTTATGAAACTTCTAGTCATCCACTAATTCTCTTCTAGTACTATGTACATTTTCTGTTTTCACAAATCATCAGTATATCTTTCAAAACAATCATTAGATGACACCTCATTTTATACCCTTTCCTCAATTTTCTGTATTAGCCCTTGATGTGTAAACAATGTAGTTTTGAGAAAGAAATTAGCTACCCCTTTAGCAAGTTGCTCTTTTCCATTCAGTATCTACTTGAATACTGACAGCTGGTGAGTCTTGCAGGCTTATTCTTCTGCATAATTTTTCTGTCCTGTATTTCTTATTTACCTTCTTCAGATTCATCTAACTTGTGTCTTACATCCCTTTCTTCTTGAATCTAACTTCTTAAAACTTCTTGCTGGAAGAAATTGCAACCAGCATCTCTGTCTTGGCTGCAGAAGCTGTTACAAACCCCAGATGACTCGGTCCTAAGAAAACAAAGGAACTTCTAAAAGGCAATTTCTTGTTTTGAGTGTCAGTGAGGGTAAGGTAAAAATGGGTGAAAACTTTGCTCTTCTTTTCACTTTCATACCAAATTAGATAAATCCCTCCTTCCTTATAGTTAAACAGGTGACTTTTAGTGAAAATTTTGCAGAAAGTTTACTGGAAACAGCATATCTTAAGCACTGATATCTTAAATTTGATTTTTATGATAGGCTGAAAACAGGGAAATAAAAAAAAAGGAGATACTTAAAGCAATGAGGAAGATTATTTATCAACTTAAAATGGACAACCAGAACAGTAATTCCTAATTTGGGGTGCATATGCATATTTATTTATACCTCTGCAGAAGCATTAAATACATCTTGTAGTATAGCAATTGAAAAAGTGCCAGAACAGAGTTGATGCAAGATGATAACTTCTGCTTTATTCTACTTGTTGCTAAGGAAAGCACCAAGTAACACTGTTTACCACTTTGGTAGCTACTAACCATTGACGCTAGTATTACCACCCCCAAAATTACTTTCCAAAAATGGTAATAGTTGATAGTTGTAGAGGATTGCTACTCCAAGCAGTTCACTAAATTTATTTACATTTAATTCCATCTGCCACTTTATTGCACGCTAAATCAATTAGCCTTGATTTTTTTTTTTTTGGACCTTGAATCGTTCAGCATCACTAGAAAACTTACTTGTTATGATTTTATTCTTTTCCAAGTATAAGCAAGCTTGCTCTAAGAATAGCTAACGCTAGAAGTCTTCAGTTCAAGGGACTGCATGCATGCTCTACCCAGAGAAAATGAGCATATTCATTTTCTTTCAAAAAAGAATTCACTGTTTCACACCAAAAGGAACACCATATACTCTGTTGCCACAGATGTGCTAAAGTCAGCCAAAACATTTTATCATCAATTTTCATACTATTAGTCAAACGTTTTTTCTCTGTAAAATAAGTTGATTGCTTGCATCTGAAAACTTAAAAAAAAAGATCTCCTAGAATATCTTATGAATTACATTAATCACTCATATAACTTATCCTATTATATTTAAAAAAGAAAAAAAAAAGTATCAAAAGCCTTCACAACTGGTTCCTAGTTCTAAGCATGTTATGCGAGAACAACCAGTACTGTCCAGCTACTACAGATAATTGAGATCAGTTTTTCATATGCCCTTTTAAACTCAAAGCATACGAGATCAGCAATTTTGTTTAAACTGAATTAATTTTCCACTATTTCCTCTTCTACTTTCAACCATTGCCTAATGTACACTACAAACATCAAAGCAGGAAGTGCTGACCCCATATACAACACAGTTCTCATCAACGCCCAATTTGTCACATTTAAGAGACTCCAAGGAAGTAGAAAGCAGAAGGGTGAGCCTTGACTGAAAAAAATGTGTGGGGTTTTTTAAAGAAACCCAAAAAACAAAAACCAAACCCAAACATTTAATCTACATGCAAATTCTCCTGTAAAACATCCCAAATACTTACTTGGAGAAGGGACACAGTTTGTTATGGGAAGAATGACTGACAAAACATTGTATAAAGTGCAAATTTATGCCCGGAAGTACAGTGGTTGCTGTAAACAAACAGAACTCATTTAGATGCACTCGATTACAGAAAAAGATGTTGCTCAGAAAATGCCACCAAGGTCATTTGAGATGAAGAGACTTGAGATCTTTCTGAAATTTTCTGTTCTATGTACACAGTATTTTTCTGTATGCAAACACAAGCATGACACCCACAGGTCAAAACATTGGCCAAATCTCAGAGATCAGAAGAACACAAGAACATGGAAGGTGAGTTTGTATATTGACTAACATGAAAGTACAAAATTGCCCATGGTAAAAATATCAGATGAAACCTCAGCTTCATCTAGGAAAAGATATCACTGAACAGGTCAATCTTCTTGGACTGAATCCTTCAAAGCCTTCTCTAGGGCTAACAGAAGTAATGTGAATAATAAAAAGTGTTTTTAACTTAAAGATGCAGCAACATACAGAAAGTCACTGCAAACTTTGCATAAGAATATGGGTGGGAGAGAATAATTTATTACTATTTTATGGGCGATGGGACAATGCCCTAGTGGGAGGTGTCCCTGCCCATGGCAGGGGGATTGGAACTCAATGATCTTTAAGGTCCGTTCCAAATCTAACCATTGTATGATTCTATGAAAATTCTCCTGATAACCCGCAGCAGAACCATAATGGGTGGATCCTCAATTCCTAGATTCTGGAAATAAGAGGCCTGCAGAGAAACAAAATCTTGATGGACTCTGGCAAATGCTAGAACAAGAGCTGATTCAACCTGACTCATTCTTGCTCCAGTTGTTTACATGTTTTATCACAGGCAAAAGCACTGTATTTAAGCACTATGCACTTTGAAACTTTGAAAGGCTGCACTCAGACTTAGGTGGAGATTTCATCTGGAATCTTGTATTCCCACATTTGGGATGACAGTCAGTCATGCTATCACAGAAGATCCAGAAGGGTCACTTCAAATCCCATTCCCCGGCAAGGTACACAACAGTCACAAAAGAACTGCAGTGTATCTTCCCCCTCTCGATTTAGTGATCCAAAATGTTAACACAACTCTGGGGAAAGAGAGAGATGGAAAGGTTTTGCACACACAGACAACAGATTAGGAAGAATAGTTACCCTATATGTACATTCATTATGTGAACAGCTTTCAACAGTACCCTGCTGATACTAAGTCTAATTAAAGTACTCCTCTCTCAAAAGTGGTACTATTTCCTCAACTTCAATGACAGTGTTAAGCACTCAAAAGTGTGAATGGCACTCCACTGGCAGCCTTACAAACATTACATACTGGAAAGATTCCGACAAATGCCACCAACATAGATTAGTGCTGGCTTTATGAGCTCTCATCAAAGCAAATACTGCCTTTTAAACTACCTTACAGCACATTCATACAGAGTTATCCAATTGGAAGTTGCCTGCTGAAACACAATCCCTTGAATGACTGTGCAATAGATGTAAATGAAGCATCTTCCCATCAAAAGTAAAAAAAAAAAAAAAATCCTAAACTTTTCATTTTGACGACAAACAAAACAACCATGCTCCAGTATATCCTTAGGTTACAACTTGCAACAATTTCTGAGAATGGTCTCACCTATATGAAGTGCCCTTATATCAGAAATGAGTTATTTTTTCCATAAATTGAGGATGGAACAGACTAAGAAAAGGGTTTTCTGGTAAGAGTTTAAATCAAACAACTGCGGTCCTTAATTATAAGGGAAAAACACTAATTAGCCTCTTCAGAAATCATTTAGTAAATGAATGGAAGAAAGAAATGGAAAATTACTGTAGAGAAGAAAGTAGAGCTGAAACAATAGATAAATAGAATTCAATTGAGCTAACAGACAAAAAATTAACATTTCAAGACAGACAAGTATTCTTAAATTGCCTGTGTGAAAGTAAGAAAAGGAAACTGAGGTAGACCAAATATCAAGTCACAGATCTTGACTATTTACTTCTCTTCTAGCCTATTCTCTGCTATGCACAACACCACCAACATCCAAACTCTCTGATCAAATCTGCTGAAATGTGGACATTGAATCTGGATGTCAGTGCATTCAAGTAAAATCTGGAAAGAGATAGAATTCTGTGCCTGCAAAATTAAGAGATGCAGATTTAAATACTCAGATACCAAACAACCTGGAAAACAAAAAGCCTCTCTCTCTCATGTTGTTTGAGGAAACAATTTTTACGAACGTTCTCTGTCACCAGTTCAGAAAACCAACTGGCAGCAGTCTTCAAAGAAGAATGTTTCTGACTCATAAATCTAATCTGTGCAGTAAAATGATTCTTCAGAACATCCCTAGTCCCAGAACATAAGGAGACATTTATTATTAACTCTCTCTCAAACATAATCTAGCAATTGACAGCAAGCAAGATGGTCAGCCAAAGAGTCTAAAGCTTTCCAAAGATGAATGTGGAAAGAAAAATTTGTTTCTTTCTATATAATGCAAAGATTCACAATCCATCTGCATGTTTGATGAGACACTGCATTTACATGACAAACTGGTTGGATAATACTGTGCTAGTCTGCTTACAGGTGAGAAACGTAGCAGTAGACAACATCATTACTATGTGAACATGCAGTTTTACAACACATGACAAAAGTAAGTGACAAATAAGGACAAAAGCCTTAGCTTTTGAAGTACATAAATTCTTCCCCAAACGCAAACATCTTGAATCCTTAGCTATTTAGAGTGCTCCCCACTTGAGGTAGTAGCTGTCTGTAAACAGGAAAAGAGTGAGAAAACAGCACAACATCCTAAAGCTCCCAACTTAGAAGAGAAATTCAGATTTTAGTTAGGGCCGATACTACACAAATTAATGGAACTGACATCAAGTCATGAATGTTTTCAACTTAGTTGCAGGTTTTACACACAAAACTGCCTGGCTATTATGTCATCAAGTGAAAATCAGATGCACTTGCTTTAAAGTCATCCAAAGTTGCACACTGCAATACAAAATGAATAATCGAAGTCTGACAAGTTGTGTAAGTCCTCAAGATATGGATAAATCAATGCCTTTCCTCTGAAGTCAATGTCTGGAGCTAATTTTTGTGTGTCAGTAAAAACTCCTAGTGCTTTTGAGAAGGAAAGAAGGATAATGCATAATGGGGCTTAAACCCATAATGCAACAAATGGCAGTCAGTCAGTCTGATGAAAAAAAATCAGTCTGATGAAAAATGGTTAAGTTCTGAGGCGAGTAATTCCTTTTCAGTGTCCAAGAGTACAGTGCTGACGTAAACAAGTGTCAGAGGAAACACTGACCATCACCTTAAGCAGCTTTCAAACTGGCTAGTGGCTGCGGATACTACAGTATCAACCTTCCCCAAAATCCTTGGGGCCAAAACTCCTGAAAAAATGTAATGGTAAGATGAGCGTGAATTTTTCATATATATATATATTTCTGTCAACACTGAAATATTCATCAGTTACATTACAGTTTTGCACATCAAAGTACAAATTCTTTTGGCAATATGTTTCAAGTCCTTTATTGAGAACCATGACCTGGAATGCTTAAGGTTTTTTGATAGCTGTTGAAGTGACCAGCAACAGAGGACTCAACTGAGCTGAAAAAGCCCCTGATACTACCTCTTTACCTCAGGGAAGGGAAAAAATTCTATCAGTTCACTTGGAGACTATTACACTGGAAATGAATTTCTGCCACACTGGGTGAAAGAGGTCCCTGGAGGCTGATTACAGAAGTAATGAAAATTCTGAGGCACTGTAAAATATCCACAAGGCTGTGAGTTAGTTCAGGTTCACTAAAATCACCACAGAATTTCTGTACTGCCTGTGGATTCTTAGCTGGTACTGAGACTACAAGTAAGGAAACCTGGGACAGCTACGGGTAGACAAATCCAGAAAAATCTGGACCCACAGGAGGAGTTCTTCCCAGTCTGCTAGAGCCAAATTTGGTGGTCTTTAAGACCAGGGGACTCCTCTCATTGCAGTTCAAGAAATGGGAGCCTGCTGTGGGGTTCTGCACTTTTAAGTCCAGGCAGGAGAAAGGCAGAGCATGTATTCCCAATGGGCATGCACACACACACAGAGCCAGCCATACAAGTGAACAGAAAGCAGCACCTTTACCAACATCCACATAAGCACAGATCACTTGGGTAACATGAGCAGAACAGACAATCTGAACCTGATTCTGCCTTCCAGCTGATCAGGTCAGAAGCCCACTAGACGAAGATTCCAACCTTCTTGATTCACAAGTACACTCAACCACCTCAAGAACTCTGATCCATCAAAAACTAGTGTGGACCTGAAGTCTGTCTGATACCTTGGCCTGGGCCTTAGGCCTCTTAACCATTCACCAGCTCAGACTTCACATCCTTTCATGTGTTGGCCCCCTACCTGTCAGCTTAAAGTTTGCTAGCAGTTTACACACACACACACGCACAGAAAAAGTAGGTCTAGCCAGCAACTAGTAGCCAGTTGATCTGGTCTCTCAGTCCCATGGTGTCCTTCACTCAACAGCTGACACACAGACCTCTTATTCTACTTGCTTCCTAGTCCTACCTGAAGTCAGCTAGTGGCTCACATAGATCCAGAAAAAACTGTGTGCTTGCAAAAAAACTCAGATTTAGTAAGAATACAGGATAGGCTCTGGTGATCAAGCACTGGACTCAATCAGACCTTTTTATGCACCTTTTACCCCTAGTTTTCCCACTTATTTCTCTTTGTTTCTTCTCTTTTCCCTCCTATGTCCCTTTCACTGAATATCCCATAACCAGCCTCTAGTATTATTTAAAAAAAAAAACAAAAACACAAGCCCCCCAAAACAGTTCAAAATTCTTTCCTTCTCCAAATCCTGGACTCCTTTAGCCAACAATGCCCTTAGTCTGCACAAAGTGATTTCTGCAGATTTGTCTTAAGTTTCATATCAGGAACAATCTTCTTCCTATCATGGCTTCAGGCCTCTCCCACCAATTCCATTTTTTCTGTTCTAATTCTTCTCACAGTGTTTATATTGTTCAGTAATGGTGCAGGAGGAAGGAGGAGAAACTTGGTATCTAACCCATGTTAAGGGAGCAACACAGTTCTAAATTTTGTTTCTTGTTGACTGGGAAAAGTTAATCCTGTTCCTAATGATGGCAGAACACACTGATCAGAAACTTTCTGAAGTTCTGCTTTGATGAGGAAGAAGATCATCAAACCGATGACAAAGACAGAAACTACACAGTGATACCCTCCTGAATTATATCCTCCAAAAAAGCTACCTGTGTTGGAAGTTTGCTGCTCATGGAAACTGCTTGTTCCACAGCAGCATAAGAAAATTATCCCACAAGAGTTATTTCACTTGAGAATACAAGAAGCAGCTACCAGACTTGGCATCCTTTCTCCCTTCTGCAAGTATGATTCTGCCCTACTGCCAGAGCTTGCAGCAGGAATAAGTAGGCATTCCTAGAAGTGGTGATATAGAAAGGTTTAAATTTAATACCTCAAACTGCCCCAGCTCACATAGGCTAAGTAGTAGTTAAGCCAAAGATTCTGCTTTTTTGAAACATTAAGTTAATTATGCTTGCTAAGGTGTAGTTACACATATCATAGCAATACACAGTGTAGTATATAGCTACTACTATGGTACATCCGTCTCCTGTCGATCACCGAGTCCAGTTTGGGACTTTTCCTAAANGGGAGAGGGGGTCATCTGTCAATCAGGTTTTGGTAAATTTGGCTGAAACCATGACAAATACGCTTTAGGAAAAGCCTGCACCGGTAAAGATGCCAAGTGATCAAAGCTTTCTCTTCCTGTAGCTTCCATGGTTCTTCAAGTCAGTAACAAAAATACGTTTGACAACAAAATTAGGGTCAGTGTATGAGTCACACTACAGCTGGTTACATAAATAAACTGCAAATAATTTCTTCATAATTTTCTGACAGGGCTATTTTTAAACTATTAGAACCACCACCTTCTGAGTTACAATGTGCTAAAGAGATACATTTGTACATTTAGCAGAACTGAAAGAAAGCAGACTACTACCCTTCCTTACTATGTCACATCTAAAACAGATACACTAATCAGAAAACATTACTGTTCAAATAAATTTTGAAAATCAAAATGCTAGAACACCCTCAGCATAGCAAAGGGAAATTCCAGATATAACACCAGAAAGGTAATGTTGCTTTAAAACATTTTGCTCAGCTTCTTGGGGTTGTGCACACTGTATCTCTTTAACTGTGCCCATTCCCCCATAGCTTTGATCCTCCTCCTTTTCAAGTCTCCACAAGAATGTGTATGAACCAACTGTAAAGGCTTACTCTGCAGCTAATTAAAAGCTCAGCAGAAAGAATCAGGGGGAAGAAACACAGAAACACAGGAATACAGGTACCAAAAAGACCTCAAAGATTTTTGATTGTAGCAGGTAATCGTCCCTTTTCCTTTGATAGATTCTTACAACTTCTGCAGAACCTTTCAAAAGTGGAGGAAAGGAAGATAACTGTTATTCTATTAAACTCACATCTGACTGGTGCTCCAAACAAAGTGGTAGATGTATGTAAAGCCACGTGTAAATGTTTCACTAACCAGATAATCTCAAAGTTGTTTAGGATGCCTTTGTTCTAATTGACATAACCTCAAATTATTTTCCAAGGGCGTGTTTTGGTTTGAAGCAGCAGTGCTGTTCTGAAATTAAACTTGTGGCCAGCCTCAGTTAACCAGGCACTGTGCTAGTTTCCAGAAGGGTCTCAGTGTGCATGGAACAGTTTTCTTCTAAAAGGACCTAACCAAGAAGCACCCATGCAGAAACACACCAAACATGCTCTAACCCTTCACATTACCATTATTAATCCTTGAGACAGCTTTTTAAGTCTATTCTGACATAAAAATAGACCTCCTTTTAGCAGGGACTGGACTAAAAGACTTCCAGAGATATTTTTTAGTGAGGTAGTTTATGATTCTATGGAAAATACTGAAACTGCACGCAGTGTCAATGCAAGCATTACAGTTCTAACTGATTTGATTTGTTGTTTCAAATTATTTGCTAATGTAAACATAGATTTCCATGTCCAGTAATCTTACTTATCAGCCTCATATTCTAATTTAGTACAGCACACATTACTCTGGCTACTAAAGACGTTTTCTGTGGTGGTATATACCTCTCTGCAGGTTTCTTCATGTGAAGGCAGATTAACCTGGCAGACATTCATTGTTCTTAATTCTAGGTTGCTGCAGAACTCAAGTTAGCTTCTTTCAAGTTAATCAAGATTATTGATTGCACACCACCCTGATAAATGCAGTTAATATGCTGCCTTTTGAATGTGTTATACAGGATGGGGAACTAGAAAACCATAATGACGTGTACAACCTGAAAAAAAATCACTGTCAATCATTAAGTGGTAAAAATCAGGTTTAAGCTTGATATTATCATCCTCTCACAGTGGTTAACGATATCCAATATAAACCAGAATTAATTCCAATTTATCTGCATATTCATAGCAGCTTGGTATATAACCTCTAATCTTTAGCTATGCAATGATCTGAAAATATACTCAGTTCTGTCATCATGATTCTACTGCTTTCAGTATAAAGATGTACTTCTTGTTTTGTTCTTATCAAAAAGGACAGGAAAAAAAGCAGAGAGAGAATACGCAAACAACTGAAAGAAAATTGAAGTTATTCAAAAGGCTAATACAGGAAAAGGTGAACTGAGATGATCTATCTGTGCAAGAACAAAACCCAAAACCCTATAATAAAGGGTCTCAACTTTCCCAGAATCGTAATGAAGTGAGGTTTATGTTTCTGACATAAATTTTTCACCTTAAATCTTATTTCCTAAGAAAATGAAATTTATGTTTTCTCTTTCCACCCATTTATCTGAAACAATTTGTCAGCTTTTGTCCACATTCAGTTAACTTTGTTAAGAAGCAGAAGTCTCACTTATTATCAATTGTTTAAAAGCTTACTCAATAAAAAAGAAAAAAGGAAAAAAAAAAGAAAAACAAAACAAAAACAGAGAGAAAAAAAAAAAAGAAGAGACATTCACAATAGTACCCCAGTCACGTGTATAAGTTTAAGTACACACTACAGGTATTTGTGTGAGGAATAGTGAAAGATGAAGTCTTTATGATAAGAATATGCAAGCAAGCTGACAAAATTCCCTTGAAAGTTATTTTTCCCTTAAAAAATCCTGCTCATGGAAAAATTTATTTACTGAATTCACTGCTGCTGCAACAGAAATAAATATTTATATCTTAATTAGTCATAGAAATCCAGACAGTGAACCCTACCACATCTGTTCCGTATCTTCTTTCCAGCAGAAGTCGGAAGATATTAGCTGTAATCTTGTTATCTTGGACACCTTGTCCAAGACCACGGTTGTCATCCTGCATAAGCCGACGATCCATTATCACTTCCAACTGTCCTGAAAGAGCAATACAAGGATTACACTGGTAATAAGAAAAAAGCTTCTACTAAACATAAGAAAAATACTCTGAAATACAATTTATAAAGACTTACAATTTTCTCTTGTGTATGGAATAGTAATAGCAGACCAGTACTATTAGAACTGATTAGGTCATCAGTTCATACTTTTGGGCTTCAACTGTTAATAACCTTTCACAAAATTTTTTACAAGCCTTTCAGCGGGTCTTGAAAATTTTTAACATAGTCTAAATAGAAGTGTAGCATTAGAAGTTATCACTTTTAAGAGGAACAAATGGCATCCCTCAGGGGTCTGAACTAGTACCAGTACTGTTCAGTATCTTCATCAATGACACAGTCAGTGAGATTGAGTGTACCCTCAGCAAGTTTGTCGATGACAAGATGAGGGGGTGTAGCTGACGCATCTGAGAGACGCGATGTCATCCAGAGGGTCTGAACAAGTTCAGGAAGTGGGCCTGTGTGAACCCCGTATGGTTAAACAGGGACATGTGCAGGGTCCTCCACCTGGGTCAGGCCAACCCCCAGTATCAATGCAGGCTGCAGGATGAAGGGTTTGAGAGAAGCACGGGGGAGAAGGACTTGGGGGTACTGGTACTTGGTGGCTAACAGCTGAATGTGAGCTGACAATGTTCTTGCCG
>VZRU01012606.1:9750-39229 GCA_013398155.1 Pedionomus torquatus | reverse complement strand
CCAGCATGGGTCCTTTCCACAGGGTGCAGTCTGCTGCACCCTGTGGAAAGTCTGCTGCAGTCTGCAGGGTGCAGAACAGGTTGCTCCAGTGTGGGTCTCCACACTGGGTCACAGGTCCTGCCAGAAAACCTGCTCCAGCATGGGCTCCTCTTCATGGGGCCATCGTTCCAACCAGAAGCCTGCTCTAGCATGGACTCTTCATGGGCTGCATCTTCCTTCAGGGCACACCCATGTGCCCTCATTTGGGGTCCTCCACAGGCTGCAGGGTGACAATATGCTTCACCACGGTCTTCACCCTGGGCTGCAGGGGAATCTCTGCTCCGGCACCTGGAGCACCTCCCCCGACTCCTTCTTCACTGACCTTGGTGTTTGCATAGTTGCTTTTGTCACCACATATGCTCACTCCTCTGTCCCAGATGCTGTTGTGCAGCAGGTCTTTCTCCCCCATCTTAGAATTATAGAATCATAGAGTTAGATGTTGGAAGGGACCTTAAAGGTCATCGAGTTCCAACCCCTCAGCCATGGGCAGGGACACCTCCCACTAGACCAGGTTGCTCAAAGCCCCATCCAGCCTGGTCTTGAACGCTTCCAGAGATGGGGTATCCAGAACTTCTCTGGACAACCTCTTCCAGTGCCCAGAGTAAAGAATTTCTTTCCAATATCTAATCTAAATCTCACCTCTTTCAATTTAAAATCATTACCCCTCATCCTGTCGCATCACTCCCTGATAAAGAGTCGTTCCCCATCCTTCCTGTAGGCCCCCTTCAGGTACTGGCAGATTGTTGTAAGGNAGGGTGGTTGAAGTCCCCCATGAGGACCAAGTTGTGCGAGTGTGACACTGCTCCTATCTGTCTATAAAGGCTCTCATCTTCCTCTTCGCTCTGATCAGGTGGTCTGTAACAGACACCCTCTGTGATGTCACCCGCTCCTGTGCACCCTTTAATCCTAACCCATAAGATCTCCATCAGGTCTTCTTCTGTTCCCAGGTGGAGCTCCACACGCTCCAGCTGGTCTTTGACATAGAGGGCAACACCCCCTCCTCACCTGCCCTGCCTGTCCTTCCTGAAGAGTCTGTAGCCCTCTATTCCAACACTTCAGTCACAAGAGCCATCCCACCACGTCTCAGTTCACTCTCCTTTTATGGACATGTGCTAGCCTATTTCAAACAACCCTTAAGCCCTTCCAAGAGATCGTTTACATATGAAAACAGCAACTAGGGCCAGTCAGTGACGAAGAAAGGAAAATGTTGGCTCACTTTCGACCTGCTGGCCATGCTTCTTTAGATTCAGCCCGAGATGCAGTAGGCTTTAAGAGCTGCCAGTTCCCCTTCCAGCTCATGTTGAGCTCCTTATCCATGAGCACTCCCAAGTCCAGGTAGATGATGTCTGTTGCTCTCCCCTTATGTGCCAGTGCTGAAGCAATATCGTAGAAGGCCACCAAATATGTCATACATGACTCGCCCTTGGTGAAGCCATATTGGCCATCACCAACCACCTCCTTATTTTCCACACGCCTTAGCAGCTATTCCAGGAGGATCTGTTCCATGATCTTGCAAGCACAGAGGTGAACCTGACTGGTCTGTAGTACCCCAAGTCTTCTTTTTCTTCCCTTTTTGAAAATGTGGGTTATGCTTCCCCTTTTTCAGTCATCGGGAACTTCACCGGACTGCCACAGCTTCTCAAATATAACGGAAAGCGGCTTAGCAACTTCATCCNGGAAGCGTCTTAGCACCTTCATCCGCCAGCTCCCTCAGGACCAGAGGAAGGATTTCATCATGTCCCATGGACTTATGCACCTTCAGGTTCCTTAGATGGTCTCGAACCTGATCTTCTCCTACTGTGGGCGGTTCTTCGTTCTCATAGGCCCTGCTTTTGCCTTCTGCGACTTGGGCATTGAGGTTTGAGCCCTTGCCAGTGAAGACCGAGGCGAAAAAGTAATTCAGTACCTCCGCCTTTTCCATATCCTGGGTGACCAAGTCTCCCATTTTCTTCTGGAGGGGGCCCACATCTTCCCTAGTCTTGCCTTTATCCCTGATATAGCTATAGAAGTTTTTCTTGTTATCCTTGATGTCCCTGGCCAGATTTAATTCTATCTGGGCTTGCCTAATCTGGTTCCTGGCCACTCGGATAGTTTCTCTCTATTCCACCCAGTCTACTCATCCTTGCTTCCACCCTCTGTAGGCCTCCTTTTTGTTTTTGCGCTTATCCAGGAGCTCCTTGTTTATCCATGCAGGCCTCCTGGCTTTTTTGCCTGACTACTTCTTTGTTGGGAAGCACCTCTCCTGAGCTTGGAGGGGTTGATCCTCGAACACTAACCAGCTTTCCTGGGCCCCTCTCCCCTCCAGTACTTTATCCCATGGTGCCCTGCCAAGCAGGTCCCTCAAGAGTCCAAAATCTGCTCTCCTGAAGTCCGGGGTAGTGAGCTTGCTGTGTACCCTCCTCGCTGCCCTAAGGATCTTGAATTCTACCATCTCGTGATCACTGTAGCCAAGGCTACCCTTGAGCTTGACATTGCCCACCAGCCCCTCCTGGTTGGTAAGGATGAGGTCCAGCATGGCTCCTTTCCTCGTTGGCTCCTCTACCATTTGAGGAAGAAAGTTGTCATCGACACATTCCAAGAACTTCCTGGATTTCTTGTGCCCTGCTGTGTTGTGCCTCCAACAGATATCAGGGTGGTTGAAGTCCCCCATGAGGACCAGGGTCTGTGAACCCAATGCTGCTCCTATCTGTCTATATTCTTAAATATGTTATCACAGCGGTGCTACCGATGTCTCTGATTGGCCCAGCCTTTGGCCAGCGGTGGGTCCATCTTGCAACCGGCTCTTTCCGACATGAGGACAGGTTCTGGTGTCTTCTCATAGAATCCATCCCTGCACACCCCCCCACCTCTACCAAAACCTTGCCATGTAAAGCCAATACAGGTCTTCTTCAGGCAACTGGAATAAGCCTCACATTCACAGGCTCTGGTTCTCACGAGAGACTTGAACAACCCCAGTATCTGCTAGAGGGACAACAAGCAGGGCACAAGCAACCCAGGAGGACAGTTAAGTGGTGCAACTGGTCGCCCAGAGAGGTTTGTGTGTTTTTTGCCCTTAGATGTTTTCAAGACCCGACTGGATAAAGCCCTGAGCAAACTGGTCTGAATTCAGCACTGACCATACTTTGGGCAGGAGGTTGGACTAGAGACCTCCTGAGGTCCCTTTCATACCAAATTATTCTTTGATTCTATATTATGTAACAATTGTTTAGTTTCTGATTTAACAAACAGAACTGACCACTTCACCTAAGACCCTTTCAAGAAACTTATGATCAGCAGTGAAAATTCTTTTTGGCATTCCTGCAGGTACATCAGTAATTGCAACAATTGTTTCCTATCTCCTGAAAACTTCACTAATGAATTTTCCGTCTTCAATTTTTGCCTAAGTGCTTTTGCTTTTAAAGAGCAAAACCCTGCAGGAAATGGCAATTATTGCAATACTGCAGTTTCCTCGAGTAAGCTCAGAGTACCTTGGACCATTGCCAACATGCTGTTTGCTTTAGTTCTGAAAAACAAAACGCAACGTGCACTGTTCAAAGGCAGTATCGGTAAGCAATATATAAGAATGCGTTTAACTAACAGAAGGTAAGATTGCTCTTACTGCTGTGAAATCTTGGTGGTGGAGAATGAATGCTGCTACTATAGTGAAGAAGAAAAAAATAGAAAAGGGAAATCATATTATCTTTAAGTGATTTTTATGTTTTTTTTCACTACCTCTAGGAAGAAACAGTCCAAGTAAAGACTGGATTTTGTTTATGAGGCAAACCACCATGTTTGGTAGAGTAAGAATCAATGGTTAATGGAAGTCACCTAATATGAAAAACGCCCTTTTTCAACTTGAGTAATCGATGAATTCTGTAATTAAGGACTTCTGCTAGCAAAGTTAGCCAATTTACTTAAAAAGAAATAAGTATTTTATTTTTCACAGCATCCCTTTCTTCGAATTTGTAGCCATAGCTAGTTTATGTAACCGCCCCCAAATGTGGATGCTCATCTGAAATTTAATCTGGATTCATGAACTTTCTGTATTAGCTCTATGGAAAATGCTTTTTTGTCCTCTTTTTTTTTGGTCCTTTTTCTTTCTTGAGGTTTCCAGGAGAAGAACANTATCCTGATAAAAAAAAAAAAAAAAAAAAGGTCTTTAGCTATGAAGAAAGAGGAATTCTAACGAAATAATATTCCCTCTTTCTAGCTAAACACTATATTATTGAAGGACAGCAATGTATAGAGTGATCACAAATTTCTAATGAGGTCTGAAAATGATACGTTAAATTAAAAAATGTTGTTGTCCTCTGTCCTGTAAATAGTGGTTAACATACCCAGCCATTACCAAAAGCCTAAGCACTTACACGCTCCAAACATTCTTCAAGTTGATCTGGCTATTTTCAGAATTGCCAAAAACCTCTTCCAGAGAATCTTAAGAACAGTCTGGCCTAAATTCATTCTGATGGTTTGTAAAGTAAACACACATTAAATGATGTACCAAAATAAAGTTACGAGGAGAACATTTATTTAAGATAAGCATTCGAAACGTCTGGGTTCTCATCTGAAATCTCTCTCCTACACAAATGTCACAAATAATAAGATTTTGCAGTCTTCCCGGTACTTGTAATTGCTGAAACTGAGAAATACAATGTGAAAAGCATTGAACATAACTTCTTTGCCTGGAATAGGAACGCCCAAACAAGTTTGTTACTGTCCGTCCTGTCACTTGTGAAGAGATAAAAAGGCCATTCTCAGGGGAAGGGATCTAATGCTGGTGGCTTGGGCCTTTTGCTAGAACTGCTGCTGCTGCTAGGACCCTGCAGCCTGAACCCTCAGCTGTACTGAAGGAGGATCAGGGGGTCTGTGCTTACTGGGTTAGGAAATGGCGAAGGCAACAGGAAGAAGGCTCCTGCTCTACCTGCATATATCCAACTAAAGAACAGGCTCAGTACCCTTGCAGCAGATGAGGGTCTGGGAACTCTGTCCAATGAAGCATCCAAGTTAGCTAAGCCTGAGCCATGCAGCAGCACCAGAAGGAAGCAGCAAGTGATGATAGTGGGAGACCCCATGCTGTAAGGGATGGGGACGCACATCTGCCAACCTGACCTGCTGTGTTGGGAGGTTTACTGCTTGCTGGGGGTTGGATCTGGGATGCTGTGGAGATACTGCCAAGGTTTGTCTGACCCTCGGACTATTGCTTCTTGTGAATCTTCACGTGGGCACCAATGATACTGCCAGAGGAGACCTGGAGCATATCAAGTGTGACTACATGCATCTGGAGGCAATGGTCAAGGGCATTGGGGACCCAGGTAGTGTTCTCCTTGATCTTTCCAGCGAGAAGCAAGAGCTTGAGGAAGAATGGAAGGATCCTGTGGGTCAACAGTTGTTTGCCCGGCTGACGATGACAATGTATTTTATGACCATGAGGACCCTTCTCTAAGGCTTGAAGACTGCTAGAAAGAGATGTTATCCACCTGACCAAGTGGGGCAAAACCATCTTTAGCAACAGGCTGGCCAACCTGGTGAGAAGAACTTTAAACTAGAAATGACAGGGGAAGGAGATGACGACCCACAATCAAGCAAGGGGGTGGTGGAATGGGTTGGCAATCAAAGGGTGCCGGGTGTTATGGAAAAGCTTGTAATCGGCAAAACGGGGCTGGAGAGGAGACGCTCTGGTGGACACCATTCTTACAAACAAGGAAGCTTTTCTTGCAATTCTTACAAACTGGTTGGTGATGCAAAGGTTGGGGGGCAGCCTGGGCTGCACTGACCATGAGATGGTGGAGTTGAGAATCCTGAGAGGAAGGAACAAGGCAAATGGCAGGATCACAACTCCAAACTTCAGGATAGCAGACTTTGGCCTGTGCAGGGACCTGCTTGGAAGAATCCCATGGGAGACAGTCCTGGAGAGCATCCAAGCTCAAGAATGGTCCATCACAATGAGCAGGAAATCAAGCAAAAGTGACAGGTCTGCACGGACAAACAAGGAGCTCCCGACTGAACTTAAACATGAAAAAGAAGCATACAGGAGCTGGAAAAAGGGGCAAATGACCCAGGAGGAATGCAGAGACACTATCCAAGTGTGCAGAGATGGGGTTAGGAAAGCTAAAGCCCACCTGGAGTTGAAACTGGCGAGGGATGTGAAGGACAACATTAAGGGTTTCTACAGGCACATCAACAACAAAATGAAGACCAGAGAAAATGTGGGCCTGCTGCTGAACGGGGCAGGGAACCTGATGACAAAGGACATGGGAAAGACTGAGGTACGGAATGCCTTCTACACCCGAGTCTTTACTGGTAAGGATTGCCTTTGGGAATCCCAGGCCTCTGAGACCAGAGGGAAAGTCTGCAGCAAGGAAGAACTTCCCTCACTAGAGGAGGACCCAGTTAGGGAAACATTTAAGCAGATTGGAGATGCACAAGTCCATGGGACCTGATGGGGTGCACCCATGAGTGTTGCGGCCACTCTCAATTATCTTTGAATGGTCATGGTGATCGGGGGAGGTTCCTCAGGACTGGAAGAAAGCAAATGACACTCCAGTCTTCAAGGAGGAGGACCTGGGGAACTACAGGCTGGTCAGTCTCACCTGTATTTCTGGGAAGATGATGGAGAAAATAATCCCGGAAGCCGTTTCCAAAGAAGGTGCTTGGTAGGAATCAAGATGGATTTAGGAATGGGAAATTATGCCTGGCCAACCTGATAAGCCTTCTACAATGAGTCAACTAGCTTGGTGGACAAGGGGAGAGCAGCGGACGCTGTTTATCTTGACTTTAGCAAGGCTTTCGACACTGTCTCCCGTAACATCCTCATAGACAAGCTGACAAAGTACAGGTTAGATAAGTGGACAGTGAGGTGAACTGAAAACTGGCTGAACTGCCAGGCCCAGACGGCTGTAATGAGAAGCATAGAGTCTAGCTGGAGGCCAGCTTCTAGTGGCGTCCTCCGGGGTTGATCCTTGGGCCAATACTGTTTAACAACTTCATTAATGTCCTGGACGACGTGACAGAGTGCACCCTCAGCAAGTTTGCAGATGATACAGAATTGGGAGGAGTGGTTGATAGACCAGATGGCTGTTGTGCCATTCAGAGGGACCTCGACAGGCTGGAGAAATGAGCAGACAGGAACCTTGTGCAGTCCAACAAAGGGAAATGCCAAGTCCTGCCCCTGGGGAGGAACAACACGATGCACCAGTACAGGCTAGGGGCTGACTGGCTGGAAAGCAGCTTTGCAGAGAAGGACATGGGGGTCCTGGTGGACAACAAGCCGAACACGAGCCAGTAACGTGTCATTGCAGCAAAGGAGGACGATGGTATCTTGAGCTGCATTAGGAACAGTGTTGACAGGAGTTTGAGGGAGGTGATCCTTTCTCTCTACTCAGCGCTGGTACGGCCACACCCGGAATCCTGTGTGCAGTTCTGGGCTCCCTGGTACAAGAAAGACGTGGACATGCTGCAGCAAGTTCAGCAAAGAGCCACTGCAGTGATGAAGAGATCGGAGCATCTCCCATAGGAGGAGATGCGGAGGGAGCTGGGATTGCTTAGCCTGGAAAAGAGAAGGTTCAGGAGGGACCTCATCAATGTGTCTAAATACCTGACGGGAGGGTGTATTGAAGATGGAGCCAAAATCTTCTGAGTGATGCCCAGTGGCAGGACACAAATTGAAACACAGGAAATTCCATTCAAACTTAAGAAAAACCTTTTTTACTCTAAGGGTGGTCAAACACTGGACCAGGTTGTCCAGAGAGGTTGGGGAGTCTCCAGCCTTGGAGATATTCACAACCTGAACGGACAATGTCCTGAGTAACTTGCTCTGGTTGATCCTGCTTTGAGCCGGGGTTGGGAGGGGTTTAGACTAGGCAGTCTCCAGAGATCCCTTCCAGCTTCAACCACTCAACTATTCTGTGGTTCTGTGATTACACTTGAAGTCACCATGGCAAAAGGTGTCATTTACAGTATCAAAAATAGCTCTGCTAGCTACAAGGATAGCTGACGCTCCACGTCTTAAAATATGAACACAACTTTATAAAGCAATTACTGTTTGGTCCACAGAAAGGATATAAAACTTAGCATTTACAGGGATTATACTGGATTTTAAATAGGAATTTTCTTTTTAATACTTAGTACAACGTGCAGTAAATGTTTTAGGGAGGAATTTAAACTACAGGCACCAGTTTCAGGAAGATCAACTTGAACTTTGCGACTGATAAGATGTTAAACCAAGGAGGGATCCCAGACACCAAACTGGGAGGAATGTAGGACTTGATAGACCTGATACAAGATACAAGCTGACAAAGGGACTTGCAGGGGGAAGGGGAAGCAGGTAGAAACAAAGAGGGGGGATAGACAGAAAGGGGGTCAGTCACGGGTAAGAACGGAGCCAGTCGGTATGCTTGTCTGGCTGAGCCCTGCGCCTGATCACTACAGTCTGTCCTATTTTCTTATATTTTCTTTTTAAATCTTTTCTTAACCATCACTCTGCATAATCTCACTCTCTGTCCCCTGTGTATGTGTGCTGCAAGGAACGGGTGCCAGCTGCTGGTGAGACCTCTGAGTGGAATCTGGTGCCCAGCTACTGGAGTCAGACTGTGGTGTCAGCTATGGAAGCGAGTGAGAGTCCTAGCATCAGTAGTTGGAGGGGCCATAGCTCTCCATAGCTCTCTGGATCATCATCATAGAATCATCATATGGTTTGGGTTGGAAGGGACCTTTAAAGGTCCAACTCCCATGGGCAGGGACACCTTTCACTAGATCAGGTTGCTCCTAATGCCCCCTCTTGGCGGCCAGGGCACACTGCTGACTCATATTGAGCCTGCTGTCAACCAGCACTCCCAGGTTCCTTTCTGCAGGGCTGCTCTCCAGCCACTCCTCTCCCAATTCATACTTGTGCCCGGCGTTACTCTGTCCCAGGTGCAGAATCCGGCGTTTGGACTTGTTAAATGTCATGCCATTGATGAGTGCCCAATGCTCTATCTATCTAGATCCCCCTGCAAGGCCTCTTGTCCCTCGAGAGAGTCAACGGCACCTCCCAATTTGGTATCATCAGCAAAGCTGCTAATGGTGCATTCAACTCCTGCAGCCAGATCATTGATGAATATTTTGAACAGAACTGGCCCTAGAATTGAACCCCGAGGAACACCACTGGGTGAGCAGTTGCCAGCCAGATGTAGCCCCATTCACTATAACCCTTTGAGCCCTGCCGTTCAGACAGTTCTTCACCCAGCGCACTGTGAACCTGCCCATCCCGCAGTTGGACAACTTGTCCAGAAGGGTGTTGCGAGGGACAGTATCAAAAGCCTTACTAAAATCCAGAAGGATGACATCCACTGCCCTCCCTTCATCCACTAGGCGGGTGACCTTATCGTAGAAGGATATCGAATTAGTTAGACAGGACTTTACCTTTGTGAACCCTGGCTGACTCTGCATTATCTTTTAAATAGCACCCAGTATAACCTTCTCCATAGTTTTTCCAGGAACTGAGGTTAGGCTAACAGGTCTGTAGTTCCCTGGGTTTTCCCTCATGCCCTTCTTGTAGATCGGCATAACATCGGCTAGCTTCCAGTCATCAGGGACCTCCCCGGTCTCCCAAGACCTTTGGTAGATGATCGAGAGGGGTCCTGCCATAACATCCTCTAGCTCCTTCAGTACTCTGGGATGAATCCCATCAGGCCCCATGGACTTGATAACATTCAGCAGATACAACCCATCCCTGACAGTTTCAATGTCCGCAAATGAAAAGTCACTGTTCCTGCAGTCATGGTCCTCCAACTCAGGGGACCAGGCAGCCCAAGGTCTACCAGGATTATTAAAGACTGAGGCCAATAAAGCATTGAATGCCTCCGCTTTTTCTCCATCCCTACTAGTCAGGTGACCAACAAATATCGGTCCGATGTTTTCCTTAGAACTACTCTTGCTATGAACATACTTAAAAAAGTACCCATCTTGTTGTCTGACACAACACTGATCAGTTTCAACTCTAGTTCAGCTTTGGCCTTTTGTGTCTTCTCCCTGCATAAACAACCCACAGCTCTGTACTCTTCCCGCAAAGCCTGACCTTGCTTCCAGAGATCATACAATTTTTTTTTTCCTCTTGAGCTCCACGAGGAGTCCCCTGTTCAGCCAAGTCGGCCTTCTGCCCCGCTTCCTTGACTTATGACATGCTGGAATTGCCTGCTCCTGTGCTTCTAAAAGGTGGTTCTTAAAAAATGACCAGCACTTGTGCACTCCTAAGCCCTCAAAAGCAGATTCCCTGGGTACTCTTCTAAGTAGCTCCC
The DNA here is from genome assembly GCA_013398155.1 of Pedionomus torquatus. Lineage (NCBI taxonomy): Eukaryota > Metazoa > Chordata > Aves > Charadriiformes > Pedionomidae > Pedionomus > Pedionomus torquatus. The sequence goes on along the minus strand of VZRU01012606.1, from coordinate 28,937 downwards.
CAAATAGCTTAAAGTTTGCTCCCTTGAAGTCCAGTGTAGCAACCCTGCTCACCTTTTTTCTCATTACACTGACAATTTTAAACTCAACCATTTTGTGATCCTTGTGGCCAGGACAGCCACCTACTATCACATCTCCCACGAGCCCTTCTCTATTCACAAACAACAAGTCTAGGAGGGCATCTTTCCTAGTTGGCTCACTGAGTACTTGTGACAAGAAGTTCTCTCCCACAAACTTGAAGACTTTCCAAGACCTGCTCATCACAGCAGTATGAAATTCCCAGTTGATGTCTGGGAAGTGGATACCAATCCAGAGATTTCTCCTAATTGCCAGTGCTTATATCCTGTCTGGGCGATCGGTAGTAGACACCCACTACAACATCGCCTTTGTTCTCCATCCCTCTAATCCTCACCCAGAGGCTCTCCACCACATCATCGCTAACTGTAAGGACTGTACAATCAAGCCCTTACATATAGTGCGACGCCTCCATCTCGCCTGTCCTGCCTATCCCTCCCGAACAGCCTGTAGCCAGCCCTCCATTCCAGCACCCTAGTTGTGGGCCTCATTCCACCAAGTCTCACTAATACCAATTATATCATAGTTCTGGGAACTCACCAGGGCTTTCCATCCATCCTGCTTGTTTCTCATACTGCGTGCGTTGGTGTACAAGTATTTCAGATATGCTCCTGAGCCCTAAATCTAAATCTACCTTCTTTCAGTTTAAAACCATTGCCCCTTGTCCTGTCACTACAGGCCCTGGTAAAAAGTCTCTCTCTGCCCCCTTTGTTTATTGAAAGGCTGCAATAAGGTCTCCCAGGAGCCTTCTCTTCTCCAAGCTGAACAACCCCAACTCTCTCAGCCTTTCCTCATAGGAGAGGTGTTCCAGCCCTCTGATCATTCTTGTGGCCCTCCTCTGGATCCGCTCTAGGAGAACTGGATGCCCCAGATCTGGATGCAGTACTCCAGACAGGGTTTCATGAGAGCAGAGCAGAGGGGCAGAATTGACCTGCTGACCATGCTTCCTTGTATGCAGCCCAGAATGCGATTGGCTTTCTGGGCTGCAAGCACGCATTGCCAGCTCACATCCAATTATTTGTCCTCCAGTGTCCCCACGCCCTTCTCCTCAGGGCTGCTCTCAATCCATTTGTCCTCAGTTTGTATTAATACTGGGGGTTGTCCTGATCCAGGTGCAGGACCTTGGACTTGGCCTTGTTGAACTCCACAAAGTTCGCATGGGCCCACTGCTCAAGCCTCTGGATGCCAATCCCTTCCCTCTAGCAAATCAACTGCATCACTCGGTTTGGTGTCATCCACGAACTTGCTGAGGGTGCACTCAGTCCCACTGTCTAGAGCGTTGTTGATGAAGTTATTAAACAGTACTGGTCCCAAGGGGGGACACCACTGGACATTGAGCCATTGACTGTAACTCTTTGGACGTGGCCATCCAGCCAGCTCCTTATCCCTCTAACAGTCCCTCCATCAAACCCATATCTCTCCAGTTTAGTGTCCAGAATGTTGTGGGGGGATCGTATCAAAAGGCCTTACAGAGGTCCAGGTAGATGACATCCATAGCTCTTCCCTTGTCCACCGATGCAGTCACTCCATTGTAGAATACCACTAGATTAGTCAGGCACGATTTGCCTTTGCTGAAGCCACGTTGGCTGTCTCTAATCACCTCCCGGTCTTCCATATGTTTTGGCATATCTCCCAGGAGGATCTGCTTTCCGGACACAGAGGTGAGGCTGACTGGTTGGTTGTTCCCAGGGTCCTCCTTTTTACCCTTTTTAAAAATGGGTGTGATGTTTCCCTTTTTCCAGTCACTGGGGACATAGTCTGACTGCCATGACTTTTCAAATATCATGGAGAGTGGCTTTGCAACTACATCGGTCAGTTCCCTCAGGACCCTGGGCTGCATCTTGCCGGGTCCCGTGGAACTTGCTCAGGTTCCTCAGGCGGTCTGAAACCTGATCTCCTCCTATGATGGGAGGAATTTCATTCCCCCAGGTCCAGGGTCTTGAGACATGCCTTGAGGTTCAGGGTCTTGAGAGGTGTGGGAGGAGAGATTGCCAGTGTTGAGTACCATGTTGATTGTCACAAATTACCTCCCTATTTATTGCGACGGGGTTGTGCATTGTCTTTAATCTTCCTTCTCTGGCCAACCTACCTGTAGAAGCCCTTCTTATTATTCTTATCATCCCTTGCCAAATTCAGTACCAGCTGTGCCTTAGCTTTCCTGATCCCACCCCTACACCTCTGGGAAGCGTCCCTATATTCTTCCCAGGATACATGTCCCTGGTTCCACTGCCTGTGCATTTCCTTCTTGTACTTTAGTTTGACCAGGAGGTCCTTACTGGGCCATGCTGGTTCCCACCTTCCTTGCCCGGTTTCTTACATGTGGGAATCGAGAGCTCTTGCGCTCTAAGAAAAATGTTCTTGAAGAGCTGCCAGCTCTGTTTGGCTCCTTTAATCCCTGAGGACAGCTTCCCAGGGGGTCCCATCCACTAATTCCTTAAGCAACTGAAAGTTTGTTCTCCTAAAATTCAGAGTCACGACTCTACTTTTCTCCTGGCCCATATCCCTCAAGACTCTGAATTCCACCAGGGCATGGTCACCGAAGCCCAGGCTGCCACCAGTCCTGAGATCTCTAATTGGTTCTTGACATCTCTAATTAATTTTAGGCACTTGATGTATAAGGCTCAACTCGTAAAAGCAAGGGTCAGTTGAAACCTAAACAGTTCAGCTTAAACTGTGATCTCAAACACATTCTTGGTTTTAAATTTAATAGAAGGTATAAATAAACCAGGTAAACTAGAGCAACACAGCAGTTCAATTTTTCGTTGCTTTGTACCTGATATAGCTAAAACTCATTTCACTTTTAATCCTTATCCTACCTGCATAATATTGTTCATACTTGCATAGAGAATTTAAGAGATCTCACTAGCCAGGCCTGCTTCCTAATGTAATACTCGGCAAATGTATTCAAATCTTCTGAATTAATTTTGCATAGTTTTCACATGGAGATAAATGAAGCAGGCATGGGCTTATTATAACCTCTGACACTTTTGCCATATTGAGATTTAGTTCTGTTTCGTTGTTTACAACAAACAACTTCATTTTGTTTTATCCACTCTCACTAATCAAATAATTCATTTTTTTGTAACAAAGAAATTAGTCGTAACATTGATAAGATTTTAGTTCTTCCTGATAATTCTACTTATAGATTGTAGGAGGAGCAATTTGCCCTAATTGGTTAGCAATTTGAAATTATATTACATGTTGCGTCCTACTTGAAGGATGAGCCTGTGTGGGTTACTGACAGTTACTGTCAGAGGACAGGCAGCTACAGCAAAGACTAATTAGAAAATTATCTGCCCTATAAATAGTAGGATTTAAATCACCCTGCACTTTTTTCCACGTGTGAATGTCTTAAGGGCTGTTCTGATAACATTAGAATTATATTATCGATTTTCCCTAATGTCAAAACTTTCAAAATGTATATATAGTTATTAAATTTAAAAATGTATCATGCTTGTCAGACAGGAAGGAACTCCCATCTATTAGTTCTGTTTTTTTCTAACAAGCATTAGGATTGATCTGCAGTCACTGTTATTCATCTGCCATCACTAACCTTAGGAACGCTTGACTCAGAAATTTAGTTTCAGTCATGCTTGTGCGGATCAAAATAAAACCAAAGTCAATATTAATTAATAATACATATGAATCAATTAATACTTCTGGTAGTAAAAGAATGCTAACAAAATAACAGCTGCAAATAAGGAGGCCCAATAGTAATGTCATATCCTGATAATACAATTTTGATGGACGTATTATAGTTATTTTAAGAGAAAAAAAAATGTGAAAACAGCCTTATTTTAAGATGGAGTGGTTGTGATTTGGAAAGTAGTTTGAGATGAGATTGTGTTTATTCAGACAGTCGATCTCTTTCCAGATAAAGGAATTTTTTTCCTTGTCTGTTCCCTCACCCCTCTGGTGATTGGCAGCACAGGGTTTTTTTATAGAAATCACAGAATCATAGCAGAATCATACAGCCTATGTAGCTGGCTTCATCCTAAGATGAACAAACTGCTTCAGATAAAGAATCGGCAATGCATGGATCTTTATGTTACATTGGAACACTAAATCATCTAGTCGGACCTTTTAATCATACAGGCCTGACATTTTTATTCAAATCTTCATCTGAGCATGATGACTTGTTTGGTGAAAAAAGGCATTCAGTCTTGATTTCCAAACACAAGAAGGTGAATAATCAGTCATTCAAATGGTCAATTACTACCACTGCTAAAAATGTTGGTCAGTTAGGAATTAACTAGTGGGGTGGTAAGATTAGAGGATTTGGGGGTCTTGCACTCTCATTAACCTCTGTCCCCCAAGACTCTGCCTCCTGCTTCTTTCTGCTCCATAGCTGTGAAGCATCATGGCTTCTCCCTAGCCCTTCCAGAGAGAGAGAAGTTTTGGTGTTGCACAGTAGACAGAAGTACATATATGTCCTACTCTGCCTCTGTGAGCCTCATACAGCCCCCGCTGTATGGCCAGAAAATCCCCATGAGACAAAGGCCAGTCACACTTTTCGCTATTTCATTCATTCATTCATTCATTCATTTATTTATTTATTTTTGCTATTTATTTATTTTTGCCTGTCTGCTTACGTTGCTTATTTCTCTCTAGCTTTCAGCCATTACCTTTTGGTGTGTTAAAATATTTAAAGTAAATTGTGTTAAAAAAAATTAAATTGACCAAGCCCTGTAGCATCTAGTGTTTTCTTTCTAGTTTTGCCTTTTAATATATTTATTTGGTAGATCACATACCTATATTAACTATCAGCATGTTATATTTAGTGCATTAATTCCAAACTTTTTTTTTTCTGAAATAATTCTTTGTGGTGGGCTGACCTAGCCACCAGGTGCCCACCAAGCCGCTTTCACTCCCATTCCTCAACAGTCTGTTTTGCCAGTGACAGTAACTGATGAGTGATCTCCATGTCCTTATCTCAACCCACGAGCTTTTTGTCATATTTTTCTCACCCTGTGGTGTTGGTGGAAGGGGAGTGTTAAAGCAGATTGGTGGGCACCTGGAGGCCAGCCAGGGTCAAAACACACTTGACTTGGGGGACAGACAGACAGGGGACAAACAGACTTGCAAAACAGACTTGACTTGGGGAAATGAATTTAATTTATTGCCAGTAAAACAGAGTAGGACAACGAGAAATAAGAACAAATCTAAAAACATCTTCCCACCGCTCTTCCCTTCTTCCCAGGCTCAACTTCACTCAACTGACTCTTCTACCTCCATGCCCTGAGCGGCACAGGCGACGGGGAATGGGGGTTGCTGTCCGTTAATAACGCTTTGTCTCTGCCATCTATTAGTTCTGGTTTTTTCTAACAAGCATTAGGATTAGACTTAAAATGTTTGACAGTGTTATTTTCCAGACAGATTTGGACTGGGAACATAAAGGTGAACTATTTTTAGCTCGGTGGGCCCATGACACTTGGTTTAATAGGTATTAAAGCTGAGAAGGTTTTAGCAGCCACTGATAATACATAAATGTTTAATTATAAAAAAATGAAATGACAAAGAAATATACATTTCGCTTTTTTAACAACTAGGCCTTTTATATATAAAACTTAAACTGAAGCCTACTGAAGTCAGTGGAAAGACTGTCTGATATTAATGGACTCAGGCTCAGGGCCATAGTGCATTCACAGTTGTCAAGTTGACTAGAGCCAATATGTAAAGCAACCAATTGTTACCTTAAAATTAATAAAAACTTAGAATTTGCAGTGACAAAAGCATATTCCATAGGGAAATATACTCTTAAAACTTCTAGAGACTTTCCTAAATGTAGTGAAATATCCACTCTCCTTTTCTTTAAATACAATGCTTGCATCAACTCCAGTGCACCTTCCTACTCAACAGAATTAAGGAAAGGTGACACACACTATGTTTACATCCTTTGAAATCATTCCCAAAAGTTTCACGGGAGGCACAAAAAAATCACCACATAAAACAAAACACAACACGCTTTTATGAGATGTTACCTGTGTTTAACTTACTAGGAATAGGTCTAAGGACATCAGGAATGAGAATCTCCACCAAAGCTTGGTACATCACATGGTCACAATTACCCATCCATTTCAGAATAGACTCATTTTTGCACAGAGTAATCAGTTTTCCTTTTGGAAGTCGACTTTCTATTTCACTCAGATTGCTGGTGTGAATAAATGTAACAAATGAAAATGTATTCACATACAGATAAGAAAAATACAATGGACTTTGATTATTTTAAGAAAAACTTTATAAATATCTCTGTTACATCCAAATGAAACTCTTTAACTTCTTCATATGAAACTGGGGGAAAATAGCCTCCAAAGTTCTGCTCCAGTCCATAAATTACGCAGAGGTATGATAAAAACGGTCCTTGCAATTTATATGAACTGGACAGTATATTGTGAAAAGATACTTTGACTTTAGACATCCAAACAAAGGAAAAAACAGAAGATGTATACAATCATTTAAAGGCTGCAGTTTGACATATACCAATAGCCTATATGTCTAATAGCAGACAACACAAATTTAACCTGAAAAACTACTGATATCAGAAAAGGTTCTTAGCCTGTATGTAAAACTAAGACTTTATTTGATTTGACTCCTGCTATTGTATTATGATGGTGAATGATAAACAGAGACATTTACTGACCTCAGTTCAATAACAGCTGTGCCGTCAGCTGGAGCAGAGGGAGAATAGCGCCAGAAAGTTTGCCACAGTTTTTCTACCAGGCTAAACTGAAGATTCACAACAACATCCACTGTTGCCTAAAAAATATAAAACAAGTGCAAATAGTCTTCTACCTCATCCCCCCTGCCTAGCCCAACTCCTCCCAGGGGTATAACTCTCTTCTAAACCAGCTCAGTGGTTTAGAATCTCAGGTGTATGAGAAATGTGAGGTATAGAAGCTACTGCTTGCTTTACAAGAAGGGGTTGGATCCAAGAGAAAGAGTGGTGTTGATAATTTGACCAGTCATTTGAAACATCCATCAAGGAAGATAAAAATAGACAGTGAATTGACATTTGAGAACTTAGGGAGGAGGAAGTGATCTGATATAAACTCCAAACATTTTGAATTTTTACCAAGTCATGGCTGTTATGTATGCTTCTGTGCCATATGTTTGCCCCGTATGTTGTTTTCAGATTATGAGCAAGATTTATATTTTATATTAAATTTTGAATTAACCTAGTAAAAGCTCTACTACAGTTGCTTAGTCTGTGAGGACTTTCAAGAGAATCTTTCACATTCTTCTGGGTGTAAAAGTTGGACCTGTGAGTTCTCTTTATATTGTCACTGATGCTTCATTTTCAAGTCTCTGCTTCTGGTCAAGTTTGCCCAATTCAATACTCTGGCCTGAGTACCTGTTCAGAGGACAGTAGCATTTGTATGAATGCACTGTTTTGAAATATGTGGAAAGCACTCTGGAGTTCTCATCGATTTATCATATAACACTTGATTATTATAGTGATGTGTACAGACCTCGTTTTAAGGTTGACGATGAGAAAGTAACAATTGTTACAAGCAAAAGCTATAACAGTAAACACAGTTATCACTAGTACCTACTAGTGTGGGAAGAGAGATTGCCAGTTTAAAATTTAAAAGATGTGTAAATTTCTGCACCTCAGATGACATAACCAAAGATCCTAGTGTAGGCTAGGATCTGCATGTCTGGGGAGCAGCTTTGCTGAAAGACATCTAGGGGTGCTGCTGGACTGCAAGCTGAACATGAGTCAATGCGTCGCTGCAGCAACAAAGGCAAATCAGATCCTGGGCTGCATCCACAGGGGCTTTACTCGTAGAGACAGAGACACGATCATCCCACTCTACTTGTCAAGTTGCAGCTGCAATACTATGTCCAGTTCTGGTCTCCACAATTCCAGAAAGACACACAGACTGTAGAGGGCCCAAAGTAGGGCCACAAAGATAATCAAAGGAGTAGAGAACCTACCCTATGAAGAAAGACTGAAGGAGATAGATCTTTTCTTCCTGGAGAGGAGATGGCTCGGGGGGACCCTCATCACAGTATTCCAGTACTTAAAGGGCAGCTACAAAGAGGAAGAAGACTCTCTCTTCACAAGAGAGAAGACAAGGTGCAATGGGTAAAAGTGGCACTGGGAGAAGTTTTATCTCAGCACGAGACAGAAAATTTTTACAGTGAGAAAAATCAATCACTGGAACAACCTCCCCAGGGACATGGTTGAATCCTCATTGCTGAAGGTTGGCAAGATATGATTGGACAGGGTGCTAGATAGACTCCCTTTCCCAGAAAAGGTTGGACCAGATGAACTTTTGAGATCACTTTCAACCTCTTGAAGAATAAATTGGTCACTGAACATTGCTTACTGTTTGGCAAAGGTCTAAGTTTATAAAGGTCATAAAGTTTAACATTTTTAGTGACCTTTTAACACAGTACTAGAGGTGAAACATTTTGCACTGCTGCCAAAGAACATAAGACCACTGCAGCTTTAGCTCATATTCCATTGATCTTAAAAGTTGCCTCTTAATTATGATGAAACAATGTCAATGGCAGTATGCAAATCCAGTTTAATAAAACCTATCACTCTTGTGGTTCAATGTGTATTAGAGCTGTCAAACAGTTGTCTGAATTCCCTTGCAGTTTATGAGACATTAACTTTCTCTTCCTTCCTGAAATCTGGAAACCTTTGCGAGATGCTTAGAAAGCTTTACAATAAAAAAATGGAAACATTCTTACATTTTAAGTACCTCTATAGTCAATATCCATTAGCAGTGGCACATCTGAAGAGTTCATTAGGTCTTGGAAGCTTAATTTCTACCTAAAAATAGAGAAGGCACCCCGAAGGCTTGCCTGAATATCAGATTAGATCAACAAGCTGTTAAATCTGGTCTCTTTTTTAATCCTTTCATTGGTTGATTTCCTAATGTATTTAATTTATTTTTCAAATTTAAGAACAGATGTTAATATTCCTACAAACACTCTTTTAGTTGCCAATGTGAAACCCTACTGAGGGGAGGATGAAAATTGTCAGATCCACTGTACAGTACGTATGCGTTTTGCACAAATGGAAAAACACTTCACCAATTTACAAGGGTGCAGAAAGAGGCATAAAAATTAGTCAGAGGAATTGAAGTCTCTAAAATTCAAACTGTCTTGTGTGAATCAGTCATGAATAATTACCAGCTTTTGAGAAATACAGTTTCCACAAGTATCTAATTGTAAATTCAATTGTAAATTTAATCCATTTGTTACATATTGCTATGTTTATATTAAATTCATAGAGATGTCAGAACAAGTAGACAATTATGATCAACCAGAATTTTCCAGTACTGAATAATATAAATAGTTCCTAACATGGGAGAGCATTCACCTCTCTTGCTCATCACTTGCTATTGGCTTGTGCCTGATACTATCACGTCATTCTGCAGTGGAATTAAATGTCAGTTGACACAATGTAGTGAAAGAATAATGTTGGACAGGAATAGAATACAGCTATTTGTTTTCTAATAGAAAAGAAAGTCCCAGGAATTGTGACAATAACTCTGACTATGAACTAGAAGTTTCTGATAATTGTCAGTCTAGAATATTTGTAGATAATTGGTGCATTCTATTTGGTGATAAATACATATAGATTGTAATAAGGCTTATGCTTGAGTATTTGGGTACCTGAATTCTTATAAAGCTAATTTGCAGATAAATAGCAAACTGTTCTTGAAAAGCCCTGGCATTCACAGAATTTAGGTTTGGCTTTTATAATTCTATGCTTGCATTTCTACTCATTGGATTGGACCATTCTTGTTTTCTGAGGAAGCTGTCCTCAAAGACCATCCAGCTCTCCTGGGCCTCTTTTCCCTCCAGGGCAGTTTCCCATGGGATCCTGACAAGCAGGGTGCTGAACAGGCCAGAATCTGATCTTCTCAAGCCCATGGTTGTAATCAAACTGTTTTAATTTTCAAAAGTTATACCATTTCAATTTTCCATTAAACAAATCAGCAAAGTTTTGGTTAGCTATGGGGAGAATTTTACATTGGAGAAAATGAGTTATTAAATTCTAAGATTTCCTCTTTCCTGCATATCATCATCAGAGAAAGGATAATTTGGCATCTAATCTACTTTATATGTGTTTGGAAGAATAAATTATGAGCTCTGGAAACATGAATAAAATGTAAAACTATTTTTGGAAGAGTTAGGAATCTAAGTAGAGTCTGCACTCCCTGTCAGTTGGACAAAGTAATATTTTCACTATTGTTAGTTGTAGCCTATTGAAGAGAGGGAGAAATGAGCTGAAGAAATGTGGGCATTCTCTAGGAATTGCATCAATCTTTTGGGTTTCTAAGACCCACCTCTTAGACTCCACCTCTTCAAGTGAGATTTGTCTTGCAGACATCATTTGTACCATTTCTTCTGACCAGGGCTATTTTTGCTGTCAACAACGATCTCATGCCTTTGTTCTTTTCTTATCTCACTAATGTCTAGTTTTTTCTTTCCCCTTTTGGGGGAAATTTCAATGTTCTACCCCCCTGGCATGCACTTGTTGAACTATCTGCCTTAAGTTTCCATCATCATGTTCTCCTTAAGTACCCTTTATTAAATAGGGCTGATGATTAAATTGCCTAGTTCTAAGAAAAATATAACATCTGGTCTGGTTGCAGATGCTTGACTTACCATCCATTGGAGGCATTCAGTGATGCTCTAGTTTAATAAAATCAACCAGGTATACCCAAGGAGATTTCTCCAAGACATCTTGCCTGCACAGGTTATTGCAATGTAAAAGATGGCTTTATTCTAGCTCTGAAAAGAAGATGCTACTAAATGACCAGACAGGTTCTGGAGCCTTTCTCCTTCTCCCCCCCTTCCCTTTTTAATTTTTTTTTTTTTTATTCGTTAGACTGCACTGTAGTCCCTCTAGGTTAACTGTGAATTTCTCACAGCTGCTCTTAAAGCTTTTGAAGTACAAAGAATAAACAAAACCCAAACCAAAAAAAAAAATAGCATAAGTAACTGTGAAAACAAGTAATATAGTATATAACTTGAAAGGCTTTTAGAATATTAAAATTAAGTTTTTGAAGTTTTTGCTGTCTTTGAAGAACAAGGGAGAATACCTGATGGCCGTAGTTTATACCATAGAAGTTCTGATTTGGTTGCTGTTATGGGTTCAAAATGTTGGTGCCATTTAATTTTAGGAAGCATTATAGGACTTTATGATTAAAGGCCAAAATTATCATTGGGGTAAATAAACTATTTTTGATCACAGAATCACAGAATTGTCAGATTTGGAAGGGACCTCTAGAGATCATCTAGTCCAACTTCCCTGCTAAAGCAGGATTGCCTAGAGCACATTACTCAGGACTGCATTTAGGCGGGTCTTGAAGGTCTCCAGAGAAGGGCACTCCACAACTTCCCCGGGCAGCCTGGTCCAGTGCTCCATCACCCTCACTGGAAAGAAGTTTTTTCTCATATTTGAATGAAGCTTCCTATGTACCAGCTTATGCCCATTGTCCCTCGTACTGTCACTGGGAACCACTGAAAAGAGCCCGGCTCCATCCTCCTTCAACCCACCCTTCAGATACTTGTCAGCATTAATATGGCCTCCCCTCAGCCTTCTCTTCTCGAGGCTAGAGTCCCAGCTCTCTCAGCCTTTCATCATAAGGGAGATGCTCCAATCCCTTAATCATCTTTGTTACTCTATGCTGGACTCTCTCCAGTAGTTGCCTAGCTCTCCTGAGCTGGGGAGCCCAGAACTGGACGCAGTATTCCAGTTGTGGCTTCAACAGTGCAGAGTAGAGGGAGAGAATGACCTCCCTCGACCTACTGGCCACACTCTTCCCTATACAACCCAGGATGCCATCAGCCCTCTTGGTGACAAGTGCACATTGCTGGCTGATGGATAGTTTACTGTCTATGAGGACCCCCAGATCCTTCTCCTCAGAACTGCTTTCCAGCAGGTCCACTAACCTATATGCCTAGCATTCTTCCTCCCCAGGTGCAGGACCCTGCACTTGCTCTTGTTGAACCTCATTGGGTTCCTCTCTGCCCAGCTCCCCAGCCTGTCCCAGTCACGCTGGATGGTGGCACAGCCTTCTGGAGTGTCAGCCAGCCCTCCCAGCTTGGTATCTTCAGCAAACTTGCTGAGGATACACTCTGTCCCCTCGTCCATGTCCTTTGCTGAAGTGGTCTCTAACCCAGTCCTCCTCTGCGGAGGGAAAATCTTCCTCTCTCCAGACCTTCCCCCTTGTCTCCAGGGTCTGAGATTCATGGTGGTCAGTTTTAGCAGTGGAGACTGAAGCAAAGAAGGCATTCAGTAGCTCCGCCTTCTCTGTGTCTTCCACCACTAAAGCGCCCACCTCATTCATCAGTGGGCCTACATTTTCCCTAGTCTTCCTTTTTCTACTGATATACTGAAAGAACCTCTTCTTGTTATCTTTAACCGTAGTGGCCAAGTTCAGCTCTACTTGATCTTTGGCTCTCCTAATTTCCCCCCGTCATGGCTTTGCTACATCTTGGTACTCCTCATAAGTTACCAACCCTCTTTTCCAGAGATCAGAGACTTCCCTTTTATTCCTGAGGTCCAGCCAGAGGTCTCTGTTTAGCCAGACTGGTCTTCTTCCCCGTCGGCTTGTTTTACGGAACCTGGGGATGGCCTTCTACTGTGCTTTTAAGAGTATCTCCTTGAAGTCTGACCAGCCTTCCTGGGCACCTTTGCCCTTCAGGACTGTCTCCCAAGGGACACTCTCAACCATGTTCCTAAGCAAGCCGAAGTCTGCCCTTTGGAAGTCCAAGGTGACAGTTCTACTGGCTCCCCACTTTGCTTCTCCAAGAATTGAAAACTCTGTCATTTCATGATTGCTCTGCCTAAGACGACCTCCAACCTTTGCATCCCCCACAAGACCTTCTCTGTTAACAAGCAGCAGGTCAAGTAGGGTGCTTTTCCAGGTTGGCTCTCTCACCAGCTGTGTTAAGAAGTTATCTTCCAAGAACCTCTGGGACTGTTCCCTCTCTGCTGTGTTGTATTTCCAGCAGACATCTGGGAAGTTGAAGTCTCCCACGAGAACAAGGCTGAATGATTGCGAGACCTTTGCCAGTTGTTTATAGAATATTTCATCAGATGATTTTACTATTTTATCATAACACATGCCGTGGTATAAAACTTGTTGCTCTTGAAACATTGGCTAATTTTTTTTTTTATTACTGCAAAATCCAGATTCTTCATTTTTAGAAAATCTAATGAGTGTTATTTACTTGTGTATTTTGAGCTATATCAATTTGAAAGTCCAAGTTAGTACGCAAGACCAAATATCCACTATGTCAATAGCTAATAAAAGATTATAAATCATTAAAGGGTCATTATGAACATGAAGTGAAGAATTACATAAGGTCCATAAGTTAAGTGAAAAGTTTAAAATTAACTGTTCAGTGAGGCCCAGATGTTTAACAGTTGGAAAGAATTGACTTAAATTACTTTGACTTTTTTAATCTTTTCACAAATTGTAATTCTGTTTTTAATTTCATTATTTTTTTCATCCTAACACTATACATATTGTGGTCCAAATTAAAAATTCACTCTGCTGAACTAACCGCATGTCTTAAAAACCAAATGAGTTCAGAATTTCAAGCTTCAGACAGAGTTTCAGTGAGTTTAAAAGACTTTTGTATATAGGACCATCTTGGCTGACATTTTTTGGGGTCATGTTTGCAGTTTTATAACATACACAGTATACAAAATAAATGGCATCTAAATAAAAATCCAACTTTGACCATAGGATTTTAAAAGTTACAACAATTTTATAAATTACAGAATCACAGAATTTTAGGGGTTGGAAGGGACCTCTGGAGATCATCTAATTGATCCCCCTCTGCCAAAGATGGTTCGCCTAGAGCAGGCTAGACATGAATGCATCCAAGCAGGTTTTGCATATCTCCAGAGAAGGAGACTCCACACCTCTCTGGGCAGCCTGTTCCAGTGCTCTGCCACCCTCAAAGTAAAGAAGCTTTTCATCATGTTGAGATGAAATTTCCTGTGTCCATTGCCCCTTGGTCTGTCGGTGGGCACTCCACAACCTCCCTTTTGAATTTTTACCATGTCATGGCTGTTATGTATGCTTCTGCTCCATATGTTGGCCCCATATCTTGTTTTCTGATCATAAGAAAGGTTTATATTCATGAATCAATATGCATACCCTATGCACATGCAGACTACTGGAGATAACTGTGATGTGCTTATTTTATAATGAAATGTAATGCTTGCTCATAGCATTTATAGGCATTGATCAGATCCCCTCTCAGTCTTCTCTAGACTAAAAAGACCTCAGTCTTTTCTCATGAGAGATGTTCTAGTCCCTTAATCATCTTTGTAGCCCTTTGCTGTACCCTCTCTCGCAGTTCCCTGTCTTTCTTGAACTGGGATGTCCAGAACTGGACACAATACTCCAGATGCAGCCTCACCAGGGCAGAGTAGAGGGGGAGGATGACCTTTCGACCTGCTGGCCACGCTCTTCTTAATGAACCCCAGATCGTTGGCCTTTTTCGCCACAAGGGGGCACATTGCTAGCTCATGGTCAACTTGCTGTCCACCAGGACTCCCAGGTCCCTTTCTGCATAGCTGCTTTCCAGCAGGTCAGCCCCTAAGTTGTACAGGTGTATGGGGTATTCCTCCCCTGATGCAGGACGCTATGCTTGCCATTGTTGAATTTCATCAGGTTCCTCTCCACCCAGCTCTCTAGCCTGTCCAGGTCTTGCTGAATCGCAACACGGTCTTTTGGTGTTTCAGCCACTCCTCCCAGTTTTGTATCATCAGCAAACTTGCTGAGGGTACACTCTCTCCCCTCATCCAGGTCATCGATGAATATATTAAACAGAACTGGACCTGATTTGCTTATTTTATAATAAAATGTTATGGTTTCTCATAGCATCTGAAATACCTTCACATCTACAGAAGAAAACAAAAAAAATATTAGGGCCCCCAGTCTCTAAAAGTCTCTGCTTCTAGTCAAGTTTTTCTGCCCAATTCAGTACTCTGTCATGAGTATTTCTTCTGAGGACAGTAGTATGGAAAGCACTCTGGAATTCTCATCCATTTATCATATAACACTTGATTATTATAGTGATATGTACAGACCTCGTTTTAAGTTTGTCGATGAGAAAGTCACAATTATTACACGGAGAAGCTACAACAGTAAACACAGTTATCGCTAGTACCCAAGGCTTTATTAACTGTGATCACTTTAATTTTTCTAACATATATTTGATTAATTAGTAATTTCTTTACAACAATGAAGAATTTCTTCATTGATGAAATCTTTAGTATTTCAATTTATTTAAAGTGTGCAATGGCAAAATTTTTATAAGCAGATAAAGTTAAAAGGTGCTAAAGATATAGCAGATAAAAATAAAAGGAAGCAGATAAAGCTAGGTGTCTGTGTAGCTAGAGACATCGGCTTCTTTTGGACATGAGGCAGGAATTGTCTCAAATTTAAGAGATCACCAAACGCAGCTTGTTTTACTGTCAGTGAAGAGGAGTTTAGAAATGCAAACAAATATTTGGAGGATGCCCATGTTAATTTCAGTATCTCAGAACTTCAATGTCTGAGGATTTTTTTTTCTTTATATTTTTTTCTTTATATTCTGATCTCCTCAGAACAACTTAAGTATTTTGTTTCAATTACTTGTATCATGAAGAAACTAGTATTTCTTTGCCATTGACTTTCGGCAATGGCAGTTTTTCAAAGGGAATTTGGGATTGTTAAGTTTTGTTCTATGTATTTACTATAAAGGCATCTGAGACATTAATATATATGTTCATCTAATAAAATATTAATGGACAATGAGACGTTAACAGGAACAGTCAGTAAAATTACATAAAGACCAAACATTGTAGGATTTAGCTAACGTATAATAATCACATTTTAAAATTTATTATCTACAGAGGAGTTACACCCTTCTTAACCATTAATGACTACAGCTGATAATAAATTAGCATTTTAGGTAGCAAACTGAGTGAATTGATGGACAAGTCTAAAATCACAGTCCCCATAATTATCATGCTTTAATTTCCCCCCTGTTGATATTAATATGTTCACTGATAATTATATGCATTAGTAATGTAGATATGTTTAACATGTTTTGGTTGGGATTGTTGTCAGAATGATAACTTTTTTAAGTTATCAGTTAAAACATTTTCATAAATGATGTCTTTCCATATTGAATTAGTCTTTTAAAAAGAAGAAATATATGATTGATCACACATTCAAACAGATGGATGTGTTGGGTTTTTTTTGCTATTTAGCACTCTGGTTATAAATATACTTATAACTTGATTCCTTTTCCTTAGAAATGTAAGGAATGCAATAATTCATCTCTATATGTGTAAAATATAATTTAAAATGTCAAATAAATTTTCAAAATTTTTCCCAAAATGTCAAGACTACAATTAAAAAAAAACCCCAACAATATTCAGGATAATCCCTATTTAATTTGTGATATATGCTTAAGTGCTACTATGAATAAAGGTGAACTTAAATTCATGCTCATTTTTTTTCCAGAACCAAAGTCTAAGTTCCTGGCCCTAACTTTGAACTTAAAAGCTTGAAGGAACAGGTTCTGCACATGAATAACTTGCCATTAAAGTAGCTGGCACTTTCCACATGTGCAGGGGCCTGTTTCACATAGGACATTTTGAAAGTCTCAGGACCCAAGACTACCATAAGCTTGAGGTTTTTAAAAATAAAATACATTGGGTGAGAGAGAACCAAGAAGTAGGTGGAAGTTTTCAAAGTGAGCAAGACAAATGATTCACTGTCTGGAAAATTTGCCTTCAAGTTAAGCCTATTTTATTTACATGCTAGAGAAGGTTAAGAGATGCTTTGTCTATGAGACATGAGAGACATGAGGTGCTTGCATGAGAAAAAGTTTTCTGTTAGTAAAGAGATATTTCAGTATCAGGAAAAGCTAAAAATGCAACTCATCAAAATTTAGACAAGGAACAATGTAGAAAATGTTTAATAATGGAAATAATTACTATTGGAACAGGTTACACTAGAATATGGTGAATACTGATAACTTTAAATATAGATCAAATGTCTTTCTGAAAGACCTGCTTTAGTTCAGTAATACTTCATGAGATTGATGAAATAACTAATGGTGAATTTTAGTGGTAATGAACACTTCTTGACCTACATTATTTAAAAAATAAGACAAGCTGATCGTAATAATCAAGATCTCTGGTTTTAAAATCTGTGGATCTGTGACCATGTATATATTGTCTTTAGTGGCAATATTGGTGACATACATTCACATAGATTCCCCGGTGTCTTATCTCCTCAACTGTTTGTAGTGCTATGCTGTTGCTAAAGCAGTGAAGTGTTTCTTTATGTATATATACACACACATATATATAAAAACTTCTTAATTTATGATTTTAAAGGATTGGTTCATTGAACAGGCCACAAAAACTTGTCTCAATGAAGTGAGAGGGTAGTATAGTAGCTGGAACAAGCAGCAGGAGTCCTGTAGTACCGTTGTAGAGAAGGTATTGTCAAACAGTGGAGTAAGATTCAGAATTACATATTATGTTATAATATCATGTTAAGATGGAAGAGTCTATGGTTGCAGTATATAGTAAGTTTATCCTAGCATGTTCCTTAACCTTTTGATTTTTAGCATACTGTATCCTTTTAAATTTGACCTTTTCTGTCTGATTGAATAGTTTGACCTAATAGCATTTTCCACTGAAGCAAGAAAAAAATCTGGATTTAAACATTTGTTTGCAATATTGAAGTATATTTTCTTACATACTAATCAGATACTTGTATGTTTTTATAAAAAAGCTAATATTTCTAGTATTAGACAGTCATAAGAAAGACTTCTTTTTTCATCCATAATTACTACAGTAAAAGTACTATTTGATTAGCTTATAAAAAGGGGAAAATAAATTGTATTTATGTAGTAATTGACATATAATCTGAAAATTTTTTCAGTTTTGCGCTCTATATTGAGTGAACTCATTTTAGTATTGTAATTTACCAGCATAAACTCTTTGGATAATACTGTAATAATTAAAGAAGGAGAAGGAAAACTTATTTAAAAACTGTCTATGGGGGAATAAGTGGTTTTAAATCTACAGATGGCTTTCCATTGATTTTTTTTTTTTCCATTTAATGCAGCTAATTATGTGTCGTCTTTTACTGTACATCCCATTGTCTCTCTCATTTTCAGTGTTTCTGCTATTCTAGCTCTGCAACTAAACTACAGTTAGATTGTAAATTTATTTTTAGTGCTGACAGAATTAATCAAAAGATGTATTCATATGGAGGGGGAGAATGGGAATGAGTGTGGTTGTCCACATTTGTATTAGGAGCAATACTACTGTATAATTAGTGGTATATAATACTTTTTCTTTTAAAAGTATTATTTTGAACCCATCTGATTTTTTTTTCTTTTTTTAAGGATGGATCTTGCTATTTGTGTAAACCTCCAATTTTTATTTACTTTGAGAGCTCTGGATATTCAAAGAATGCTCTGACAGGCTGTAAGGATGATATCTTGTCCAATGAAACTAATGGCAGAAAATCTAGTGAATGATTGAGACTACTCCACGGCTGAAGAGAACAGAAATTTTGTTTCTAATTCACATTCAGAGCGTGCACAGGTCTTTGTCAAATACTTGGAGGAAGAAATCTTGATGGCTTTCCTTTCTTAGGATTTTATTCTGGGATTTTTTTTCTTTTGTTGAAAACATTGATTATTCAGGAACTTTTACTGCTTGCAATGTAGCTTACTGATAAATTCACTTCTCTTATTTTATGAGCGGGGAGGAAGGTAAATTGGACTTTGAAAGTAGGATCCTGCAGTATATATGCAAGCAAAATGTCTCCCTGACTTCACTGGGGAGGTTTGCCTTCATGGGGACTTCAGTATGAGGCCTTTATGTAGAAAATATCCCTTAGCTATGACTGAACTAGATATTACTATTGAATTTAAGGCAATCTATCAGAATTTTTCTGATCAGCCTTTTTTACTGTCTTGTCTTGAGTCATTTTTTAATGACCTCTATTATCAGATTGAAATGGCGATTGAGACACTGCAAAAGTCTGATGGTCTTTCTACTCACAGAAGCTCTCTTCTCAACAGCCATGTAAGTTGTCTCTTCTTT
>VZRU01012605.1:148631-170720 GCA_013398155.1 Pedionomus torquatus | reverse complement strand
AAACCCAACAAATTTAATAACTTTTTTTTTTTTTCTTTTCTAGATGTGTCAGTAAACTGTTTTCTTCCTCTCAGCAAGGGAAAAAAATAGCATTTTGATATTTTAAAATGTTTTTCTTCACAATTAAATTTTGACACTTGACATACCTTGCAAAAGACTTCAGTATGAATATTCCCAGATTGGAAGCAAATCCTAGTAAAGTGGGGTTTTTTGGAATATTTGAACAGTCCTGGTCTAGTTTTGGTAGTTCAAAAGTTTTTGGAGTCAAAACTAAGTGATAATTAAAAAATAACTGAATATTTTCTTCAACTGAGATTAAAAATAACTAACATAGCTTTGTTTTGCAACCTGAAATTAATTTGAATGGCTGACCTTAACATTTTCCTTGTGGGACAATTTTTACTGTGGTTTTAGGTTTTGTTGATTTGTTTTATTGTTATTTAACACACACCCACACACCCCCCAAATTTAACTACCACTATCACAGTTATTGTATTCTGGAAGGAATTCAAATGATCACATAAATACAATTGAAGTACTTGAAATATTTTAACAGCTATTATGATGTACTAAACAGAAGAGGCCTGTTTTACTACTGCTACAGGAACAAACAATAACAACCTTTGTTGTAAAATATGATAGATTTTAAGAGATTGTTATTTCCCCTTCTGCTGTTTCTGAACTCTGAAGCTTGAGTGCTATTTTGGAGGCTGCAGAGAAAAGTGAAAGGATTCTGGCAGAATGTAAATCATGAGATCATTAACATTTCAGCCCCATTTCTCTCCAGCAATGTGTAATCTTAGCAGAGATGATTGATGGGATTGGGAACTCACAAGATAGATATTATGGGTCATTCCCTAGTATTTCCTCATTTTCTTTCCCCTTTTGCTAATCCTGGTTTCAGATAACATCATTCAATCAATTTCACTGCTGATCTAGAGCTGTATTCTTCTAATGTCAGGTATTACATCAGATGTATCTCTGGGTAGATATATGTTCTGTCTTACTGCTTTTTGTAATGTCCCCTTTATTTTTGTTTATGCTCCATTATAATATGTAGCAGAAATATTTACATTAACGTCTTATCGTTTTAGACCTTGGAACTGTGCAGACTTTTTTCTTTTTCTTCCCCTCTTGTCTTGATATAAAATCCCTTCGTAGGAGATGCATCATTTAAATGAGTATCTAGCAGCACTATGTGGGAAATGAAGGGAAGGAAATGATGTTTTTTTCTTCCCTTCCTTCTTGGGGGTCCTCTGTGATGTGGTAAAAAAATACATTCTGCTTTAAAGTGCTCTTAACTTTAGTTTGTTTTCACAAGGAGGAGTGAGAAGTGCAAGGGAATGGGGGATGTGGGACATTGGATTGTCATATATTTCTTCCACGTCTATTCAATTCTAAAAAAATAAACCAAAACAAAATAAGATTCCTAAAATTATTTTTATTTGAAACATAATTTGGAAACAAAATAATTTCTTGACATTGAAAAGAATGTAGTATGGGCTCGCAGTGGGTCTAGGACAGTACAGTGTATAAAAGGCATCCTGTAAGAAAGGATTTTGTTAGATACCAAAGCTCTGTCCATTGGAGGCAATGGTTTATGGACAGAAGGCTCCAGTCTGTCTTCTATGGGTGCTATTCCATTTGTCGGACTATTGAATGGAAGCTTCCTATGGGTACATATGAACTGGTCTGTATATGAAGAAAAGGGTTTTTTGGTTGTTCCTTCATCTTTCCAAAGGCCTGCAGGAAAACTAGAGAAGGAAACTGAAAAAGAATTGGTTTAGATGCGTGTTAAATGTTGCTGCAGATTGTAGCTGTGACAAGGCAGAAGTTAAGGTCCCTTCCAACCTAAACAATTCTGTGAATGCATAAGGTAATCTTAATACACCTTTGAACCGCAGTTGCTTCTTGACTGTTTTAAATCTCAGTTCCAAAGTTTCTCTGCATTTTATTGTAGCACTGTGTGCTAATTAATTAAAAGAAAATAATTTATCTAATAGTGTTTTTATATTGTCACTTTAATGAGATTCATTGGGTCGTGTTAAATTCTATTTCAAGAATGCTTCCAAGAACAAAAGAATAAATTCACATTATGAGAAGAGTTTGCAGATAGGCATATCTTTCTTGAAGCTTTGTGTATGCAGGTATGAAAATATCAGTTTAATCTTCAGTGGTTTTGTTTGACAATGGAAAAATTGGTTGTGCAGCTGTGGTTATTATTTTTTTTTTTGTTGTTTAAGAGGTGAAAGGTGTATTGAGATGGAGGGAAATGAGATTTGGATTTAATGTTGCATGCGAAGAGTGGTGTGTCTTAATGAACCAACAGTTAAAGATTACTAGTATTTAGTGGTGCTTTGTTATTGACAGCTACCAGCATCCTGGTCCACAAGGACAGTATCACATACATACCCTGGCCCTCTCAAAAACACAGCTTGGTAATCAGTGATGTAAGGATGACACTGCTGACTACAACATCTATTGTGACCTCATACACAAAGACTTGATGACTGTAAGAGAAATAAAAGACCACAAAAATGGAAAAATATTTTATTAACTCCACTTTTCTGAATTTCAACCCCACTTCATTCAACAAAGTAGTTTTCCAAAGCTAAAGTCTTACGTCAAAGTGTCCTATTGCACTGAGACTGGCATATTCTACCAAGCTGGTGGTAGATAGGGGCAGTCTGATATGGACAGTAATAACATATGTTATAATGAGAGTGTAATAACATATGTTATCATGAGAGTGTAATAACATATGTTATAACGAGAGTATATATTTTATTATTTTTACTATGAAAAACATTAGAAAATTAGTCCTGTTTAACATACATATGTTTGTATTACAAATACATAGTAATCAAGTAGAAAATACTATCAATTTGTTACTCCCATACCATTCCATTCTTCTTACCTGATGGATATCTATTACTAGATATTAAACTAGCAGGAAGTCCATTTTAATTTTTTTTTTCCCCAGCAAAACCATCAGCAAAGGGATTTTATTACTATCAGAACAATCTGTTGAAAGATATCTATACATAATGTCATATTTTAGCTGATTGTAATATTAACATTTTGTTTTAATATCAGTGCAGCAGAACATGCAGAAGAATAATACATCGTTCTAAGGAAAGCCAGGAAATAACATGAGATTGGGGTGTTTCTGCTGAGTTTTCTGATTGGGAATAAGGATGGAGTGGGACATTCCTCTCTGTTTGATTTTTGGGTTTTGTATTCAGGAGAGGATTTCCCAACTCTTTTAGCTGAAGCAGTGGATCTCTTGGGCGAGTTCCTAGTTTGTTTGTTAGGAAGAGTCACTTCAGAACTGCTTCAGGCAGGAACTGCGTTTGATGGATCTTTCTCTTCCACTGAACTGCCTCCAGACTGAAAAATAGTTGAAGAATATAATTCCCTGGCTTTAACTAGTTGTTCCCAAGTCAACTTCATTACTATAGATGCCTGAAATTTTAACCAAAATAGAAAAAAAAAATCAGTTTCCCTTTACATATGTTATATTTGAAGTTTTTGGACACTGAGCTCAATGTACCCACATCCAGAGTTCAATGTACACACATCAGTGCATATCAGTGCCCCTCTACTAATTTTGTAGTTATAACTATCTTGACAAAGAGGAAATGTATGCTAATGTGCTTTAGCTACAAGAAAATATACAAAGCTACAAGGAAAAAAATGTTTATTGTTAGAAAGTAAAGCATGTGATATCAAACTAGAGTCGTGGAAATCAATCCTCTTTCTAGTGAGAACAGACAGATTAGACTGGAGAAATAGGATGGCCTGAAGCCAAGTTAGAAAGAGCAGAGAAGCTAAGGAAGATTGATCTTGCCTTATTTCTGAAAGGATTAGATTTTAATTTAGTAACTAAGAGTGAGACTTCCACGTTTAAGGTTTTTTTAAGTCTCTTTCCAAGATATTTTTGGTTAAATTTCTTACACCCTTAACCTCTTATAGTGCAAAGTGGGAAAACAGTTTGTAGATTTTGCACTGAGAAACGAGTATCTGAATTTGATTCCCACCCTAGTTCAGGTGACAAAAATGACCCCTGTCCAGTGCAGAGCAGATTCACTCTTAGGGATAATCTTACTGAGTCTTTAGATCAGAGAAGCTGAGACTGTAAGGATCCAGATTTTTCAGAGCCAACCATAGCTTTGGTGTGGTGAACTTGACTTAATAATTGGCTTTCATGCTGGTGCATACTTGAATTGGCTTTCATGCTGGTGCATACTTGAGCAAACAGCTTGTGCCAAATGTGTTGGTTATTTTTGTTTTTTCTTCCTTCTGAATTGACTTTTATAATATGGCTAGTTATATCTCTGAATGTTGTTTTATGTCTGTAAAGTAGGGAAAATATTGCAGCAACCCAGCAGGGATAAGATGTGAAAGATACTGCTGTAATAGGCTGAATCATACCATTATTTACCAGTCTTACTAGCATTAGAACTATTACTATCATTTCTGAAAGAAAGACAACACGAGCCTGGATTTATATACCTGGCCCTTGC
Organism: Pedionomus torquatus; assembly: GCA_013398155.1. Lineage (NCBI taxonomy): Eukaryota > Metazoa > Chordata > Aves > Charadriiformes > Pedionomidae > Pedionomus > Pedionomus torquatus. Next base: position 166,194 of record VZRU01012605.1, on the reverse strand, counting down.
TCCCCAGCTTTGGATGAGGTTCTCTAGAAAAGAATGTTACACATCTGGCAAGCCTCACATGTGAACAGAGATATGATCTAGATCCTTCAAAGGTCTGATGCTGTGTTTCTCTTTAGCTTGTTTTAGACATGTTTGTCTCCAGGGTTAAAGCTGACAGCAATACAGTCTTATAAAAAAATAAGAACAGTCATGCAGAGGGAGGAAGCAAATGTTTGCCAGCACTGAAGCATGCTTGATAGATACCATGTAGTTTGGTGATGCTGAAGATATGTTTAAACAGGATAAGATACACCATTTTTTAGAGCACTGTTCTTTACTTGAATATGCAATGAGTATTTAATGAAGTGATAGAGTCCTTGCTTTCCATTTGCCACAGCTGGGCGGTGTTGCAGGAACTGTAAGACCACATGCTGGACTTTTCTTTTTGACTGGCTTTCTGGTTTTGTTTTTGTGTGTGTGTGCAGTTTTTAATCCGATTTTTTTTTTTCTAGCTAGAGCATGAGAATGACTAGTGGTATCAGGTCTCTCAGTGATCCTGCTGAGATAATGCAGGCTGGTTGAAAGAGTGTGGTATTAAAAATAATAAAACCAACAATAACAAACCCGTTACAGCATTCATCTTCCCTGTTTTTCAGAAAGCAACATATGCCTAGGTACATTTATCAGTACAGTATTCGCTGTTCTCAGAGGAATGGCAGGCTGCTGTCTCACCCTCTCAGCTGGGTACCACTCTGTGCTGTGGTTGAGCTCACTGCACAGCTGTCTCATTGGGTTGTGCTGGCAGCCTTGCCTGGGGGGCAGAAGGAGCAAGGATGTCTTTTTGTGCCCCCTCACACTCCCAGAAGGGAGCGGAGTTTTTCTTTCATTAGCCAACTGTTCTGTGCCTTCGTTCCTTTCACCAGTCTAAAATTTTACAGATACGGTTTGGGAAAAATAAAATATTAATAAATGCAAATTAAATCCCTGGTACTGTTGTTGGGGCAGAAATATATTACAGACAGCTTGCAAGCCACTGGAGGTTTTAACTAAAGAAAGTATATTACTGAAAATCATTATCAAATATAAATATGTGGGCCGTAAGATGAGCTCTTTAGTATCTGGATTTAGTTTTCCAGAGTATTTACTTATTGTTGTCTACATTATGCTGACTTTATAGACCGGTGAGTAGTTGATTACTTATTTCCCAAATGGATTTATGGCAAACTACTTAAGCCATGTTTGTTTGGAACTTTGAGTTTTGCAGACATCACTACCTGAACTGTAATCAATTTAAATTTCTTCAGTCTTACAAAACACAGAGCTTTTACCTAGGGCTTTCTCTCTGGCTGTCTTTTTTTTCCCTTCTTTCTGTCTTCCCATCTTTTTTCCTGTCTTTCTTTCCTCCTCCACATTATGCAGTATCTGAGAAGCTCTCAGCCTTTTGAACACATGCACAGGCAAGAAGCTACCGGCAGTCCCACTCATCTGTGCTGGGATTTGACATAAAGAGGTGAGTTTTGTGAACAATCCGAACTGAAACAGACAGGTAGGTAGGTAGGTAGGTTAATAAAAGACCTGAGTATTCAAGCAGGAGTGGGTTGTGGTTGGTTGTTGGTTTTTTCCACAGATTTGCAGCTTCCATTATAACCTTTCCCAAAAAGCATCAAGGGCTCTTTAAAAATTTCTCTAGTGATTATATGAAAGCAATTTATTCCTGTCTGGGTGGACATGTTTGAAGGCTGCAGACAACACAGGATGTTGTATTTAATACACATTTCAATAACTAGAGAGTCTTAAAATCTCTATTAATTAATATGTGGTAAAGAACTTTGTTGTTGTTGTTGTTTATTAACAGTAGTATAATCACCAACCCTAACAGCTAGTCAGCTATTGCGTGTTTCCTAGTATGCTGTAGTTTTGTTCTCAAAAAGCCAAGGTAGTATGGTCTGTTAACTTGATGACATTTATAAATGACTCTACTGAGAAAGAGTGCAAGAAAATAAAATGTCAGTTCTTCAAAATCCAGTGATGGTTTTAAAAAAAAAGTGTATAGCCGTAATGTGCAGGACATAGATAAAAAAGCTGTATTCCAAAATTAATTTTTTGTTTCTTGAAAATACAACTTATTCCTTATGTATTATTTTGGTTTTTTGTCTGTCTCTAACCACTATCACTAAATTTAAATATCCAAGACAAGGTACTCAGGTGGTGTCAATCAGCACAGCTCCTTTGACTTTGGTTGTGTCAATTGAAGCCAGCTGAGGTTACGGCTCTTACGCTGTTCTTTAAAAAGTAATAGTGAAACATTTCCTTTGTGCAGGCTTGAGGGGTTGCACCACATATTATTTCTCCAAAAGTGACTGTAATGCAGCATGTGTTACCTAAAATTAATTATATCACTAGTTAGGGCTTCTGAGCTGGTGCTATTGGCCATATTGTGAAAAGCTTTAAAAAGTGCCTATGAGAATTAGGAACTTGCCTTCCACTTCAAAATTGATGCTAGCACTGAGACATTTAGTTTTAGCTGAAATAATGATACAATATTATTTTTGAAACGTACTCTGCACTCACATAAGAAGTCTCATTAAAGACTTCAGTAGGAGTTTGTACCACAGCTAAAGCAACCTATATCCTTGGTGAAACCCAAAGTTGGAGAGATAATTATGACTTGCCAACTCCTAACTCATAGGAAAACCCTACACTTTTTCTACATACTTTGTCCCCATCATCATTCTTTCTTTTTTTTTTTTTTTTTTTTTTTTTTTTTTTTTTTTCCCTTGAAGAAATGTGGAGAATGTGGTGGTTCATTTCTCTTCCTCTCCTGCTTTTTACAGTTCATGTGAGCTCTGGCATTGAACCCAGATAAGAAAAGGTCATCACTGTAGTAATGAACTGCACATGGGACTGCATTTGTTTTAGACAGATGGCAGCCATGTACTGCTGAAAACAGACAAAGCTGTCTTGCTGCATCCATGTGCAAATGTGATGATTAGGACATTCTTCTGGCACTTGAGAGAAGGAGATAGTTTCCTTCAAGCTGAGCAGGAAAAGGGGCCTTGTTTCCCACTTCCTGACTCTGTGCTTCAGCCAGAAAGCTGTTATGTGGAAGACAGGCAAAAACACTGCTACTGCTTGAAAAAAAAAGAACCGATCCTTCTCATTCTTAAAAAAAACAAACAAGTAAAGAGCACAGAGTTTTAGGCAGATTCTTACTTTGGAGTCAGGAACTTAACCAGAGAGCAATGCTTGCATGCAGCCCCAGGTGAGGCCCTTAAGTTTTGGAGAGAGGATCACAGAATCATAGAATGGTTAGAGTTGGGAGGAACCTTAAAGATCAACAAGTTCCAACCGCCCTGCCATGGGCAGGGACACCTTCCCCTAGACCAGCTTGCTCAAAGCAAAGGATGTGTCTATATCTCCTGTCTGGTTGAAGGCTTCACAGTTCCTGGTGCCAGTCTGTGATTTTGGATATTGCACTAGCAGGAAGATTTCTTAAAATGTGAGGTGTTGCCCCTCCTGATTTAAGATACTCTGGTCATTCATGAGTCTGGCATTTACTATTCCCTTGTGATGAAAAAAATGCCAAAATTTTCAGAAGTTAAATAAGGCAAAGCAACCAGGCTAAACTGCCATGCAACGTAAAGAAAAGTAGCTTTTCTTGTTGGCTGAAGTTACCTTCTGATTTAGAGCTATGGAAAGCTGCTCATTTTCTAAGCATTGTAAAAATATCGTTAAACAAGAGTCTAGTCCTCAAAAGTTAATACAGCAGGGGAGTAATTTGCATTAGACCATCAAATAGATGGTAAAAGCCAATCATTAAGATCGGCAACCATATTTTTTTTCCCTTTTTTTTGGATCATAAACATAAAAACAGCGTGTAAAATTGCCTGCCTGGTTTCTGACATGACCCACACAGGATTGATTCAGCAAAGTCTTAACTCTAATCTGACAAGAGTCCGAACTGCTTTATGTATAATAAATAAAGACACAGCCTGTGTTCTCATACCCTGTGCTATTTTTCTGAGCCACCTGGGATGTTGAAGATTGGACTTTTATTTTGGGGCTTTTTTTCCCTGAGATGTGTGTGCTCAGGTGGCTGAAGAAAAATGTGATTATCTGACATGACAAACAGCAGCTACTTTGAATCCAACATGACATGTCAGTAAAAATAAAAGACAATGTTATGGAGTGTAGTATTCTCACTATGACTACAGTTTGAACTGAATTTTCATTATGAACTATTAATGTGTGATGCAAAGCTTTCAGGACACAAAAGGGAACCTTTATGATCCTAGCACTTGGATATGTAGGCAAAATCCTCTTGCATATTTTGAAGGTGATCCCTTAGATGCCATCAGGATGAAGAAAACACAAGGGCATAATGAAAATTTTAGTTTCTGTCTAGATCAAAGATAGTATTCTGGATGTAAAATAATTCTTATTCAGTAGCCACATAATGTTATATAGGTATGCGCTATGTTGGAACTTTGAGCATCATGTAAAGAAGGGACGAGTTCAATGTTGGGAAGGATTTTTATGTTGGCTCTTCCAAAAGAGATCTTACAAGTTCTAACAGACAAAAAGATTGTGCTGTCACCCTGATCACAACACTCTTTCAAAGGGTGCTAAATACAGCATTGTATACCCACAGACTATTTTTTTTCAAATAGTTTTAGTACTTTTTTATTATCTGACTGCATGTCATTGGGTCACTTTGTGTCTTTTATGTAAATGCAGAACAGATCTAAGACAAATGTTGTGATTTTGTGCCTTACTTCCCATTCATAGAAGTGTGTATGACTGAGCAACAGGGAATCAAGACCCATAATATTTTTCCAGTAAGCTTGGGAACTACATTGGTACCATGTGTGGTTCTGCGTCTTACAATTATTATCTGCAAAGGAGGCACGTCATAAATCTTCATACAACTTCCATAGCTGATTATTACTGTAATCAGGAAGAAATCTTCTTCCACCATCATAGTCATAGTGTTTTCTGTTGTAGCACTAAATTGCTAGGATTTCAATTACATTGCAGTCATCATTAGAAAAAGGATTCCACCTTTAATATGTATCAGTTTGAGGATCTAATAGTGAGCTGTTTGGTTGGAAGCAATTATAGAACAATGCCTTTGCCACGAGTTGTTTGCCTCCTCAGAACAATATCTGGGAGGCATCTATCACCAAGGTGATTGTGTTTATCGATACATTTTCGTCAAAGCCTAGTAAACAATAGTTGCTAGAGCTATACCGCATAGAAAAGCACTGTAGTTCAGATATGAGTGATTAATGCAGTTACTTACTGCTTTTTGGTAAATTCATGGATTTGGATATGCTAAGATATCTAAGTATTTGCATAATTAAGTGGGAGTTAGCTGTTTAAGCTATGCTATCTGTGAGAATCTAGAACTTGCTGCCTTGTTCTGCTAGGAGAATAGGGAGGCAGCCATTCCTTCCCTGTGAGAGATGGGCAAGAATAAATGCATTCGCCATCATGAGGTGTTCAAAGGCTGTAGATCTTGAAAGGTATTCAAGGTAGAGAAATAAAATTAAGTAGGCAGATTAATAGCAAGTGATGTCTTGCTTGTGGCTATTTGGTACAACTTGGAATAGGTTTTTGATCCAAACTATGGGATCACTGCAGTACTTTGTGGAGCTTGTGCTCACTTAGTAACTCTCCCTGCCCATCTACCACCCTACTGAAAGCTGAATACAAAATTCAGGTTTTTGGGCTGGACGTGTGCTGGAGCCTTTTTGGAGTTGTGGAGTCTTTTGGAGCCAAACTTTTCAAATATTTTCTCCATCTGAAACAACCTGGGAATAATTGCCATGTTTGATGGCCACATCCACTCTCTCGTTTTTTCCTGTAGCCAAAACAGCACTGATGAAAGATGTATGTAGCCATTCACATTCAGTCTAATCAGGAATGTTTTTGTGCTTTTGATAATATTGTCACCCTTGGTAGTGGTGATGACATTTTCTTGGACGTATGCCCTGTGATTAAGTCCATTTGGGCCCATTATCAAGGTTTAAGGGGTTATACAACCTACTTTCCTTCCTGTTATATTCCCTTGGTACATATTAACCATCTGGCTTGGTAGAAGCTGTCTCCTAACAGTTTTTCATAACTGTGCCAAATTCCTGTTCCCATGGAAACTGTTTTAAGAGTGCTTTAGAATTTGAAAGGTGTACCATTTTCTATCTAAAATGGATCATGTTTCCTTTTTCTATAGTCTTTGTATTTTCTTTCTTTTTATCACTGGTTAGTGTTGCCACCTGTCCTGAAAAAGAGGAGAGTCTTGAGTTTTGAACACCAGTCTTGTATCTCAATTTCCACTGTTCTGTGTTGTGAAGAACAACTCTTAAAGGGTTTAAAACTGCTTTAGTACCTCATTTAAGAGCCAGCAAGGAAACTGCATTAATAGAAGGTAGAAGGACAGCAACTTTGAAAGTGTATAGTTTTAAGGGTCTTTTTAAGGGGATTTTTGGAAAACTTTAAAAACACTTTTGCCATCCATGATTAGATAGGGTTATTACAATCAGAAAAATTCTTTTTATATTTATCTCAAGGTATGTTCAGTGTCTATACAAGTATAGTACTTGTTGGAGTTATGTAGGCCAATTACACTCAAAGGTTTTCAAAGTTATTCAGCTTTGAAAGATGTTACCTAGCAGTTCCATAGAATAATTGAATCTTTCTTTTCCATTCACAGGAAACTGATCTGCTACATTTGTTAAATATTTTCTAGAAAGAGATTAAATGTCACAGTTTCTGAGGTCTACCCAACCAATACATTGCTTAATAATCCCATCCTAGGTCCTGCTCACGCAGCCAGTCTTTGGACTAAAGAGCAGAAAAAAGCATACAAATTTCAGAGATGTCTTTCATTCATGAAGAAAGAAAGGGTTTTGAACATTTCTGTGTTTACATGTGGCCACAAGATGCCATTTTTGATTTGCTGTAAAAAGGTTACCTGCCTTCTACTCTCTGATGAGACATTTTCTTTGAATTATTTACATGTATGTAGGCTTCAGAGAGGAGTTGGGATGGCAGAGGTAGCCTGCCATGACAGTATCTCTATTTGAACTTAATATTATAAAGATTTAATATATAATATATTTTTTAACAAACATTAAAATAAATGTTGCTCGCTGTTAGAACAAAGGTTTACTCAAGGTGCTTAATGGGCAGAGTACTAATTTCCAGACCACTGGCTTACCTTAGTTTCTCCTGTAGAATCCTTCTTTCAGAAAAGCACTTAGTGAGGGCCTTGAATTATAGAGCTCAATTAAAAAATGCTATGGGGCTTATATATGTGCTTAAATACTTTCCTTAACAGTGATGAAATTAGGAATTGTAAGTCTTTTGCTACAGCTCCAATTCTCTGGGCAATCTGTGCTTATGTACTATTTTTCATTATGAACAGAATATAGGAAATGCATATATAGGCTATAAGGGGGTATAGGTTTTGTAAAAGTTTCAGAATCTGATTTATTCCTTGCTTTAGCTGGCAAAACTTAGACAGAATTAAGTACTTTTACATATTTCTCTTTTTCACCTTTAGCATCTTTCAGTTAGATCTGAGGTTTTCTCTAGGAATCCTAGGATGCTTTCCTTTTTCTCTTTCATGTTGTGTGGTGTTTTTTTTTTTTTTTTAAATTCAAACTTCTGCTCTCTTGTGCTGTTCTTCTGCAACAAAATGGCTATAAAAGCTGCCAATTATAAACCTCAGTTTATGGAGAGATTCTGCCTCACTGTAGTTACATTTTTCCCTCAAGCCAGCAGTGTATAACTGCCTTTTCTAAATGATCAAAATATAAGCATGTTTTACCCCAGGCTCTTTCTTTAGAGTGTTACCCCTTAATAAATGATCATCATAGTGGAGAGATGTTCTATTGTTTAGCACGAAATACTAATGGAAAGGCAGAAGGAAGGCAGTCAAGATGTATGCTCAAAATGGAGTTTGCATACTGAAACAGAGAGTCTCTGATCTCAAACAAAAATAAGTTGTACCAGGATTTCTCAAATCACCAAACTGGTACATCAAACTAAAGGTCAACAACTGCTATTTAATCTGCTGTGAAGTCAGGGTCTGGTAGAAATCTGAAGGGCAATACAATATAATTAATTATTAACCTTTAAAAAATTTGTGTAAACATAGAAAAATAATAAGATTCCAACAACCCCTGAGTTAAATAAGGGATTTTCATGCACACCACAAAATGTTAAGAATACTTAAATCTGAGTAGAATGTAAAATCAAACATATTTCAACACATTTGGAAATAGGGACAAAATTAACATGAATTTTCCTATTAGGCAACGGATACAAATCCCTTGGAAAGGTCCCACTAACTTTATGGAGCTTTTTATCAGACTCTAAATATGTCTAATTAAGTGAATGAGACAGGATCTCTTATATCACAGGTGCAAACAATTAAATAATCACTCAGGCTGTTGTGCAAGATAACATTCAAATAAGATACAGCCTGACTGTTTACAGTTTTATTGGGGAAAAGAACGAGAAAATGATGGATCCTTAGAAAACACACCCTTTTTAATGAAGAAAGGGGAGCACATGTCAGTTAGACTTGTTGTCTCAGAGAATGGAGGGCAGGAGAAGACCTGGGATGGAAGGAGAGTCCTAGGTGCACAACTTGTACATCTGCATCCTTTCCTACCACATCATATTTCAAGAAGGTCTTATATGGGCATTCATGTTTGGGAGGAAAAGAAAGAAGATGAAGCACAATAAAGTCCCAAAATAGTGAGGGGGAAAAAAAAAAAAGAATAATCTCACTAAAAGTATGAGAAGAACAAGTGTAGGAAGAAAACTGCAGTTGGTGAACCTCAGTCATGAGTCAAGACTTGTTATATAGTCTGGTGTGCATCACTAGACTGTATCATCTCTGAGCTGTTCATGTGGGAAGTGCCCAAGACCAGGGAACAGAATCTAAATGATAAAGTTAATTGATGGACTCGTTATATGGCAAAACCCAGCAGTATGCAGCTGAAAGAACTGCAGACTTTTCATTCTAAATTTAAGTTATAGTTTACAGGCTTTATAGAGCCTTTCCTGTACTGCAGCAGTATATGCTTTAAAAAAAAAAAAATAAAGCTGCAAAAATATAATAAAAACAATTGATACAAAAATAGTTGAGAAATTCTTGGTAATATACAAATATACAAGAAGATCACCCAAGTGTGAAAGGAAAATTAAGAACAAAAGTTATGGGAAAGAGGAATAGTTTCAGCTCAGGTTAAAATAGTGAAGATTCTTTGGAGAAGAATGGGAGTATCTATTGTAATCACTGGAGACTTCGGTAGGTAAATTGGTGGGGAGACTAAAAACAAAGCTGCACAGTATTTTTAGTTACAAATATATGCTGTTCTCCTCGATTTCTGTCCTTATGTGCTCTTTTGATACAGGAATCAATGCCCAGCATATGGTAATATTCATGTCATACAGCACAAGTGCCCCTCACTGTATTCTTAATGATAAGGCCTATCTTTGTGGACTATAAAGACCTTTGTGTTCCACTATCAAAAAGAAAATTGATACATAACAACAATGTTAATGTATGGGTCCAATAGTTAGGTTAGCATTGTGGTAAGCATGTCCTGAGCAACAAGCATGAAAGATGCCTCTCTGGCACAGGAACAGTGAAGCTCCCTGTCTGGGTTTCAACTTCAGTGTCAATTGCTGGATTTCCAAAGCCACGGAAATCTCTGACCTGATTCAGGCTCTGCTTGTAAGATGAAAAGGAGTGTCTAAGTTATCAGTACGTGGGCAGGGATGCCACTTCAGATTGTGGACAGTTTCTTCTCATTTTTTAGCAGGCACTTCTACAGAACAGTTTTCACTAAAATGATCAGATGTTCCACCTCAGCTGTGTGCTGTGTTGTGGGAGGGGGAGCTAGGATAGTGGGAATGAAGACCACTCTCCTCCCCATGGACACTGTAGACAGCAGTACTCTCCTGATTCTCTGCAGTGGAGCACACATGCGATATGAGCTTGTGTGATGATCTGATTGTTCTTGTGCCCTTTCCCTTGACTAGTGGAAAGTGAGGGCTGATTTAAACAGTCAGCCCTTTATTTCTTCTATATTGCCTTAACAAGAGTCTGATGCAAAGGTAGTCCACTGCTCTTGGTGTTGCAGAGGCGATTGTGGCACTGTGGAGTAGAAGGCAGCTTTCATAAAGGTAGAAGGTTGGTAGAACCCATCAGGATGCTGAGTGAAGCCAGCACTACTGGACTCATTGGGTATTTAGTATCAGAGTTCACAACCCAAGCCTGAGAAGACTTGAAAAGGTTTAACTTTGCAGAATGTCTTATCCTGCTGCTGGCACGGACCAGCCATTTAAACGCATGTAATTCTTTGAAGGATGAGGGCCCTAGCGCCCAAGAGATTAAACCACTGCCAGAAGAAACAACTGTGTGGTATTCAGAGATTAAGATTCAGAAGGTGCCATGCCAGTAAAGCAGGAAAAATAAAGGGATTCAGAGCTATTTAGAATGACTCTTCTTTCCATCTGAAGCACACTTCATCCTGTTTATGTTTGGAAGCATTTTACAAAAATGCGAATCTGACCAAAGAGCTGGATTTGAATATGTACAAAATATGAATCAGAGCTTTAACCCATTCCTGATATATAAGTGCTTTAAATAATCCAACATATTTACCTCCCACACATTTTTTTTTCATTTATAAGTGTTTCATGTAATTTTCATAATTGTAGCAATTAAAGAGAACCTTTTAAGAATAGTAGATTTTCTCGATTTTCTCATTCGAAGCACCATTCCCTTGTAGGGATAGTTGTAAACATCACTTAGGAGCAAATGCTGGGAAATGTTGTTATTCTATAGAAAAAGAACACATTATCATACTTCAATTACAAGCGTATGACAAATGGCTTGGAATAAATTGTGGGTAGAAACCATTTCCAAATAAGAAATAACCACTCATGAGTAGCATATCTAATTGCTTATCTGCCCTACCAATCCCTATGGAATAGATGGATAGGGAAGAATTAAGTAGTTGCACCAGCTGCTTTGAATTCAGAAGATAAAAAGGAAGGTTGTTAATGGGATGGGAGATAAAAAATTCTCAAGTTTAATGAAAACACAAAAACACTTGTTCATAATAACATGTTTTGGTGGCTTGATTGTGTCATAACTCCCCCTTAGGGTTATGGTGGATATAGATTTAGTGGGCAATTCTGAGCAAAGTTGAAACTACTTAATAGTACCTCAGTCAGAATACAAAAGGTATTAAAAATAAATAAATCAATAAACTGAAATTTAAAGAAAAAGCATTTCATGTTTTTGTGTCAACAAACTTTTATGAAGGAATTTTCCAAGTAGATTCTCTAGTGTGCCACAGCAGGGTGATTTCACGTGTTCCAGATATGGCTTACAGAGGCATCCAGTTACCAAAAAAACAGATGGGAAGTGCTACTCTTGCCTTAGAAATAAAAGTTAAGTAAGGAAAAGTACCCTCTTCCATTTTCACTCTGTGTGCAGACAGCTTTTCCCTTGGGAGTGGGGTTGATGACATGAAGATGACTCTCTAGAATAGGGCAAAAGGATACTTTAGATACTGAAATGATTAGAATGAATGGCTTAATTTCCAGGCATAAACTTCACACAGTGATGGAGTAGGGAGCTCTTACTGTAATTATAGGAATGGAAAAAATATCAGACTCCTGTCCAGAGGAAAATACTGATTCCAGGTGAGCACCCAACCAATTGAGTTTTCTGTGCCAGCTGGACAGTGACAGCCATTTCCCAAAAAGCAATACAGTCAACTGCCAAGGTTCAGCCTTTGGCTGTCTCCCTGTGGAGCCACTCAATTTTTCCACCTAGTCACCACACGGTAGTATTGGAATTGATAGAAGCAACTAACAGTAGTCAGCTCCCCACAGATTATTGTTATTTTCTATATTTTGTTAAATTCCAATCCTGAAGGCTAAACCCATGGCTTTCTATAGCAGTATCTAGAAACTGGGAACACTGAATTGTTTGTACATCCCTTGTCCAAGCTGAAAGAATCACAAATAAACATGAGAAAACGAAGGAAAAAAAAAAAATGTTTGTCATAGAATCATAGAATGGTTAAAGTTGGAAAGGACCTTGAAGATCATCATGTTCCAACCCCCCTGCCATGGGCAGAGACACCTCCCACTAGACCAGGTTGCTCAAAGCCCTATCAAGCCTGGCCTTTTCTTTAATTTTTTTTGTAATGTTGGATAAAGGAATTCTGGGTACAACAGATCATGAAACTCATAGCTTGCTTGGGACTCTAAAAAAAATAAATAATAATCTGCGAAGGAGAGAGCTGTTCAAAACTCTAAGGTAATGCTAACTACTCCCTCCCCCATACCTCCTCTCACCCCTGCCTTTGATTTCAGTACCTTTTGGTTTCAAGGACCCTGGGTTTTGACTTGAGTTTAGAGGTTGTGTGAATATAAAATCACAATGCAAAAGCAATTTGACAACTGTGTCTCACCTGGATTAATTTCAGATCCTTATGAAATGGCAAATTTAGCATGATTTTTCAGCCAGGCTTCAAAAAATGAGCCAGCTTTATTTGTAACTGGATATTGCATTGAAATTCTTGTGAAATCAAAAGTGTGATGGGGAGGTGTCTTTACATGGCTTCGTGTATTATTATCCACATGGTGGATTTTTATTACTGATGTTTGGGAAATTCCATGTTTTCAAATGAGATCAATAGACAGAACATTCTGGCCCAGTCTAGGAATGGTGTTTTCAAAATAAATGTCCCTATTCACATGGTTTTAGCTGAAAGATAAAATGACACTGAAGTCAAATATTGCATACTTTTATTCTTTCATCTTTTGAAGTCTAGAAGAAAATAAGTGGAGGCAGTGGTGAGTTTTTTAGCCTCATTATTTTCTTGCTTTTTGATGACATTGACTTCTGTGGCACTGTTGAAGAAAATGTTTGTATTGTCAGGCACGAGAGGCTGTTTGCTGCGACACAAGCTTTTGTATCAGTGCCACTGAAAGCATTTCATTTATACAAGGAGTTTTTCTAAGCCCTTAAAGAAAAAAATATCTCCTCTCTGAAACTTAACTGATAGTTTGATTTATGTACCAGATAGCAGGAAAAAATATTAACCTTTCAGTGTCTTTATTCTGCTGCAAGCTGTGTTTATTTTAATTGATTGGCTCATTGCATCTTTCTGTGAGTAGCTGGCAGTCTCTTGCTCCTGTGCGCAGCTGAAGTAAAGAAGAATTTAAGCCTGCATTTGTCACACAAGCCTACTAGTGCTTGTTTGAGCCTCTTGTGTGCAACTAACATCAGCTAAACTAATCTCTCTAATGTGATGGAAATTACTTCACCTGAAAAAATCTGCTTTTGGCAAGGTTACCGGAATGAAAAGTGAGTGGATGTGAAAGCGTGAATAGAAGTTGCAAATGTATGTGTCTAAATAGTTAAAGAAACCCATACTGTAAAGAAGAATGAAAAGGACAGGCTACATAAGAGGCCATGGAGAGGAAGCCAGGCAATTTTAGATCAGCATCGTGCTGATGTTGGGGGTAGCCTCATACCAAAATTCTCAGCTAGAAACAATACATGCCAGATCTCAAGCATTGCACTTTCCTCCAGCTCTCAGGAGTCCAAATTAATTCTGGAGAAGTACGTGGTTCTTTGGTACAGCAGCATCAGCAGAGCTGGTGAAAACCAGTATCACGTTGAAAAACTGGCTCTAGATGTTATTATAAAAGCAGTTTTTGAATGCTAGGTGGTTTCAGAATAATAAAAGAACAAAAATAAAAATGGCTTTATGCTTCACATTTCAGTGTACAAAATTACATATAAATGCCAAGTATATCCCTATTGAGATGCAAATATCATGCCTGGGCAAAGTGAGGCAACTTTTGCATTCTCAAGGGACTTCACAGGCTTTTCAATCCATACTGCTGGCCAGAGTAGCTTGATGGTAACATGAATGTACATGTTGTTATAATTTGTCTATTGTCTACTGCTGAGTGTTAGAAAGCCTAGAGTGCAACTAAGTCCTGCTCATACTACTTTCCATGTCTATCTTTCATCTGTCCCAGAACACAATATTCAAAGTGCCATGTGGCAGGAGAAAAGACCTTGGGAGAATTTCTTTCCCTAGGGAACAGTTGAGAGAAGCTTCAAGGCTGATTCTATTCTTTGCATTCTGCAGTCTTACTGTCCATCAGTGGCTTGATCTTGCACCATGGAATACAATGGTGTGTGTTTTTGTCTGGGATGGAAAAGAATCAAGTTCCATCAGGCGAGTCATTTATTCATTTGTAGGGATATTTTGTTATCTCCAGTTAATCTGAGAAGGCAACATGCGTGATGATAGTTTGGTGGTTTGATGCATGAGGAAATGTACAGATCAATACTAGGCTCTGCAAGTCCAGAAGGTTCCTGCCAAAGAGGATTAAAAACCAATTTTTTTAAACACTTCATATCAGATAAATGGTTGTTTCATGATCTAAGAACTCCCAAGTAGGTATGTGAAAAGGAGCATCACGGTTTGTACACATGGTTTGGCGTCGCTATGTAGTATTTTTGGCGGTAGACGTATAAGCCCTCTGGAGTGATGAGAGTTCTTGTGACTTCCACTAACGTGGCAGCAAGCCCAGCGCAGTGCACCACCCTCTCAGCAGAGCGTGGCCGCAGTGTCATGCCAAATGTGTATACAGGTTCCAGCTGATTCAAATTACAGGCAAATTTCCATCTGTCTGTTGAATTCTGGATAGAAGTTCCAATAAAAGTAGCATGCAGTAAATAGCAACAAACCTTGAGGCAAGTTTTGCTGGAAGTCCCCAAATACTGGGATTATAGAATTAGACAAAGTGATATTATTCCATTTGAATTAATCACCCTCCTTTTTGAGTCCGTAGCTAAGAAAGGCACTTAAGAGCATGAATTTCATCAGATGCTATAAATGCAAACATGTCACTCCTAAGAAAGCTTTTACAAGAACTTTTGTATTAATCCAGCACTGAGGTCCATCTTATCTAATATCCTGTCTGCAGCTACAACCACAGGCACCCAAAAAAAAGAAAAAAAAAAAAAGAATGACATAGATAAACTACGTATAGAGTGACTCTTCCCCACTTCCAGTTTATAGTGATCAGCAATTGGGGAACAGGGAAAGAGAACCAGTGTTTTGGGCGCTTTTGAAGAAACAAATGTAATGTTGACCTATTTCTTTTTTTTTAAGAACATTGTATTTTCAGCTTGCTGGCAGATTTGGTGGAAAAGTTTAAAGGTCAAAAGTATATAGACAAATAAAAGTTTATAACACTGACCTTGACTTAAGTGAGAAGAAACCTGCATCTTTACTGATTGCTAATGTAATACTGCCAGCCTTATTTCTGTCGAGAATTGTTAAAAGCAAAGCAAACAAACTCTCCCTCCCTGAAAAGAGGAGTAATGAGTGAATAATTCCCAGTATTCAAACTTCTGCTTCATGAAGTGTCTAACTTCCCTTTTAAGGATGCTGTGTTAAATGTACAGTAGGTATTTTGTAAGTCTTATAGCTAAAGATCACCTGTGTGCTTGATTTCTGGGTCTTATTTTGCAGATAACTTTTGGTGTGGTTTACAAAGGGTCACCTGTTTTACTGTCCAGTCTTCTGTACTTGCTTCTGTAATGCTGGCTGATTCTCTAAGTGTATTTTAAAGTAACATATATTGGTTATGCTCGTCACATGTTCAGAAATGCACAGGCCAACAACCATGCTAATATTTTCTATTATTCATTTTGCAGTAGCTCTGAGGTAGCTCTGTACAAGACCAGAGGTTTCTTTTCTGCTACAAGCTGTAAAAGTTTAGTAAAAAAACCTGTGAGTTGTTTGTGGTTTTTTTTTTGTTATATCACAAACAGTATTTAGCAGTTAGATTTTTGTGGGTATGCTTTGTCTTAAACTGCAAAGGAATCCTTTTTCAAATATGCAGAAAATAACACCGGTAGAAAGATACCTTCACAAGTGTAAAAGGCACATTCCCCATTCACTGTAAAGGAGTAACTTATAGAAGTGTACACTAAATTATGGTGAACAAAGGTCCTGCCACCCCAGAAGGGAGCCATGGTGCTTTGCTGAGCCTTTGCTTCCTCCCCATCACCAGCATCCATCCCTCTCAAAGTAGAGGCTGGCCTCTCTTAGATAAGGAAGGAAAATTGACTCAGCCACCTACCTCAGCTGACATAGCACAATTAATCTGGCTAATGAATTGTCAAAATATCATAAACTTGATGCATTATGGCCATAGTTGTTGCTAAGACTTTTTCAGCAGGATATTTTCTGAAAGATCCTGGCTTTTAGCATGTCCCTTGGATATGACTTATGAGGAGCCATCTTCTGGCCAGACACTAATAATTGTCCTACTGGAATGGGTCCATCAGCAACTTTTCTACCCTTTTCTATCCTCGTCAAAGGGACAGGTTAGAGCTTAAACATCACAGCATAGTTGTTAGCATGTCAGTTCACAGCTGTGTTTTATACAAGTGCATAAAGGGGAGCAATGAATTTGTCTCCAGCTGCCAGTAGAGCCTAGACATGACAGTAGCTGAGCAAATCCAGGGTGATGAAGGGCTTCAGGGAATGACTCGTAGCTTTACTTGTTGAGATTGAAGGAGACCATAGCATATGTCTAATAATTTTCTGAGTAAAATATGTCTTCCTGTTGTGCTAATATATAGGAAAGCGTTATTACTCATGTCACAGTGATCTTGCACTCAGCTGGATGAAAAGGATTTTGAGAAAAGAATATCTCTGATTGAAGGCTGATAACAAGACACATTCTTCTGGCTAAAATTTCTGTCACTCAAAATAGAAACTTTCTACTAATCAAAAAAATGCATCAATATATTTCATTCTACTCTTTTTCATATTAAGCAAAGTTTAGATTGTGATCTGTTTTGTATAGAAGATTCTGAATGACTTTATCTTTTCACTGTACAGGAATAAAAATTTCCCTCCCATTTTTTTGGTAGCAATTTTTAAGCACGTAAAATCAATCTAAATGCACAGAAATATTAATGGCATATGCTGACATTTTAAAGAAATAAAAATCAAATCCTTCTTTGGAAGAAACACAGTGAAATCAGTGGAGATTAATTCATAGGAATTAATTTGGCCCGGTGAAGCTTGAGGGAATGAGTATTCAAAAAGAATATCCCAATAACCTTAATTTAAGTAGAGCTGGGCACAAAATTAATATTTAATTTCCCAGTATAATTTTATAATTTTCTTTCATCCTGAATTTGAGTTAATAATAATAAAAAGTATATTTTCTGACAAACAAATTTAAACTGAGAGTGGTGGTGGTGGTGTTAATGGAGAAATTTTTGCATGGTAAGAATAAATTTTTAAGTTTGGGCTTTTCCAGGTTTTTGTTCCTTAAAAATCTAAAGCGGTATGGTTTTGCATAAATAACTCAAAAATGAAAATGTCTGTTTTAAAATGCTCCTTTTTCTTCTAGAAACAATATATTATATATATATATATATATATATATCTTGTTAAAATAATGACATTTCTGATCAGTCTTCTTTTTAAGCCTTTGG
>VZRU01012605.1:135405-148359 GCA_013398155.1 Pedionomus torquatus | reverse complement strand
ATGTCTGTTTTAAAATGCTCCTTTTTCTTCTAGAAACAATATATTATATATATATATATATATATATATCTTGTTAAAATAATGACATTTCTGATCAGTCTTCTTTTTAAGCCTTTGGAGGTTTCATTATATAAACAATTAGGTCTAAGTTCTAGTCTTAAAGCTTTTAGTTCTGCTTATAGAATCTGTCAAAGAAAAATTGGCCACAAATTCGCACTTTTAGAAACAGAACAATTATTTTAGGAACCTTGACCTCTGAGATAATAGGCCAAGTTTTCAGCTAATGTCAATTGATGTCACTTCACAAAAGACAGTCTCTGACCCAGAGTTCGTTAGGGTTTGGGATCCTGGAATTTCAATGAAATCTTAGTGGATTTTGTGATGAAGCCTTTTTATTGCTCAGGAGTTGGTTGTAATTCATATAAATATACACTCTGTCAAAAAATAGAATGAATGATTTGGCACAGAAGTGCTGTTACAGTAATAAATGTCACAGACTTCATTCTCCATGTAGAAAGAACCATGCAATCAATAATGTCTGCTGCAGAAGTTCTCAGACTGTGGTCCATGGAGCCCTTGCCTGTGGTCTGGGGAGAACCAGCTGGTCAAAGGGACCTGACTCTCCTGGTTTCAAGCTGACAAAAGACATTAAAACATAACTAAAATAAATTACTCTCTTTTTGCTTCTAAGCAGTTGTTGCAGTTGCCACAGGCTTATTATGCAGTCACAAACAGTAAAGGGGAAAAATATCCGCGAGCTTGTGTGTCAGCCTTGCTGACTGGAGAAGTGTGAGGACTTCTGTACTTTCAGGCCACCTTTGTTTATGCTGATGAGTTTTCACTTTCTAACACTGAAATCCCAAACTGAAATTGCTGTGTATTCCTCTTAGCTCACTCAAGCTTCTTAATAAGCTCATTGCAGAATCATGCTGCAAGAGGCTTCATTTATAAATGAGCATGTTTTTACCCCTGTGGAAGACTTCATGGATCCGTGTTGTCAGCAGTTTTAAGGAAAACACAAAAGCATTCTTTATCTAATGAGTCACCTTCCTCCTTGTCCTTTATTTTCTGTGTTGGCTATTTACCTTATAAAGAAATTGTTTCTATCACTGGATAAAGCTAAGTCATATCAGATTGATAAGCCATCTGACAAAGATGTGTCATTGCCAGAGGTGATGTTACTGCTTTTGCTACTACTGAGAGTATTACCCATTTTCACTGCCCTGTGTGATCTCAGGGGAAAAAAAAAAAAAAAAAAAAAAAAGAAGGGGGGGGGGGGNAAAAAAAGGCAAGGGTAGGGGGAAGAGGAAGAAAAGAATAAAAAATTCAGTAGAAAGTATGAGTATTCATGGACTTCACATCACCAGTCTCAGCATTGAGACTGGAAGAAGTTGGGTGCTCAGGTCTAGATTTCTGAATTGCCAGTGGCCTCTAAATAAAGATTATCATCAGTGGAGCTCTGTTCTCAACATCTGCGGAGTTTCCATACCCCGGTGTATGTATAGTCAATTGTTTTCATTATATCAGTTTCCCCTATATTAAAGAACTTCACATTAGCTTCTGCATTTGCATCTTCCCCGCTGTTATTAGCAGGGTTCTGCAAGCATTGAATGCTGTGAATCGTTCAGTGACCTACTTTTTATCAGCTTTTATCTGGTGCCTTCTGGCTTCTTCAGAATACTAGCTTTTCTCTGTGTGTGCCTCTCTGTGTCTCTTTCTCTCTGCTCAGTTTTCAAAGATGTTTTTCTCCAAAATATTAAGAGGGACCAGAGGGACAACAACATCAAAGTCAGCATATGTTTCTTCTTTGTTTTTTCCAGATTTAGTTGCCCTTGGGTAGCATTTTGAAATGACTAGTTGGTAAAGATAAGTGAAGTTATAAGCAAAATATGACTAGTTGGTAAAGATAAGTGAAGTTATAAGCAAAATATCATAAGGTAAGTTATTTGAGAAATAGAAGTAGCATGTGGTTTTAATACTGGCTTCATGGAGAGAATCACCTGTATAGAGCTAGGGCTCAGGTTGTGTTGACTCTGTAGTTTTAGAGCCGATCGTAGTTTATATAGAGGCTGGTCTTTGTAAGTTGCCAGTATTTGAAAAGGCTTTTTCTCTACAATAAATAATTCTGTTGTTACAGTGTGTAAATGTTGTTAGTAAAGCTCATACATATGGCCATGTGATGCATCCCATTGCAAGAACTTGTTATCAGGGTTTCTTAGTTTTTAAAAACTTCAGTCACTTAGTCAGAAAATTGCATTGTCAGGTATCTGCCCGAGGCTGTATTTTTACAGTGTCAACCAGAGTGATTCAGCTGTTTCAGAGAATGAATTTAGTAGAAAATCTGTTTTCTCCTCCTTGAGTAGATATGTTAAGACAGTGCTTTATAGTAGTCACTGGAAACTTAGCTCTTTAGCTAAGTGTTGCCCTGATGGCAGAGAAGTACATTCTCTTGTCTTCATTACAAAAAAAGTTTAGTTTTTTTAAGTTATGAATCTAGAAGGGAAGGGACAATAAGTACATACCAGCCTTCGTGCAGACTGTACAGATCTTTTTCAAGCCCAAAGCACCAGGAGGAGAGGAAACAGTTCCCCTGCCTTTTGTAATGTGAAATGAGGTGTCAGCAGAAGAAAATACTGGAAAAAGACTTGGTAAAAGGGAAGAGAGTGAAACTGGAAGCTGTTAAGGGAGAGAAGTTGTTACTAGAAAGAAGAGATCAGAAAGAAGACAGGAATTATCTGGATAGAGGAACCAGGATGGGAAATTAAGGAGTGAGTTGGGGGATGGAATAGGGTAGGAAGCTGAGAAATAGAAGTAGGAAGTAGAAAACAGAAAGCTGTGGTTTGAATTATGAGGATTTTGATCACAAACTTCAGGATAATCCACACTGAGTTATTTTGGGGCTGAATCAAGATCTTGGCACTCAGCTATGTCTTGTGTCACACTTCATATCCCCTCTGTAGCAGTTTCCATGCTCGGTTACTCTTTGGCCACCTTTCTCTGGCAGCAGCTTCTGCCAAATGCAATCTCTTGTGATATCTATGCTCTGACAGGGAGCTGAGGAGTCACAGTTGAATCCCTGCTGTTCTGGAAAGCCAGACTCCTCTAGTCTTCCATGCTTTTGTCCTGCCTGCGGGGAATGGGGAGGGCACTGGCCCCAGCAGCTGCAGCATCTTCCCATCTGTGCCACTCGGCCTCCAGAGGCATTGGCAGCCGCTGCCACATCCCAGCTCTGGGTGTTACAGAGCAGGAGGCAGGAGAATCCCTTTTTGGCTAATTGAGCAATGCTTGCTCTTGAGCAGCCTCATCAGCTCTGGGGAAAAGGCTGTGGTCTTGATGGAAGCCTCCAGCAGGCTAGATTCCATGTCCCAGGCCACCCTAGACTAGATCTCTTTAGACTTTATTTACTGTGCCTTGGTCAAACCAGGATCCTTTATGTCCTCATGGGCTTTTTCTGGCCCTCAGCATTATAATGTCTGATTGCTCAAGCAAAGAAAGTCACAGTGAGGTTATGAAGGCTGCTTCAGAGGCAGCATTTCCTAACTCATGTGTGCTTGACTTCATAACCTTAGTACTCTTGCAACACAGAGTTTTTTTTCTGTGTTATGTGCCTAGGGCTGTAGGTGGTTCATATTGATACATCTCCATAAAAACAGGGAACTGAGTTTATAAAAGTCCTCTTGTGGCCCTTTTTTATAGTACATACACTACTTACATGAAGATGCTGTTCTCTGAACAAAACCTTGCACGTATTATTGTTTCCACAAATGCCAGTCTTCCTCCTTCCCACATCTTTTGTTTCATCCTGTTCACTTGTAGTTAACAAATATCATTCTGGTTTTGAGATTTTATTCCTCTTCCACAAAACTGCATATTTTATTTTATACTATGTAGAACTTTGCTATAAGTGTTTGATCAACTTTTTAATCATACTAAGGTCTTTGTTCTATTTCCTTCGAAAAAATAATAAGAAATCATGAGGAAGAAAAAATCCAGTTTTAATTTTTGAAATTTCCCTCCATGATTTATATTTTTGTGACCATTCTTTATTTCACCTCCTATCACCACATTCTATTTTCCATCTTGGAACAATTCAGTACAAGGAAACATAGCTCATTTTTGCCGTTGCGTCCCTTCACTTAACCATTAGTAGTATTACGATACATTTTTGACTTGTGCTTATATAATGTTTGGTGACACATTTTTTACTCTGATAGAAGACACTAAACAAAATCTCAGTAACTCAACTGGGGAGTTTCTTGGAATACCCAAGAATCAGTCCTAGTTTTACAGTTGTGTTTTCTGCAGTTTTTATATACAATTTTCCTCCGGTGATTTCAAATGAACTGTTTACATGTGAAAAATTAAATTATGTTACTGTCACAAACTATTCTGATGTTGTGTCAGAGCAGGGCTCATTTAAGGGACAAGCAAGGTATGCTTGAGGTCACATACATGAAGAAGAAAAATATCTCTGTTGAGCTAATCCTTTGTGAGATTGGACAATCACAGTAATTCTCATAAATAAGTATTTTTTACTTGTTATTAACACAAGTTCTTATTCAGAATACATGCCTATCCAATCTTACATGGGCCACCATGCTGAAAGGTTAAAATCAAGTAAGCATCAAAGTAATTTCTTGAATGACAGCCTCTCTTTTTGTTTGATGCACAGATGCACATAAACCAAGCAGTGTATTTTGGCTAATCAGTTAAAAGTAGTTGAAAACCACTGAGACTTTTCCCTTAATGTTAATTATGTGCAGTAGAATTAAAAGGATAACCTTAATATACACATAAGAAAGATTATTAAGTTTAGAGTCTGATCCTTTGAGTTTCTGTGACAAATATAATATTGTATTTTAAAATATTTTTAATCTTTGTGAATAAAGTTTCTTATTTATTATCCAAATGTTAAATAAATATCAAAGTTATTCGAGTTCTGTTTCTAAATTTGCTGATCCTAAAAAAATCAACATTTGAGAAATATCAAACTGTGAGGCTGTGTATTTCAGTTCATCTGCAGATATGATTTTTCATATAATTTCATAGAGTAGATGTCACAGGCTGCCCAGAATAAAGGAACTTTAAGTTTGCAATCTTTTCTAAAGAACACAAAGTGACTGGTGATTATAGGTATCTGGGATAAATTATAACTGATACAGGTCACAGTCCCTGACCCTTATTCATGGTCTTATGAACAAGAGGCAGTAAGTAGCTCTTCAGTTTGAACATACTGGAGGTGCAAAGAAAATTAAGCATGTCAGAGATAAGGACATAATTAGCTTGTGGAGGGAGAGCCATTATGAGAAGGAAAGCTATGATTTTTTGGAAGACAAACCAGAACAATGTACTCGCTTTTGCCCAGTATGTGCTTTGAAGTCTTTTATTTTGCCTGAGAAAATATTCTTCTGGGTAGCTCACTTACAGGAGACAGAATTTAGAGAGCTGTATGTGCCAGTGTAGATTAGACATGAGATATAGATTGATTAGAAGCCTTTTGGGAGCTGTCCTTACTTCAGTCTGTATATGGCTGATGCAATGAATCCTGTGTTAGCTATCAAGGTTAAACTCGGGTATAACAGCTTAAAACAGGTATAAGACAAGAATACCTGCTCTGCGGCTGCATCACTTATTCTACAAGCCGCAGAAAGGTAATCCAGTGCTCTACAGTCTGCACTAATTCTGTCTAGAATGCTGTGCCCAGGCCTACATGTGACTGATACAGGGAAATATGCAGACTTTTCTGTCAACAGACAAGTCTATTGCACACAGGAATTCAACTTTCTTGGTGCTTTTTTCTGTAATAAATACATGTTTGTTGATTCAAAATGAGAAAGGATTAAAGGTGTAAAGCTAACCACGAGGAGCAGAGTATGTCTTTGGGGTGCTGGAGTCAGGTTGAGGACAGTTGAAGACTCTCCTCTTTCTTGAAAATAAAATGAAAAATAGAAATAACCTGCTTGGCCTTTGACAGGTGAATTTGGGGCAGTAAAGCTCTGATTCTTGCATGATGGAATTACAGCATTGTAACCTTGGGAGCTGTGATGATTTGAGGATGTTTCAGACTTCTCAAGGTCAAGCCCCATAAGAATATTTGCAAAGTTTCAACGGATTCAAAAACAATCCTTGGAATCCTTTAGTTTTGCAGAGGCAAGCATTGAGAATAAGCAATACTTCATTATGCTAAATAGTGCTGCACTTAAGAACTGACTTAATTCAAGATGCATTTGATCTTGCCTCCAGAATCTTCAAAGACAGTTGACCTTTTTTGACTACTTATGGAGAAGAATAGCCTCTGGGTTCAGTTGGACCAGGAAAGCTGATGATGTTTTATAAGAACACCATATTTCAAAACCTAGATTCTTTTATTTTAAAATGTATAATAGCAGTAGGTTGTTTGCTTAAAAGTATGAGCTCCCAGCAAAAGAACTTTTCAAAGAACTATGTTTTTTCTTTGTGTTTTCAGAGCAGGGTTGGACTAATGAGGTGTGGACAGTACAGTCCATTTTTTTGTGAATGGGTGACCCTTACATAAGCAACATAAAGTTTGAATGCATATTGGCATCTTCTCATTAAGTCATCCAAACAAACCTGCGATGCTGTTCTGCAGTCCCTAATTCACTGAAACCAACAGCAGTTTCTCTAAGACTAAAAAATGTGAACTTCCTAATCCAAAATCAAGTCTTATCTGTCTTGTATAAACTAGACTGAACAACTCCATGAGTATCTTCACTGAAATAAAAGAGCTTGTTGTGCCATGAAATGCTATTCAAGGAATGAAAAAGGTTGTCAGATTCTGGCTGTTACCCAATGATCCATGGTTATCAAAACCATGGATGTCTTGTAGGAAATGTTGAAATCATTTGTTAGTACCACTAACATAAAAAATAATAGCTAAAAATAATATCTTATTGACATTTAATTTCAAAGGAAAAAAATACAGACAGACACTGTGTAGGTGTTTGCATATGTGAGAGATCAATCCCTTAGGTGGTTGAAGTTCATATAATTTCTGCAGAACTGTCATTCAGCCCATGGCCTGTGGGCCACTGATGGACCATAAGACAACAGAAAACCATCCACACAGTAATTACAGTTTCCTCACTAATGACTGTACCAACTGATTTGTAAATTTGGTGATTGTGCTAATATTTTAATTATGGATATTTTCAGTTATTTATTTTTTTCCATATTAACACTAGAAGTGTAAACTGTTGAACAAAAATTGACTGAGTATTCTGCAGGTTTCATTTATTTATTTCTTCATTTGTTTTTAATTAAATGGTTTTTCAGTTAGAAGTTGAAAAACCATGATCTGAGTTACTGGGCTCCAAGTCTACTCCAAGTGCATGCTGGTGTGAAAGCTGTTTCTCCAGAAGAATAAAAGGATGAGAGAGGTAGTAATAGCATAAATAAGCATAGCTCTGTTGGATTTGTGACAATGGCAACTATTTTAAATGTAAATATATCTAAATTGATAAACTAGTGCTGCCTTTAATTCAATTGTCTGAAATATCAAGAGTATCAACATCCTAACCTTCTCTGCCAGTAGGGGTAGCAAAAGAGTGAAGAGTTAGATGAAGAGCCAGTAACAAATCTAAAGACTTTATTTCAATTAACCCATAGTTAGAGGCTTTACTGGGCTCTCCCAAATGGAGATTTGCTTGTTTTTATCCTGGTGTAAGAGAAGTAAAAATCCCAGCAGGAGATGTTTGAGCACTGTGATACCAGAAATTGGTGAAGGATATGTTGGCAAAAGCAAAACAAACATTTTCCTTTTGTGTTAGCTTGTGCTATATTTGTCCTTAACAGACAAAATACTTTTTATGAGTCCTTGTTTATTAAAAAAAATATTAATAAATGTTTAGAGCCAGCACAATGTTATTTTCTAATGTCAGAAATAAACTAAAACTGTAGTGTATAAAACTGTCTGAAGCAGCAGTTCTACTGTTGAGTATGAGAGTTTGGTATAGTTGTGTGTTCTGCCGCCAGTACTTTGGTTACCATTCAGAAATCCTCTTCTATTAATATAATTAAACAGAAAAATTGAGAAACATGTTCTTTATACAGTGGATTTGGAGTAATTTGTAAGAGCTTTCCTAAATAAATCTGCCACCACCTCCTCCAAAGCAGAGTTACTCTATATTTATATTCTCATAAATGAGATCAGAATTTGACACAGGGAATCTGTGTTGTTGGAAGTGCTGAGTAATCTGCAGGATATTTTTGCTGATTCAGCACCCTGGTAAAATAGTTTGCTATCGCTATGCAAAGCATTATGCATAAAATATTAGAGCTTAAAATTGCACTGTTTCCAAAGCAATAGAATCAGTAATTCTTTGCCATTTGTTCAACTGAAAAAGCCTCTCTAAATGGTTCTTGACTTCCCTGTGAGTGCGTATGTATAACGCGTATATCTCCAAAAAGGATACTGTCATTTTATTGATGTATGTGTGTGTGTGTATCTATATTTCACTGCTCTTCCGTTCTGTGCTGCTTTATAACCACCGCTTTCAGCTGGTTCACTCTGCAGCACAGCATTGCAATCTCCCCCTCTTTTGCAGAAATTATCTTTTTCCTGTGTTCTCACTTTTCCCTTTGTACAGATTGCTGTTGTAGCATTTCCTACCCTCATTAACAGAATTTTCATGAGACTGAGCTGCCTTTGGATCTTTGCTTTGCAAGTAATTTTACTGGGTATCCTCCTGTTTTCTATTTCTGGATCAACAAGGCTGTAAACTACAGAGATAAATGTTGGACGAAACAGGTTTTGTGGCAGTGTGTGATAGGACTGAAAGTGACCTTTCCTCTTCCGTACTATAGTACCTAATCTGTCGCCTTATTGTACAAGTCTCAGGTGTTTTGCTACAGTAGGACTGAAAAAAAATAAATAAACATGCTGGGGAAGGAGTGGTGGTAGAAAAAAGGAAACCTGAAATCAGAGACTTGCAACATGTTAGTCAAAACGTACTTAATTTAAACTAAACATAGCCTTATAATGGTTTTATCACTGATGAAAAAAATCCTTGTTTTTCATAGAATGCTATGCAGACTGAGAAAACACACTTTTGCTTCTAGGTTTGTGATGCTGACTTAAGTTAAAAAATAAAAAAAAAAAAAAAAAAAGAAGTATTCATTTTAATATTCCAGTTGCTTAAAAATCAGTATCTAGTGGGATGCTTCCTTCGTATCTGTCTAGAACAAAGCAGACGCAACAGCCGAACCTCTCTGACCAAAGCAACAGACTGACAGTCTCCAGGAATATAAACTTGTGTTATGAAATACCTAGAGAATATCAAATGGCTTCTGAGATTACTCAGGGCTCACTCTGCTTTGTTAGGTCAGTATTAAAATGTCACTTTTCATAATTGAATCCAAGCGATTATGAAAAAAAAACCCAAAACCCTAGAACTTGAGCAAAAAAAAAATATATGTAAGCACCCAATTCTGAATTTATAGGTTAAACTCGCTAGTCTTTTCTAAGAAATTGTACAATTACTGAGTGCTCCTTTGAATTTAAATGTCACTGAGAATCAGGCCACTTTCTTATTTGAAATAAATGGACAAGAGATCTTAAAATCTATAGTACAAGTATACAATCAGAATTACAGCTTTTCGTGTCTGTTGTTCTATATGGTTTCTCTGCAAGTCCACGGGTAGTAAATTATATACTGGGTATTGGCAGAAGCAGCTCTATGTACTTCCTTCTCAACTATTCTCCTGATTCTTTTTCACTTACTCCTCCCACCCTGTCTTTCCTTTAAATGTTATCCTAAATGCAGTGGAGAACTGTACGGATAGCTCTATTATGATTTTTGTTCCTTTATTTTAAAGAGACGCTTCAAAGATGTTTTTTTAATTCCAGGCAGTGGAGCTATGTGAAAGATGTTCAATTAAATGCTATAGGCCATACTACTTATTTTTGCACTTGAGTAATTTTGTTCTCAAGGTTTGCTATGTGCAATCTGGTATTTCAGCTCTGTGTTTATCTTCAAAATTAATATCAGGTAAATTTGTTCCCTTGATGGCAGATGGTTAGCTAACGTACATTTTAATTAATTCCTTCTCACCATTTTTTTTATCTCCTAGTCTCAATCTCTTCTATAGTAACATTAACAGAAAAAAATCCTATGACATGCCCCACGCCCAGCAACATGTTTTTCTTTCCTTTACCACATACCATCCATGCACAAAAAAAAAAAAAAAAATTGCTTTTATATTTCCTGTTGCATGTTTTATGCTTCTGAATTGCTTAAATATATCCTCAAATAATATTTCCCCATATACCTGTGCTGTGCTTAAAAACAAATTTCTGTTCTGGAAGGTTGAAATTATTGTTGGTGTAAGACATCTGTTTCAAGCTCTATTGAGAGCTAGAGGTGAGTGGAGTCACCACTCCAAAATATTATGTATAAATGGCATTGCACCAGGGCAGCAGGGTTTGGTGTGGCTGTAGTGGAAACCACCTTTTGGTCACTGGGATGACCTGATTTATTTTTTTTTAATTGACTATAGCCTTGGACTATCAGGCAGGAATTGATATTGGCCCTTCTACCCAGTCTTCAGCATTTTAAGCACATTGACTTCTGTGGGAAACATATATGAGCGTGTGCTTATATATAAGAATCAATTTTAATCTATGCAGGTTAAGGGCTTTGCAGTGAATTTTTGTTCCAACTGGAGCTATTCTGTTATTCCATGGACAATATCAGGTCCTTCACTTTGATGAAAATCTTTTTTGCTACAGGGCCTAGGATGGCCCCAATTTAAGTGGAGAGATGGGCAGCCATCCAGCTGCTGCTTTCGGGAGTCCACTGAGACTACAGCAAAGCAGTACTTCTGATGGAATGTAAATAGATAAAGTTAATAAAAATTTATGTCTGATGTTTGGGTTTTAATTATTCATGATTTAATATAATCAGATATATGCTGTGTTAATTAAATCAGATTCCAGACATATGCATCACTTAAAGAGAAACATTGATATGACTGAGAATTTGGTATGTTTTCCAAACAATATTTTTCCATTCCAGAGTGAAATCTGTATGATTTTGGGGGAAAAAATAAGATAATTCCCACTAACAAAACTGGCAGTAGCTTATAGTGAACCAATATCTGGTTTGTACAATACACAAGCTCACAAAGGAGCCTTGAGTATTGATTATCCAATGTACTGAGCTTAAAACAAGGTAAGCAATGTATTGTTTTCTTTCTGGATACCAAATTTTTAAATCAGCCACTGTAACCCTCTTACTTTGACTATTATTTATCTTACAGTTAAGGTTACTGTCTCAAATAGAAAGAAATTAAGATTCTGCTAAGGTTAGAGCAAGGAGGATGTAAAAATCTGCAGACAGGCTACTTACTTCAAGGTAATGCTGGTTGTCTTGATAGCACTCTGTGAAAAGCCATCTTTCTCTCATTTTTACCTGTGTTTAAAAAACAATCCTCTAATTAAGCATGTAGGAACAAATTAAGAACCTACAAAGCAGCTGTGCTCTCTGCAAGTTGCTTTCTGCATCCCAAAGCAGGCAGGCAGTGGTCTAGTTCTGGAGAATGTAGTCATTTGTACTTCTTTTTTGTCATATGGTTTTAAAATGACCTTCACTGGCAGGAAAGGCTGAAAGTTTTTTCAAGACACATGATCATTGTGGTTCCTCCATTAATTTAAGGTAATATTCAGGCCCCTGCTGTGTGTGTTACAGAGAAATCCCATAAAAACTCTGAAGCTTGGCTGGGATTCTCATAAGCAGGATGGTCCGATAGGAGACTGATTCCCTGAGAGGTAGCTGGAAAAGGTAGCTGGACACAGAACCCCTTTCCGTGGGAACTGTATATTTTAGATATTTTAGAACTTATTTCATGCTATTTCTATAACTTGTGGATATTTTTTTTTTGCTTTGGGGCTGTGGGGTTTTTTGTTTGTTTGTTTGTTTTTTAAATAGTTCATCGGTAAAACCAATCTGTTATTGCAAAATGGTTGTTTTTAACAAAATTTACCTGGGGAAAAGAGTATGGCTTTTACTAACATTTTCATAAACTATCCCTTTTTGTGACATTTCTGTGTGTTGAAGACTAAAACTTGCAGGATTTTGTGGGGCTTATTTTGTATTTTAAGTGAAAGAGGCCACAATAAAAATAAAGTCATGTCAAAGAGTTTAAAAGAAAGATTTTGTCTAGTCACATATAACTAACTATTTTTTGGACTTTCATCTTACAAAATTTACCTGCTAAAACATAGGAAATATTCTGAATTATTCAAAAATTCCCTTTAGTTAGGGAGTTTGCTTAGAGAGCAAGTGAACTTCCTCCGACTCCAGAGAACTGTTTTCGCTCAAGTGTCATCTTCTATCTCCTTTCCCCTATTTACTGTTTGCAGAGACACTCTTGGGAACGTTATGGCAGGACATCTAAAGTTCTTGGTGGTTGTCAAGCACAGAATTAATTCTGTACAAATGGATCTTAGTGTGGATGTAAAATACAAGAAAATGTTTTAATGGGGGCGTTCTGACTTTGTATGGTGGCATTCGCCCCCGGTGATGGGAGTGCTTTTACTAATTTAGGCTGGCAGAAAAGTCTGCGTTCCGCACAGATGAAGTCCTGTCCATTTGCAGCAATTAAGGCACCAATAAGTATTCTAAACACACCTTGTCAGTAATGTAGTACTTTAAATCCAGGCTATAAATACCATCTTAACTCCTGTTAGTTCAAACCGCACTGGCATTTATTATTAGAAGGCTTGTTACAGAAAAGTTTTCAGTTATTCTGAAATGTTTGAGAAATGTTTCAAGATATGCATCTAGTTGGAGATGTATTTGAGCAACAGATCCAGCAAGATGTTGTTTTTTCCTTCTGAATATTACTGGTTAAACCCTCAGCCAATATTGGACCAGAGATGAAACTGATGATATTTCTCTTCTTAACTTCCACCAAAAAAAAAAAAAAAAAAAAAAA
>VZRU01012605.1:31445-135345 GCA_013398155.1 Pedionomus torquatus | reverse complement strand
GTAAAAAAAAAAAAAAAAAAAATTGTTTCCATTTTACATCATTAGAATATCCTTCATTTAATAAAATGTTGACAGCTGTGCTCAAAATTCTACTTACTTAGGACTTGTCAATATAAATGTCTTTTTAACAACTTAAAATTTGTGCAGAGGAGAAAGAGGTCTCTGGGAATCAGTACCTACCTAAAGTGATTTTCTGTCAGTTTAATGGGGATTGTTAAGAAAATTGTTGTTTACCAAGAAAAGCTCCCAGTGTTGATAACAAACTGGTTTTCATAGGAAAGGACACACTCACAGGAAGCCAACTGATAATGTTGCAGTTTTTCTCTCCCCACCCCAAGCTACATTTCTGGAGAGTACAGAGAACATGATGATAATTATTTTTTTATCTGTTTAAAGGATATTTATATTGATATTTATTGAGTTTTGTGGAGCACAGTTCGGTCTTTGTTCATCTGTGATCTATACAAATGATTTTAAATGTAGCCCTTCAGAAGTAGAAGCTTGGGATGTGTCTTATATTCATAAATGGAGAGGGAGGAAGCAAAAGGTTTGGAGCAAGAGCTGGACCTTATGTACTACTTTGTTATCTTCTATCACAAAGAAAAGCTTTTATACCCAATATGTTGCCATTTAAACTCTGTTCAGAAGTAGCCTGATGTCATCACAGATGCAGTAAATTTTGAGAATCCTAGGGTTCGCAAATATTACTCCATTAGACTTAAAAGACAATCTGACTTTGTCATGGTCTGCATCTTTCCGAGTGAAGCTGACCTCCACACGAAAAATGCAGTAATTTTTTTTCCCTTTGAAAACCTGTAGAAGCTCAAATGTCTGGCCTTTGATTTGGAATTAAATCAGGAGGATCTTTATCCTCCTTATTTAAAAGTGGGACAGTTAAAAATAATAAAGTATGTTATTTTACCTAGGTATCAGGGGAATATGATGGCCATTGTTCCTGGCCTCCTTTAGAATGCAAGTCATCTAGTCCCTGGCACAGGCAACTGCAATTGGTGACCAAAACTTCATGGGGATATGGACTGTATTAACGTTTTTCATTCATTCAACTGTATTTTGTGGAACCACATCTATGAAATGAGAAAGTTTTTTTCTTCCCTTGATATACATCCAAAGCAGGAACTGAAGAATTTTATCCTTTAGGGCAGCAAAGGATAAAATTTCTAACTTTTTTAATAAATAGGGTTATTGCTTATGTGATTTACTAGTAAATCAGCCCTCTCTGTCCATGTCACTATAATCCATTCTTCTGTCTGTGCATCAGAAGCCTGATTTATCTTGAATTTTATTAATTCCCTTAAAATACCTTGCTCTGTTCCAGCTAAATCAAATACTGGCTGATACCAGTCCTCTGCTTAATCTTAATTTACATTTAACATGTCTTTTTAGTCACTGCTGGGGTAAAGTTTCTATTCTTTAGCTCGATCTTTTTTGTTATAATGTATATATTGCAGAATCTTGTTTCTTTGCTATACAGTATGCCAATTCTAAGATCTAATGGAGTTATCTTATGAAATTTTACTTCAATACACTCATATACATGCAATAAGTTTGTGGGCAATTTTCATCTTTTGCAATCCTCTTCAGATGAAAAAAAAATAATCTATTAATGCAGCAGGTAAGTGTGGGCTATTCATACTGTAGTGGTGAGGTTTTTGCATTCTTCTCCATAGAATTGAAGTCAGGCTACTATAGTACTGGCATGTTTTCTGGAAAGTGGCCTAAGTGAGGGCACTTAGCATCTATGTCCTTAATATTCCTAGAGCCTGAAATCTTGGCCATGAAGAAGTCAACAGCAAAGTTACTGTTGATAGGAGCTGAAATTGGATTTGATGACTAAGATGAAAAAAGAACAGCAAGCGCTGACTGGGAGGGAATGAGAAGTAGAGTTTGCTAATAGAAGGAGAGAAAGATCACTACATAGTTTTGGAAGTAATAAGAGCTTTGCTTTTAATGGTGATGAGAAGGACCCAGAGTAGGAGGAAAAGAACAAGCTCTTAAATATATGCACTTTGGGAAATTCTGAAATTCATGATGTTTGTGTGTACTGTATGGATACAGTACAGATAAGGGTTTGAAAAAATTAGATTAGGGTTTAAAAATGAAGCAGTTTTGGTTGGCTGGATGTTAAGACTGACTTCTGACTTACTCTCTGTCCCCATGAATACTCAAAATAAGTATTTCTGGTGAATTTAAAGACAAAGTTTGCCTTTTGAATTTCAGAGTTTCATTGACTTCAGTGGTATGAACCTATTGTGTGCTTCTAACGTAACGTAAACAAAAGCATATAAACTGGTTGGATTTTATTACCAGTTGATCATTCATTAATTAGCTGGAAAGTCACTTTATTTTCTGTAATCTAGCTATCAAATTCTTCTCCCCCACAAGTATTCCTGAAATGCCAACCGTTCTGCCAAGCTGTTTCTTATGTTTATTGTAATTCTGGCATTCTTTCTTCCATGTAGGAGGAAAAATATTGTCCTAAGCAGTACATTTCATAGATCTTGTAAAAAATATTAGCACAAAGCTTGTATTCTGGTCAGAAGTAATTTTTTTCTTTTCTTTTTTTTCCAGTGCATTTCTTCTTTTTTTTTTTTTTTTTTTTTAGTTTTAGGAAGGGGATAAAAGGGGATTAATTTTGCCCCAGAAATCTACTGTGTGTGTTTCCAAAAAAGATCTCCCAAATGATAGAACAAGATCAGAAATACTTTTACT
The DNA here is from genome assembly GCA_013398155.1 of Pedionomus torquatus. Classification (NCBI taxonomy): domain Eukaryota; kingdom Metazoa; phylum Chordata; class Aves; order Charadriiformes; family Pedionomidae; genus Pedionomus; species Pedionomus torquatus. The sequence goes on along the minus strand of VZRU01012605.1, from coordinate 132,615 downwards.
AATCGGAACCGGTCTGGAATTCTTCCTCATCCAGTAATGTAGTGGTCAGGGTAGAATTTCATGGAATGTGTACGGGATCACTCTGCATCTACAGACCTTTTTAAAAAAGATGAAGTGAAGACAAAATAATTTTGCCTTTTCTCCACTGAAATTCCTATATGGATTTATTTACTATGGCTATTTTGGCTTCAAATTTAGCAGAAAAGAATAGACAATGTAATAAGAACATTTATAAATGTATTATGAGCTCATCACCTGGACATTGGCAGGAGAGAAAATAGGAAATATTCAGTGTATACCTAGTTTAATTGGATTTAACTGAAGATGCTATCAGCTCATATTTCTAATATACAAAATGAATGAAAATCAAATAAAGAGTTGTAATAACTTACAAAAATGAAAAAAATAGGCCTAGTATTGGGTCCCAATCTGATGAAAAGTAACCATTGCAGAAATCTATCTTCTTACAATAAATTAAATTGTTAGGGTTATAATGGAGAAAGTAAAGGAATAACTTCCTTTGCTGAAATCATGGTGTGTGGGCTCTGTTTTCTGCAAGAGTAATTACATCTAAATAATAAATTCAAAGTGATAGTTCAGGCCATAGGCCTGTCTTCTTGCAGTAAGCAGAAATATGAGGCAATATTTTATATTTTTCCCCTTTCTCCAAGGAGAAGAGGTTTGCAATGATAAAGGAGAAGATTTTTAAATCTTCCAAGTGGGGTGAATGACTGTATTCATGCGACAAAAATGCAACTAGTAGAGTTAAACTTAGTTCTCTTCCCTTTAGTATAGAAAATGGGTTTTACTCCATCTGCAGGGGGAGAGACAGGTAACTGATGTGTTAAGACCATTGCCAAAGTATTCAGATGTATGGCACTACTTTTCAATGTATGGTATGAAGAGCTTTGCTTTCCTGGCTTGAAATAGGAATGTTTTACTATTAAAGCCAATATGACAAATGGGATAGTTTTGTAGAAGATTTCAACTTTAGGATAATGACATTGAATAAAGACAACTGTCTCCTGAAAACCACAAGCCAAAATTCAGGTGTCTCCAAGATCTTTCAGACTGATGCCTCCTGCTAAGTCAGTGACGGATTACTAGTCGTCTCCCATGGCTTCTCTTGCTGCCCTGTCTTGTGGTTTTGCTCTGGTTGTGATCATCAATGAAGATGTAGAGCAGACATGGAACATAGGACATTGGAGAGGATGAAGGCATCTGTACTGAATTCCCATACAGCACATCTAGAGCTGTTTAAATTGCTTGGTTGGCAGGAGTGGGGAATTCAAAAGGGAGAAATAGGAAAACTGGGGAGCTTTAAATAGTTCATCTGCCATAAAGAATACCTTTATTTATAATGCACAATTATTTGACAAAAAGCATTCACCAGTCGTGAAAAAATAAATCTAGTTGAAACCCAGATTTTCCATTAAAGTAAATTTTAATGACAACTTTCTCATCAGAATAGTTATTCTGTACTATTTTATTTGGCTCACAGTGAAGCGTGTGGCTGTTATTGACCAGACTTTTCAAATGGATTTTGTTTGAAGTGTTCATTTACTTAACTACTGGCACACTCTTCCAAGAAAGACTTGCTGGGGATTTTGCCATTCTTATCTCAGTAAAAGTAGTAATAAATAAAACAGTTAAAATGGAAGAGCCAAACTGAAACCAAGAGATATCCAAACTTAAGCTGCTGGAACCTGTTTACTTTTAGTGAGCACCTTGAAGCCTGTAGAAGGGAAATGCTCTCCTCCTTTGCAGTCCTGATGTAGAAATCGCTTTGCCAAAGCTTCTACTTCAGACTTGCAAAATGGAGCAAAAGCACTATTTCCTGTTTTTTTCCCATGCCACATCGAGGCTAGTTTAACCAGCAAAAAGCTTGTTTACTTCTCACTTCTGCATAATTATAAACACCAGGAAGAAATTTAAGAAAACAAACTACTAATAGAAATTAGTACCATTTTTCCACTGTAGATTACATTGTCAAAAAAAAAAAACCTTCACTGCTGCAGAATACTGCCACAGAAAAAAAAAAATAATAAAAAATCACATTCCAAAAAACTACTTTCAATATTTAGGGAAATAATGATTCATTGTCTGTGATGATTGAGCTACTATTTGAAAATTAATGAAACTGTGAGCTCATTTAAAACTTAATAGTTATTAAGAGTGGTTGAAAATGTTCCTAGGGAGATAGAGATTTTGCTATCCACTCACTAAACATTGATTGTATGTACAATTAAGTATCTACCAGTGGGGAATAAAGAAACCACATTTAGAGTTTCAAATCATGGCATTCTCTGAAATTTGAATAGTATTCCCTATTTTCTGAATGGAGCAACTGAGATGCACGCTGGCTTTGGATTCTTAGGGAGTAAGTGAAAAAGTAAAATGGATACAATATGCTCTCAAATTACAGTTCATTAATACACTGGCTCTTGAAAATCAACAAGGAAAATGAAGTTCTGTGGCAGAGGAAATCTAAATCCATCTCTTGAAGCTTTGGGATTTGTTCATAGGTGCAGAATTTTTGTGCTTTCAGGTAATAAAATTGCCATTTAGAAACTGAACTTTATACTCTGTCCAAAAATGCACCTGTAAGTCTGCACACATTTGTAGTGGGAAGGTAAGGCTGTGAGCTTGGACACAGGTCCAAACAGTGAGTCATCTACAGGAAAACAGATTCTTTAGGGTGAACAACCACATTTTTATGCCTTCAACCCATTGTGGGCTTTGCATTCACAACTGCTTTTTGGAATTGCCCAATGTTGTAGTTTAATCTCCCAAGTGTTTCCTCATGCCTCCTTCCTCTCATTCCCCCTCCTAACATCAGTAGAATACACCAACTTCAAGCTTCCTGAGCAAAGCATTTTGGTAAATATTCAGTGTTTTTACGTTTGTATTTCATCCTCTACCCTTCAAATCCTGCTCAAAGGCATCTCATACAACTGCACTTTAAAAGATACTCTCACTGTTTATGTGTTTCTGCTAATCTCTGTGTCTCTGAGACAACAGAACAGAATGGCACAAAAATGAAACACACTCCTTAAATCATAGAATTTTTTGGAGGACCAAAAATGCAAACGTGACAGCAAATGCCTATTTTACAGGATTTGGGAGTTAAAAATACTTCTAGAAGGACAAGTCTTAATGCATATCTTCAGGTAATGTTATTGCCTGTATTAAAACATGCGGCTGGTTCATTACTGATATTTATGCACAATATCAATTTAAACGACTGTGTATTTTAATCCAATGCATTCCCGGTTTCCTCAAGATTAACTCCTTGATTCATTATGGGCATAAAAAATGAATAAGCATCTAATTAAACATATAATTCACTGAGATTAATTGTGGGAATTAATCTCAGTAAAAGTGAACATCCCAAAGTAAGACTTTTTCCCACTGAAGGTGCCCACAATGAAAAGTGGTACAATATATCTTCTTTTATCATAAAGTCAGATAAAAGTAAAACATGGTAATTGTTGTTTAGTATAACAAGACTTAGTAGAGAAATGAGAGAATTAAGGAAAGAAAAGAACTGTGTATTATCTTAACAACTTTTTGAGCTCATGACTGATTAACATTAGACCCTATGATTAAAAAACAAAAAAACTAATCACATCCTATCTGCACTTTCTAGGAAATGTACTGCACTATATGAAATACTTAAAACAGGGGAATAGAAGTTTTGTTGAAGGACAAGAGGGTGAGTGTAAATGAAATAGAGACAAAAAGAGCCTTTTGAGATGTTTTGAGGGTTCTGTCCAAATAGGTTTGTCATTGATCACCCTCATGCTCTAGCTGACAGTGGTTTGATTAGCCAGCTAGAGCTGATCCATTTGCCAATGGACATATTTATGTTTCCCATTTTTTGCTGCTTCTATTTTCATCTTTTTTTTTTTTTTTTTCTTTTTTGATTCAGGAGGTCTTTGTAGATGACAAATGTTTTTTGTAGTAACAACTCACCCTGTGACCTTAAAGGACTTTTAAAGTCCTTTTATCAAGTTCCTAAAATGATATTTCAGGTTAGCCCAGGTGTAGACTTGCCCCAGGTCAACATTTATCGGCATTTAGAAACCATTCACAGAACTCCACGGTAGAGGTTTTCACTGCAAGGTCTAGGGATCATTTCAATCCCCACCTTATGCACTGTTACTAGGGTGGTAACTCTTTAGTAGAGGACTGGAAAATGCAATAGCTACTTGAAATAGCAGTGGGACATTTAAAAACTCAGGGTGCAATTGCTTGTGCAGGGATTTGACAGGAAGTTTAGCCTTGCCTTTTTACTGCATATCTAGTAACCTCTGCTGCTGTAGATCTTTTATGTTTCACCCCAAATACAACAGCAACTTATCAAATGCAGCACTTCCCTGCTTCTCATGCCAATGGCTGTTACAGCCTTGAGGTCAAGCATTTTCGAGTTGAATTTGGTCAACACTTTTCAAACATCAGCATTTTGATACTGTTTTCCTTTCTTCTTTCCCTACGTAATAAGAGGGGTAATGGCAGATCTACTTACAAAGTCGTATGAGAAGCTGGAGCAGGCAGACCAAGTTGTATTTAGGTTTTGAGCTACTTGTGGCTTTGTACAAACAGTTGTAAAGCTTAGGTCTGAGTTAAAGCAAGAAAAAACAAGATCTTGGCCATCTAACCCTTATCTGAGATATCTTGGGTCCTGCTTTAAGAATTTGATTGGAAAATATTGGAGAGATATTGGAACACAGATTAATAGTATATAGATGTATATTTTAGTATTGTTAAATGGGATAATTAAATTCACCTTAATTAAAAATTTCCTACACTGATTTCAATATTTTTATTTACCTTTTAAAGGAGACATAAGGTCAAGCTCTGGATCATTGCAAAATAAAGGAACTCTGAGAGATGTAGCTGGAAAAAAAGTTTGTTTGAGGGAAGGCATCCTGAGAAAGAATTTTAGGAAGAGTTTTGAAACCAAATAATGTGATCTGGTGAGGAGGATTGTGGCAACTGTTAGGAGAAGCAATCACAAGCTTTCAGTGGTCCTTCTTTTAAATGTTATGAGAAAATCTTTGGCTTCTTAAAAAAAAAATAAAAGGCTGAATGCAGCAGAGATGGTAAAGTCTGTATACAGCATTGCTTTTGAACTGTACACTGAAGGGTGAAGGCAACACGGAATAGAAATTTGTTTTGGATAGGGATAAGAACATAACCTTGTGAATGCATATTAAGTGAGGAATTGAACATGAGATATCTTAGGTATTTGACTATAAGAATAAATGTTAAGTGGAGAATTGAATCACAAAAAGGTGAAGCTGCTTGCTCAAACTCAATTTACAAGTTGATAGAAAAATGTGGAAACTGCTGTTCTGTGCACGATAAGAGCTGGTTTATTCCACATCTGGCCTGGCCCATGGCTTTTACAGTGGTAGGCACCTAGTTTTGCTGTTCCCTGTGCAGAATTTCTTTTGCAAGGAAATATGGTCAACAAGGAGTTCATGGTGCTCTTCAGAGGGTGCCCTTGTCTTGGAAGTTCATGGGCTCAGGATTAGTGACATGCAATCAATTATATCCCGCTTGATGCCTTAGCCAAAAGAATGGCCTTACTGTTTTTTTTCTGCAACTTTTTACTATTTCTAGGTTAATGATACCTTTAACTGTCTCATATGGAATTAAAACAGTGATGTACTTCTGTGAATGAATTATTCCTTACTGAAAGCAACATACACCATTCCTCAAAAAAGGCAATAAAGCTCTGTTGGGATGTTGTAATTCTCTTCTATAAGACATTGCTTGCTCATTCTGGAATCGTTAAAGCTCAGCCACCAAATCAATGAGTCTCATTAGAAATCTGTCTTTTTGCTTAATGCTATTGATTTAATCTGTTTTAGAAATCCCTATTAACCATTAGTCAATTAAACTCATGACAGTTATATAGATTAGGTAAACCTGACCACTGTCTCAGAGAGCTCAGAATAGATTAAGTGATTATCATGTAAGATTCTTTTAATTGAAAAGCGCAGTTTAGATACTTTACACTCTCTAAAGCTTCTATGATAAAGTCTTCAACCAACAGTAATTATATATTAGGAATACATATATCGATATACTAAAAACTAAATAAGTGCCTGAGAGTTTAAAAAAAAAACAGTTAATATGGTGTATGACTTGCATCAAACTGAAAGTAAGTGATTTGCTGGAGATTTTTTTTCTCTGTGTGACAAATGCATTATTCTTAAACTGGGCAATCGGGTTTAAATAGGTCAATTGTGTGCCAGTATAACTGATGGACCCAATGCACACTTGTACTCTTCTGGACCTTACAGCATCTGCCCTCACCATCTGTAGTTGATCTAGTAGCCAGAGCCTCTTCTCTTGACAAATACTTCCAGTTTTTCCCATGATGGGTGTATGTGTCTGTCTCTCAGAAAGGTAGGGGTGATCTGGGGAAACCATGTCTCTGTCCTGTCTCTCCTTTGCTGACCCTTTTATCAACAGTTAGTACGCGTAAGTAGCTTCTTCCACTGTAAAAAAAAAAAAAAACAATAATGCAGAAATAGAGGCTAGGCAGTCTATAAATCCTATTCCATCTTCTATTCTGAGATGAGAGAAACTTTCTAGCCAAAACTAGCTGTATCTCAGTATTTGTCAGGATAAGAATTCAAGTAATATTGAACCTGGGACAGAACACATTGTCCTTGTTTGAGGTAACTTAGAAGCAATATTCTGTTCAGTCATTTTACTTTTCAGTTAAGCATAAAGTTCAACTAACTGAACTTTCTGAAACTGACAGCGTATTTTTCAGACACTCTCCACTTCCAGAGTGATAAGATGTGATTTATAATTTATGCCAAGGAATGGTCTGCAGAGAGGCTCTTGCTCACATCTATGCCAGAGAGGCTCTGGCTCTTAGGTTTATTGCTAGAACAGCTGAGGTCAGCTCACTTTGTGATATGCCCCATTGGAGGGTCAAAAGTGGACAAACATAGAGGGATCGCACTGCAGGGAAGAGCAGCCAGGACAGGTGACCCCAAACTGACCAACAGTGTATTCCATCCCATCTGCATCATGCATAGTATGAAAGCTGGGGGATCAAAGGGTCAGCCCTCTTTCTTCAGTGGCCGGTGTCCAAGGAGGACTCTGCCTTTGATGCTGACCTGTACATTCCCAAATCCAGCTTTGGAATCTAGTTCCCATCTGTCACAGAGTTCAGTATGGGACTCTCCCATGCCAGCTGGTGTGTCATCATCATCCTGAGAGCTAGATGGTGGTTTTGTGCATACTGTATACATTTCATTACTTTGCCTTTTTATTTTTTGTAATATTATTGTATTTTCTTTCAATGATTACTATTTCATTAAGTAGTTTAGTTTATTTTAAACTCATAAGTCTCTCTTTCTCTCATCCTTTTCTCTCTGAAGTGAGAAGTTCTCCCTTCTCCAAAGGGGAGAGAAGTAATAGAGAGCATGTTGCTTATTTCAGCGGCCAGTCCAGCCCAAACCTCAACATGGATTTTCTCTGTCATACAAGCCTGAGTTTTCTAAACAAGTTACGTTTTGAATATTCAGCACTGTTCCTTAAAAACTTGCTTATTCGTCACATTTTCATCTGACTTTTTAAAAAAGGAAAGCTGAATATTGGTTTTGCATATATTCAAAGATTAAAAAGAAGCCCTTTTGAAACATCATCCCATTCTTTTAATTCATATTTATAGAGACTGCAAAACAGAGGAAGAAAAATATCAGATTTGGCTTATTTGTGTTTACCATATAATTGTGCTGAATTGTTGATGGTTCTCTGTGAAATCCAACTGAATGAAATGCCCTGAAATAGTAGTGTTTGCTTTAAATTGGCTTAATTTTGTGTTTCTTGTTCACTAATAATATGAAAAGAAGACATTTTACTTGTGTGATAGGCTTCCTTTGCTCTAAATACTCTTTCTGTTCTTTTTGAGTGCATTTCAAATGAGACAGTATGTGTTTCCATCGCAGAACACAGTGTACTGAGAAGCACTGCTGGAAATTAATTAATTGAAAAAAATTCTAAATCTCTTTTTTTTTAGGCTCAGTCTACAAAAGTACTTGGTTGCTGTAGTGTTGAGGACCTAATCTTATATATAATTGCATTTTTAAATTCAATCTCTAGCCAAATTTGACTAAACAACATTCACTGTCTTCCCCCATGAACTGCTCCTAATGACTCTCTTTTCAAGGTTTTCTTCATTCACATCATAGTTGCTTTAGGTGTAAATATATTATACTGCTATTTTACTGAAGTTAAAGATGCTGTTTCATTGTTGTTCCATACGCTTTTCTAGAGCATCTAGTTTCTTCCATTTAAAAAAGGAGTACATGATATATATTTCTGTGAGAACCGCATATACAGGGATTTATGTTTTCTGTAACTTGCATTGAATTGTTGCTAATAGTGGGATAATTTTTACCATGCTCCATCCCTCCCCATCTCTCTCACTCTGTATACATATATATAGGCTTATATGTATACACTTATGTATGTGTGTGTATATGTTCTAGTGCTAGTTTGTAGGTTTGTGGATTCTTTGGAATTAAAAAGGCCAGTGTCTATGGAATTATTACTGTGATTGTGCAAACCTTTGCAGCATCTGTTATAACTACTGCTCTTTCAGTGAATAGCTGCTGTTGTGCTGTAGCCAAAACTTGTATAGGCTTTTCCTGGATAAAAGAGTTTGTGCTGAATTCTAGATGTCCATGTTCATATGTCTACATCTAAGACAGTCATCACAGCTCCTGTCATAGAGGGTAGAGTAGAATTGGGCACTTCCAGGGATGTTTTATCTCCTCTAAAGACAGATTACTGAAATAGTTCTGCAAAAATGTGTTTTAGAAGTGCCTTTTCTTTTTGTTGTCTATAAAGGGAGTCTATAATTAGATCAGACATAGAGATGGTTACATCACAGAAGTCTAAAGTTAGGTGATACGAATCCCACACTAAAATTTGGTGTCTACAAATTTTAGATCTAATTCTAAGTGCAGCACACATTTATAAAGAACACTTTGAAGGGAGTTGGGCCATAGATATCTATATCACTTTTTTCTGGGATTACCAACAGCTTTGATTTCTCAGTCTAGCTCTAGCACATATGGGAAACCTAGGCTGCAGCTATGAAAAAATTGAAAGTATTTTCATGCCTATTAATTTAAGCTATTAACTAGAAAACAAGCTTTTAGAAATAAAACCAAGATAGATACTCTGCATTAAGCAAAGGAATCTGAAAATTGACACAATGTCAGTGCCTGCATGGCTACGAAAGTCTACTTCTGATCATAAGCTTATAAGGAGGTTAAGCTTATATTCCTTTGGTGCTATATAAAGTGTGGGGAACCTCTCCATGTTAATAAGCACATCAAAGAAATAAAAAATCTCTGATTGACAGGGATACCACATGATTAAAATATTTGTTACGTGCTTCCAAAATACGCTCTTTTAGCTGACTGCTATTCTAAGCTATCTCTTTCTTTTTCCCTCCTCCACAAGTAACTAAGATAATGTCCTGGCTCCACTGAAATCTCTGTGAATCCTAACCAGAGGGGCTCCTATCTGACTGAAGTGGTGCAAAGGCGCTAAAGTCTGATATCCTGATTTGATTTCTGCTTAACAGGAAGCTCAAGAGGAGACCTGTATTGTGGGCTTTCTAGACCAGTCAGTGGCAATTTGTGAGATACTTCAAGAAAAATAACACACGCACCTTCCCAACCAGCTTGACTTGATCTAGAAATTGGGTGTTTTGAAGCACTGAAGTTATTCCAGACAGTTATTAATTTTCATGATGATCTGTTAATTGACATCTAGACAATGTGCAAAAATAGCTGAGAGTCTTTGATTTGTCTCATTTACTAAAAAAGGTGAAGTACAGAGTAAAGCTATATTCAATGTTTGCTCAAAGATCTAGAGATGAACATTCCTTTTGTTACTGAAAGTAAAATTAATGCCAAAGAAAACCACAACATGACCTTTAGGAGTCCCTTCCATTGAGCTTGTCAAGTCAGGCTTAGCACACTGGCAAACTTAGTCATGGGGAAACTTTCTTGTTTAACGTACAAACGGTAATGTATTAAGTGCAGTTGCTTAAGGCATCACTTGAGATGGGGGGGCTGGAGTCTTTGTGACAGATCCATAGTTATGGAGATGTTGAAGTTAGTGCACTGGACTTGTGTCTGACAGACATGGGATCCAGGAACCCCATTGCTGGACACACTGAATTCTTGGACTTCAGTGCTATAATAATGATTCTAAGAATTTTTAGGTATTAGTTAAGTAGAATGTAAGCTTACAGGTTACGTGGCTTACATATGAGTAACACATAAAAGACATACAGGCCCACTTGTCTTTCTTCCAGATGAGACCTTTAATATAGACCTATTAAGCTGTATTCTCTCATTCCAGGTTACTTAAAACTGAAATCTCACCCTTACCCGACAATACAAAAAATTGCTATAGGAAGGTGGAAAGTGCATCCATGTAGCATAACCTAAAGCCCCATGATCCTGGTGTTCTCCTGGAGCTCAGCCTGGCTCAGGATAGAGACTGCACCACTGGCCATCCAGTCAAGCTGAAGGTCCGATGAGTTCTGAACACACATGAAGACAGAACTTTGAAAATCTGAGACTTTCTTACTGGTGGAAAATCTGAGCAACCCTAAGTACAAGCAACTGTCCTTAAGATTACTTTTGTGGATTTTAAGCACTTCATCCTTTGTTTGCTGTGACTGCTTCATCTTCAGGATATAACTTCCCTGTCATGTGGAGGGCGAATATGTTAGTTTGTATGATATATAGATAATGTGAGAATGGGAACCATATAAATACTGGCCCATATTTATGGCAGTAATAGAATATGTAATAGATGTTGTTCAAAGCTGCAGAACTGATTTTATGAGAGATTTGTATTTTTAGTGTTTCAATTAAGGTTATATCTTCAATTTGCCACTCATATACTGTAAATTTGTTAGAAGGCTTGTTCATATGCATCTATGAGATATCTTAATTGTTCACTTTAAAATAACGGGGTTTAATAGGTGTGCCTCAAAACTGCACTAGAGGAAGTTACTTGATTTTCCAGTTTATTTATTCATAAAGTCTGAAGTGCTTAGGAAGAAATGAAACAAAAATGTTGAAGTACAGCATATTCTTCATTTTGACGTATCTCTGGCTTATGCTTGTCAAAACATTAATCTTTAATCAGTGCTTGAAATAAAGAGGCTAGTGCTCATTAAATACAAGATCTGGAGAAGTGGTTGCAGTTAATTAGTAAAGTGTGACTTGTTTATGGATGCTAAAAAACATTTGGATGGCCTACATGTTACAGATGCTGATTAATTAATTGTTAATGTGAAATATCTTGATATTCCTCATGATTCAGAAGTTAAAAATGTAGTTCCAGATTCTTAAAGGTATTTGGGCATTTGATTTCTACTGATCTCAGTAGGAGCTTGCTTCTAACTAATTAATTTCTAGGAATTTACCTTTCTACTGATAAGATACGTGTTCAAGGACAGTGCAAAAGTCCTAGCTCCTTCACAGTGCCTTTCTTATTAGGATCAATTACTTATCAGTGACATATTATAAAGTTAATTCTTACTATTCTGGCTTGTTTTTCAAATGTGCTTTGTTTCTCCGGAATCTGGTTTCATTTATCCAGGGAGACACCCTGCTTTAGAGGTGATAGGAGCTGATGAGCACCAGAAGCAGTATAAATCAATGAATGTTTCCTTGGCCTGATCAATCCACAAGCTAGATAAATAGCCTATGGACGATAAAACCCATGCAGCCCCACCATCGAGGGAGTCTGCACACGTGGATTACATGCTGAAAAGGTTCCTTATTATTTAAGGAACCAAATTCTATAATAGGTCTGGTCCTTAGCATAAACCTCTGGCCAACTTCCTGGTTCCATAACATTCCAATATAAGCAGCTCTTTTGCTGGATGCCAAAGACACTTCCTAGAGAAGGAGTGAGAACATATCTTAATGTTTAGACCCCACAATTCAATCGCAATTAGGCTCTGTATGTCTTAAGGACCAACATTAGGCTAAATTCTTGCTCTCTCTCATTGAAGACAATATGAGTTTTGCTATGGAAAATGATGAGAAGGGAATAGGATCCTGGGAGTGATTACAAGGAGAAGGGTGAAAAAAATTCTAATGTATAGTGTCAAACTGAGATTTGTTCTGTGAAGTCAAAGAAAAATTATCAGAAGGCAGTGGAAAACAGGAATGCCAGGAGGAATAGTCACTGAAAACCACACAATTCTTGCCATTTGGAGAGGAAAAAAAGTAAACCAGACAGAGTTCTACTGTTTAAGAAGAATGGTGGCTGACAGAGGAAAATATCCTCCAGTGATTAAGTCACAGTATTTACAAAGGAATTCAACCTTGTGGTAGTCTTGTTTTACACTTACTTAAAATGGGAGTTATAATAGGGGAAAAACACTCAAGTTCAAGAATATTAGCAAAATGCTGAATTTCTTGCTTGAGCTTGAAAAAAATGGAGATGCCTGAAATTCTGAAAAAAAGTTAGAACCTTACATTACACAGCAGATCATATTTACAATAGGAGATCTGAACTGGACTAATTTAATACCCAATTTGCCTTTTAAGTGCTGCCTTTACACCTTCTGAAATAAAGGATTAGCTTGTAGGTTTGTGTAAAGATAGGAGAAAATTGGTTTCTGATCCATGTTTTATTTAAGCAGAATTTGATTCCCCAGAAGTTGCTGCGAGTTCCGGGGAAGAAAACATTGCAAGCATCTCTTTTATGAAAAGAAACGAGTATCAAAAATCCGTAGAGAGCCANAAAAAAAAAAAAAAAAAAAAAAAAATTGCACTGAAAATTGACATTGTGGTGTTTAGCAAATAAATGAATATGTTCATGGTGTCGTAATATTCCAAAGAAAACCCTTAATATAGTGACAGTTTGCAGTCACTAGGGTTAATTTAGAACAGAATGCTGAACTTTTCTGCAAGTAACAAAACCATGTTTCATCATTTTTTTAATGTCTCCAGTCATTATAGTGTTGCAAGCCTTTCTTACCATTGATCAAGAAGCAATGGGATGAGGCATTTTGAAGAATCAATTTTATTTTCACTTTTGTAACTAGTAACGTTGTTTCCCTTAATATGCTGAAATGACAGGAGTGTGTTACCCCTTTTACTTTGCTGCTTTTTAAAAAATAAGAGTGATTATTCTCGAATACATTATGTGAGTGCTTTAGCATTTGAAAATTGGATTTTGATTCAACAGTATCAAACAGAACCGAAGAGTTCCTGCACTGTACAGTCGCAGTCCAAACCATCAATTTTCACTACATTAATGCAGATAGAAATTACTGCTATTTAAATATTCATTTGCTAACTCTGACACTAGTATTAGAAAAAATAAAAACCCCAATGCCTTTGAAGAGAAAAGCTAAATATTTTTGCTGTGTCTCTGGTACTGTGCAGAAGAACCCAGTTTTACATCTTTGCCCACTGTTCCAGTCTGCTGAAGAGTTCTCATGGTTCATGGGCCTCCTGTTGTCTTTTCCCACTGAATCTGCTAAGAAATTGCGTTTCTTCTTTCAGTGGGACACAAACAGATGCCAGCCTCAGCTCTGAAGACAACAGAGAAGAGAGGAAATACAGGATCTTAGTTCATCTCAGCTAAAATTATGACTTTCCCAAAGAGCTGTTTACTACAGAAATTGGCCTTATTCTCTCCTTATGTTAAGACAGTTATACATCTCTTTATTTCTGAAAATAAATTTATATACTATTTATCTGTAGTATTTACAGTTTCAACAACAGTTTCATAATACAAAGAAAATTATCTCCCTTTTAGAGCTATGGAAACTGAGTCACAGATAGCAGTGGATGTTTTGCATGTAAAATCAATGTTTTTATGTTGATTGCAAGTAAGAGTTGGAGATCGTTTTTCTGTTCTGCAAAGTATTTATTTCAGTGCTGTTAATTCCTGAAGCATTCAGGTGACTTCAGATTGTAAAGGCAATGTCAGTCTTCCTGCTGATGGGCTGATCACCTTGCAATAGAAGAGGATTGTCTTGTGCAGCAAAAGGAAAATAAATCATAACATTTATGCTGGTGTAAATTCAACACTTCATGGACTTTAAATTTCTGAATAGAAGCAACTGGTTTAGGAGCACTTGGGCCTACAGAACTACTCATGACTAATACGCGCTCTACTTCTTTCATGATCACTGTGTGTCCTGAGTGGTTCTAGGTTTTACAGCCAAGGGCCATGGGATCTGCAGTTTGTTCACTGAACACTGTGCAGCATGGTGCCTGCAGGTCAAGGAGTGGGATGGGGATGCATCAGCAGTTGTACAGAATTCCAATTTATCTGGAGCCGCACCTGAAATGGCTTCAGTGGCCTGCTGAGTTTCACGCAGTTGCTGACCCAAAATAATTTGCAAGATCACACAGTGGAAAAGGAATGGGGGGAAAGGCACAGGCAGCTGAGAACTAATTGTAGGAGATATAGGCTTGAGAGCAAGCAGAGAAGAAGAAAAGATGTTGAATAAAAGAAAGGACTTCTTTCAAAACCACAGATCAGAGCAGAAAATGAAGGTCATGGGCTGTCTACAGACCCTTAAAATATTATGAGGAATCTATAACAGATTCTGGAATTAAAGGTGTGCAAAACCTGAAAAACTCATTCCACAAAGACATGTTTATACTGTCTTAAAACTGCTAAAAGAGGTTTTCTGGGCTTGCTGATGCATGGACAAGCATCTTGTCTTTCTCTTTCAAATATATATGACTCTAAGAAGAGACAGAAGTAAAAAAAGAATTATTTTATAATAAAAACAGTCTCTGAAAAGCTCATCTTAAAGGTTAGAAAATGGAACATTTACCAGAAGGCACCTTTTATAGTAGTTTGTGAATAGCTATTGGCGCTATAGCTTAGAGTGCTTATATCTATGGTTTTTTTACATTAATTCCGGCTATAAGAAAGACAGACAATGTTAAATGGTGACAAATTAACTCTAAATTCCTAGGACAGCTGTTTCTCTTCAGCTAAAGGCTTACTGCTAGCACACAGATCAGTGACTGGGAAGAGGAAGGATACCTACAAAAATTCTTACTTTTGATACAAACACCTGGGGACCATTCACAAATGCTCAGCACAGTATGGTGAAAAGGCACTGGAATAAGCTCTGATAGAAGGGCACGAGCGTAGCTACAGTAGTGAAGTATTCTGTGGGGTGGGATTAGTTAGGATGAGGTGATTACCCACGCAGAGCTTGGCTAGTATCCTGTGTCACATACATAGAGCATCTCAACTGGAAGTAACGAGTCTGTTCCCAGTTTGAATAGCACTGTATGCTTAGATGTCCCTGCAAACATCAGTTTGTCCTTAGGAAGTCCTGTTCTTTACATGTCTTTCTTAACCAGCTGAAGCAGAATTTCACTATATTTTTCACCATCTTTTCTTTGAATTACAAACATTTAATTTAAAAACCATTTTGGAAGCCTGCATTGAAGAATTCTCTCTTTACATATGTGGAAGAATATTGGCTATTCTAAATATTTCTGCCTCTCCTGCTGTTGTTTGATCCTCCCAAAGGCTTTCTATTCAGCATTGAATACTACAGATTCAGCTTAAAAGTACAGCATAACTGCTTAGCAACTCCTAGCTCACCATCAATTCTTTTTCCCTTGGTTTATCAGGAAAATAAATGCAATTTGAAGACTTTGAAATAGATAGCAGTTAAGATATGTGCCTTGGAACTGATATATCAAATCTTTCCATTCACACTTTAGCTTGTGAGTTCATATTGTGTACTGTAAAATCTTGTTTATTTGGAAGAGACAGAGTAAATAACATAGGAGCTTGTCTCCACATTCTGCTGGTTTACTATTTATTTCCTGTGTTGCTCTAGTGCCACGGAGGTTTGTTCCCAGCCATTGACTGTCACTAAACTCAAGGCTGTATAAACAGTACAGAGACTTGCACAGGAAAGTTTAAACTCAATGTTTATGATAGCAGGCTATAGAAGAATAGAAATAAACACGCAGTACATGGAATTTGGCATAGCCATAAAGGGGAAAGATGGGTGGGGAGGAGGGCAACTTGGTAGTCAGATGTTCCTAAATGTGAAAGAAAGTAAATAAGTATTAGAAATAATAAATCAAGAGGCTGATTGGAAGGGACAGTGAGCATTTCAGTAGTGAATGTTAGTGAATTGCTTGTCAAAGACATTGAAAGTGAAGACAAGCAAGCCAAGTGGTGTATGTTTAATGAAATAAAGGGGACCTTGTAGAAGGATTCAAAATGTGGCACCAGAGTGACCAATTACAAAAACAATCTTCACAGTGAGTACGATGCAATTGTATTTGCTTAAGTCTGCAGAGCAAATTGCTGAAACTGAGGCAGAAGTAACAAGAAGCTGGATGAGATTGGATAGGAAAGGGCATACTATGCAGAGAGATGCAGGAAGATTATGAGAAAACCTTTGCTTTCTAGATCGAGAGATGAGGAAAAAAGTTACCTTTGCTCACCCAGCTCTTGAACAAAACATACAGCTAGGGCTCTGTAGCAAGGAACTCATTTGGGAGGAAAGTCCAGCAAAAAGCTGGACAAAAAAGCCAAAAGCCCTTGCATCTGATTCTTTTTATGTGTTTTGGGGTGGTTTTTTACATGTGTATAATCAACAATTTACCCTGAAATTTTCCGTTTCAGGAAACTACAGTTTCACAATGGGACCATTTAAGTTTGAATTCTGCCACTTCTACTGGAACGCAATGCATGAACAGCTTCATGTTTTGCCAGGACACCAGGCACTAGAGAGATAGGCAAAGAGGGTCTTTTGGACAGCAGGTATGACTATCCTGACTCATTCTACCTTTGGAATTAGCTCATAAATCCCAGTAGGTAACGAAAGTCATGATAGCTCTGAAATGTTTATTGGTCTTTTTCCTTATTCTCTCTTCTTCTTTAATTATACTAAGGTAGCAAACAACTTTACTCTCAATTAAGCAGATTAACTATAGTGTTTGAAATTTAACTCTCCAGTCCTCTGCTCTTGCAGTTTTAGCTAATGGTATGTGTGTTCACATCTTTGCCTGAAGATTTATCATTATAAGTCTCGTTAGCCTGAATGGGGGCCATGTGGATAATTTCCCATGTAACATGTTGAAATCTAACTTTCTTATTAACTTTAAAGAGTTTAATGGGGTTAATTGTTGGCAGTCAAACAGGGGATGAACCCCAATATGTTGTTTGTAAACAAATTCTTGTTGTTGCTGAGACATGTACCCATATTTTCTGCAGAATTAACCAAAATACCTCTTAATATAAGTAGTAGCTATGGCAACTGTTTTAAAATATTTAAACAACACAAAATACACAAATTGTTATTGTGTGTAAGTTATTGCTGGCTTGATGTTACTGTGATTTATACATGCTTTCATGAAAAGTCTGGTTTCCAGCATGAATATGTAAAACGCGTGTAAGAGTTCAGATGCTTTCCTATGAGGTTTCCTTTTTCTGATCTCTGCTCCCACCAGTGGTTCTTGCTAGGAAAATTAATCAGGAAGGAGGAACCCATCTATGACTTTTAATATACCGTTTTGATTTTTAAACAGACTAGAATGGGGCTCTACTGAAATCTCGGGCTGCTCTGTCTGCGTAGCAGAAAACAGCTGATAAAAATACCTCAGTGTTTTTTTTATGCTTCATATTCTACTGTGTAAGTGATACTGTTAGAAGGGATTTGAGAGATGCACTTTGTCCCTGCCTTTGTCTTCCTCCTAGCACTCTCTGGGGTGACTCAGCTGTGTGTCACAAAAATGCTTTCTGTAGAAAGCAGAGCAGAAACCTCTGAGACCAATAGGAAGGATTTATAGCTCAGGGCTGGGGGGTACCAGATGGTGATCTGGGGTCACTCCATTTGCCCAGGAAGCAATTGCAGGGAGAGGTCTTCTGCTTTTGAGTAGGGTTGGAAGTGCCTTTCATCAGTGATGCAAGGATGACTAAGGGAGGATGCAGATGATCTGGTGTCAAAAATTTTTCTCCCTGGATTCATTGCCTTTGGGAACAGAAGGTAAAATTTCTGCATGAGAGGAAAGGAAAGCGAGGCAGGAGGTTACAGAAACTACAATCAAACCTTACTGCAAGTTTTGTCAGGGAGTTCTTTCCCCCTTTCCACTAAGATGACAACTGTTAGTAAACGACTCCTTATGGCTAGCAATTTAATGGGCCTTGATGAGAGAAACTCTGTAAGCTTTCTCTGGGAGATTGTTTTTACATTAGAATCTATGGACTTCCCAACTAGTTTAGGGAATAGAACACCTGCTCTCAAAGTTAATGGATTCTTGTCTTCCTGTTCCTACCTAAAAACCTGCAGTCTGTATTGATACCTGGTCAGATATGCAATATGCCATAAAATGTCTTTTTTTTTTTCTTTTTTTTTTCCTTTACTCAGAACACCTGTAGTATTTGAATTCTAGGACAAAATGGTAAATTGCCTTGATTTGCAGACTGCTAGCGTTGTTTTTATATCTTCGCTCCTAATACAAGCTTCATCACATGTTCTACATCCTGATCTTTGCTTAATGGTGCCCTATGTACATGCTCCTCCAGATAAGATCTAAGCCTGTGAAATAGTGGGAGGTATGCCCGTGAGAATACTTTTTCACTTCTTTTTAATATTTAGACCTCACAAGTTTGGATTTAAGGACAGTTCAAAAACTCTCAGTTTAATCTGTGGTGGTGTATCCTGGCCTCTGTCCTGCTAGGATCTGTTAGGATCCTGTTAGGATCCCAAAGTCTTGGCAAATGCTTCAGTAGTTTATTTATTTATTTGGTGTTGTTAAATGTGTAAGTAGTGATTCACAAAGGGGAACTTTTATTTGAATTTGTTTTCAGTGGATTTTCTTCCTGAGATTGAAGTTCCGTGTACCATCTCTGATTAATTTTGGGTAAAGTTTGTAAAAAAAAATTGTAATCAAGTACTCATGAATACTGATTCTCCTCTGCTGCTAAGCAGCTCTAGAAAGTCCTGAAAATGTGCTACTGGATAACACAGGGCCATGCATGTTTGGGAGAGAACTCACCTCCAGTTAGGTTTCCATCAAAAGACCCACAAGTGTTAGGGTAGATGATGCAATCATAGAATGGCAACCTGTTCCAGTGCCTCGCCACCCTCACAGGAAACAATTTCTTCCTAATATCCAATCTAAATCCCCCTTCTTCTAGTTTAAAACCATTACGCCTTGTCCTGTCACTACACTCCCTGACAAAGAGTCCCTCTCCTGCTCTCCTGTAGTCTTCTTTCAGACACTGGAAGGCTGTTTTATGGTCTCCCTGGAGCCTTCTTTTCTCCAGGTTGAACAGCCCCAGCTCATTCAGCCTGTCCTCATAGGAGAGGTGCTCCATCCCTCTGATCATCTTTGTGGCCCTCTGCTGGACCCGTTCCAACAGTTCTATGTCCTTTCTAAGTTGAGAACTCCAGAGCTGGACACAGTACTCCAGGTAAGATTAAGTCTGTTCAGAGAGTTGTTAAAACTACGAGGCAGCATATATTTAATGAGTTTACATGTACTGTGTAACTCTGATGGCACGAGTAAAGGGAAACACTCCCAAGAAATAATAATGAAAAACTGTCATAGCTACTTCCTCATGTTTATCTAAATTAAATATTACTTTAAAATCCAGTTTTCAGTATGAAATACTAAATATTCACACAATACTGGTAACTTCAAAAATGCTGAAATCAATCCAAAGCTCACTGAAACAAGACAGTATTTCTTTAACATAATATTTAATCAGAGGCTTTTCTCTTTCTAGTGGGCTGTGGGTCAGCTTCCATTATTAAACAAGAATGGGAATCAGACATGGTTCTTGAGTACTTTTATTATAAAACCAAGACAAAACAAAAAACCTCAGACAATTGGTACATAAATAAAGATACCTTCATCAGGCTCTTGCCCTGTGTTTGTCCTGTTCCATTGCAAGCTAAGGTAGCTGGGTATAGAGCTCTGAAGGGCTCATTATTAGGGCAATTTTAAAGAGGCTTTTCAGAAACTAAGTGGGACTATGTAATGTGACGAGGATCTGAAGTTCAGGAGGGGAAACAGAAAAGCAAAGGAAATGAAAGAACGAGTACATAGGGAGCAAACTAGAAGAATTGTATCTGGAATGCAATAAAAATTCTACGGCTCTTTGGGGATTTTGAATTCGGTGACAGAAAAAATACAGTAAAATGTGTCTGTAAGAAAAGCAAAGGAAAGGACCAGAATTTCAGACGGTTCTTATTGTAGGAATGTACACATCTGTATCTAACATCTGCAATACTTGAAGGTCTGAGCATACTAGAATGTTATGACTGTGGCTGATAGATTCACTTTTTCTGATGTATAATTTTATAGTTGATACACAGTCTGTTCTTCAGACCCTAAAGAGGTGTCCTGAGTACAGGTCTACTTCAAAATTCAGATACATTTAGAAACAATTATATTTGTTGCATTTTAGGTAGTGCTGCTTCTGCTGCAGCTTGGAGAAACAAACCTAGCCTGCAAACACAATATACAAAAAGAATTATTAAATTATTTCATAATAGAGATAATAGGGGATTTCGGAAATAAGTTGGATGTTACATATTCTGTGTTACGAAAGCTTCTGTTCTCCTATCTGGTTTTCTTTATTGTGAGTTGCTCCTAGAAGCCCTTGATACAGTGAGACGTTTGTGCCTTTGCTTTACTTGTAAACATGGGATTCCTCCCATGTGGGGAGGAGACTAAGTAGGATAAAGATGATTATATACTTTACTGCTGTGCTGGACTGGGACCCCAGCAATGCTTTTATCATAGGTTTCTTGCCTTGCATTTTCTGGAACGTGGTTCCAGAACTGATTTACATTTCATCTACAGCCTTATTCTCTTTGTACCCAACATCTTCTTTTGACGGCTTGTGACTGGTAATGGTCCCTGCTGAAGGAAAGAATTGCAACCAGGGAAATCTGTTTTGTGGATAGGTTTCTTTTTAGCTCCTTTTCAGGAAAAGGGGCTACAAATATGCTATTTCCAGCTGCAAATTTTTGTTATGTAAAGGTCATTAACAGAAAATTATATAAATTATATACCTCCCCTTTTTTTAAACAACAGATCAATTTGCACTAAGTCCACTTATGCAGTCAATTACATGTACATAGGTAAAACTATAGAAGCTAATCCAAAGGAAAGTAAATAATGCCGTAGTATTTGTCCAAGAAAATACCTTATCTTGAGCAGTAATTATATAGCTACCAGTCTTAATTCATTTTCCTCCTATCAATTATGTGGACAAGAAATTATTTCCTGTTTAGCTTACTTGAATTGGGCATAAGAGGAGGTGAAAGGATAACTGAAAAATTATGAAATATTTGTGCAAATCATAAGCTAGATTTGGGATGTTTTCCTAATCCAAGACAACTAGGAAACATCTATTTCAAAATTGAGTTCCTTTGAGTAAATCAAAGAAGCTCATTTAGGAAGGAGATTACTCAAAGTTTACATTACCAAAAATGTCACTGACATGTGACTCAAAGTAATTATGGGCAATTCATGTCTGTCATGTCCTCATGTACTGAACATAACAGAGTAAATTCCCATCAACAAGGTTAGCTTGTGTTGATTGTTGTAATGTTAGTAACGTAGTACTGAGTATTGTTTTTTGTATGACAGAAAATTTAGGGCAGAGAAGGGGTGATGGAATTATTGGAGTGCATGTTTGCAATCCTACATGCTGTCACTCAATAAGAAAATAATCTTGATTTGTTACCCCTTGATGGTGTTGAGTCTCTTGAAGATTAATTTTGAATTGGCTTAATATTATTTTGACAAAATAATAACTTTAAGATAAAGTAAGACTGTGAAAACACATTACATGGAATATCCTATTCTGATGGTACCCTAAAGGAAAGTACCTTGAATTACCTGTTGTAGGTGTTTGGAGTCATCCATAGGTTCCCACTGCATATGTACATGAAGGCAGTTTCACTAACTTGCCTGTTTTCATACAGGAACATCGTCCTACTTTAG
This sequence comes from Pedionomus torquatus, assembly GCA_013398155.1. Taxonomy (NCBI): domain Eukaryota; kingdom Metazoa; phylum Chordata; class Aves; order Charadriiformes; family Pedionomidae; genus Pedionomus; species Pedionomus torquatus. Next base: position 110,569 of record VZRU01012605.1, on the reverse strand, counting down.
AAATAATGGTGTTCTGATTGCATTGTCTTGCAGCTTTCAATGTCCACATCCAGAGGAAAACTGACAGTTATGTTCCCCTACACAGATGTAATTTCCTTTGAATGTGTTTCAGCCAGTACCTTGACTAAAACAGACAGAGAAAATATGTGTTTGAATGAAAAGCAGAATTACATTGCCAATGTAATGAAGCTGCTGTGGAGGTAACTTTAATTCTAATTGCTCTCTAGAGCCTGATAGCTTGCCTTTGCAACAGGTTAATAATATTCAGAAGTGGATGTAAATTTTACCTATAAAGGGCTAAAATTCACATAACATGATTACTAGTTGAAAATATATTCCCTTTTCCAGATAGCAAAAAAAAATCTCATTAACCAGCACAGATGTTTTTTTTTAATAGATTACTGTATACTGACAGACACATGCATTTTTGTTACCTGGCTTTAAAAAAGAAAAAAAAGTAAAAATGTAAATTACTGTATTCTAGAATAGAAACTGAAATCAAATTGTTTGGCGGTGGTACGTTTTAGCCATAAGCTAGATGGCTGTAAATCATAGTGAACTGAGCTCTGCAGCTTTCTCCATTAATAGGTCCATGAATTGTTGTTTAGGTTTTGATACAATTTCAGCCACCACATTCCAGTTGGAATAATGTGAAAACAAGAAGAATGAAACACATAAAACTAGTCAAAAACGTTCTGTTGAAACCCTTAGTCCAAGCAGACAAATTGGACTTTTCTGCCTTAATGCTTGAAAAACTAACTTCAACAATAAGAAGCAATTAAATATGTAAATCTAAAGAAAATTCCGAGTATTTTTTCTTACCTAGAATAATTTTTTGTTTGTTTTTGTTTTTCTATGGGGGATTTCAAAATTGGTGGTTGAAAGGTTTTCTATAAAAAGTAGATAATTCCCTTCCAACTGATGCACAGAGAAACCAGTGACTCCTTTATTTGACTCTATGTCAGAGTAACTACACAGATATCCTCAAGAAGAATATGGTTTATGCAACTTCAGGGAATTTCCTGCTCATTCAAATAGGTTCACTATATTTTGGCAAACTCTTCTATTTGAGATGAGCCTCCTGTCTCCCTGGCTGCCATCCCGTGCTGCTTTGCTGTTCTAGCAAGAACACTTCAATCTATTTACTTAAGGATTATGCTTGTTGACTTTTACTATCATCTTGAACTGTGGTGCGGAGTCAAGACCAAGCTCAACTCTGCCCAGAGAGTGCAGAGCAAGGCTGGCCTCCAGGGAGGCCTGGTTCTGTGTTCAAAACTACTGGCACTTCTCTCCTAGCCTGGCACCAGAACATCATTTTGTGTTCTCAGTGCTTAGAGGTACATGGGATAAATGTTCCCATTATCCGCATTTGGAGACAAAGCTGAACTTGACTTTTGTAGCCAAAGATACAGCAGAAAGTGGCAAGAGACCTAACCCTTCTCGGTGAGGTGGTTATGGATCTATGTCTATGCAGGGCTTCTTGTTTAGTGGAACAGTGTAGAGGCTTGGATCTAAATGAGAAAACATGGAGTTCACTCTTCTCTGAGAGCTTGTTATGATCCCAGAAGGTGCTTGAGTAAAGAACCTTGTGGCTCAGTGTCCTTTCTCTGGCAGAAGCTTTCAGGACACGGTTGGGAAGAGTGTCAGAACAGGACTAGCACATGTCCTCTCCTAATACTTCCTCATTTCCAGCTATTTTGTGTTAAAGAACTTCCTGAGCGTGGTGTGGTTTCTGCTTATTCATTATCCACCAGTCAACCACCTACAGAGAAGAGGAACAGCTGCTGTTTATTTTGAACTTCAATATTTGCTGGCTTTACTTATACCTCACAGCTCTGGGGGAAGGATTCTCGCTTCCCCTTCTCCATGCTCATCATGGATTTGAGAGACCTCTTCTATATCCCCTCCAGTCATATCTTTGCAAGCCAAAGAGTTTGTCACTGCGTAGGTGCAGTTGCATCAGAAAGGCTGTGGTGGATAAACACAACACATTTACAACCATGAAATAAAATCAAATTACATTCATTCTTAAAAATGGTAACATGCTTTGGGACGACAGTTACTTGTCTTCAAGAATGAAACACACTAGTTCTAGCTGTAAAATCATCTGGTTTCAGATATGCCTTTAGTTTAATGGTATTCTCCTCATTCTGCTAAGTGTGGTCATTTTATCCAAATACACAGTCATGTTAAGGTTTGTCAGTTAGGGAAGCTGTTGGAATTGCTTCCATTCACAGGAAAAAAAAAAAAAAAATTACATTTGTTTAAATTGTCACTAGGATCTTCTGCGTGCCTTCTTTACTATGCAGTGCCGGAAAATTATGCCTGCTCTGTTGCTGCTATAGTGACAGAACTTCCTCATCTCATACGACTGGTCGTCATGTTAGATGGCTTTTCTCAAGCCTCTGCTCCCAGGCTCTTGTTGTTAGGAGAGAATTGCAGTTTTCATTAAAACAAAAACAATACCCTAGAGCCTTCCTGAAGGCAGAGAGAAGCTGTAAGTGTGCACTATGTATTTGAAAGGGTTTAAAAAATAAAAGACTTAACGGAAAGTCCAATTAAAGTAAATATCATGATTTTGTAAGTGCTGGCCTAACAAATTTTTAAACAGCTATTTTTCAGAAATTAAGAATCCTATATAAACATGATAGTGCTGTTAATACTGGCATATCAGGATCTTCCATTTTCACAGCTGGAAACTTGAGTAGACTCTAAATGAAACACTTTAAAATTAAATTATCCTTCAAGCACCCTTCTTCAGCTTTCTGCATTTTAGTTCTTCCCTATGAAGCAAGATACTACATTCCTCTTGAAAGAGGAATAAAGAGGGGGGAGGAGAGAAAAATTAAGATTCAGTTGTGAAAGCAAATTCAGATAAGTAAATGGGAGGCCTCTTTCGCTTTCCTAATCATAGTACAAATGCTATTTAATAAGATACCTAAAATATTCAATTAGAATCAATCTATGCAAGATGCTACAAACATATTTATGAGATCACACTCATTTAAAATATTAGAGGTATAATTACCAGCTGAATGCTACAACCCTAAGTGGAACAATACATTTATCTCGCAAACATTCAGAAAAGCACTAAGAAAATGTTCTCGTCTGTTGTATTGCTAATTTTACTTTATACCAACCTTCCTATTAAAACAATCACTTTAGATAAGAAAAGGACACATTCCTATCTGTCATTTTCTTTAATTTGCAGCATGTGTACTCTGTAGATTTTGAGAAATGGTAAATGAATTACAAGTAAACGCTGCCCCGCTCTTCTGGGGATTCTCACTTGAACTATTTAGCTGCTTCATGGATTTTTAGTGAGGTTGATTTATCTAGCAGCAGTAATTGAATAGGAAATACCGGTACCCAGCAGCTTTGAAATTTGGGACATTTCATGCGTAACTGATTTGATAAGAAAACTGGAGGAGAATTCCAGGTTCAAGGAATAATGTAATTTCTTAAATGACTGAAATAGGTACTGGTTGTATGAATCATTTAGATCCATTTACTCCATATTGGAAATATTGATGCAACATTACTAATTTAAATGCAATGCTATTTGTATATTATACACAAATAAGATGAAGAGCAATTCTTGCATATCTCTTACAATAGTAAATCAAATAAGTTCTGAGTCTTTTCCATGAGACCACTTCTGGCAATAATTCAAATTCCAGGAATATTTAAAGCTTTGCAAAACTTTTCTGGAGATAAATTGAAGATGTTTTTAATTCATGTCCATATCGACCCCATAAAGAAAGTTAACCTCAATCTCTGTGACTAATACACTGTGTGTTGTGTCTGAGACAAATTACTTTGATATTGACCAATTTAATGCATGTTACTTCTGCAATTAATCACTATGGCAATTTTTCCTGTACTTAAAAAACAAACAAACAAACAAGGCGAAAAAACGAACAAACTTTAAAAAAGAAAGGAAGTAGTGGGAAAAAAAAAAAAAAAAAAAAAAAAAAAAAAGACAGCTGCTACATAGGTAGTAAACTGTTTACTGTCCAAGAATGGCTGGAAGAGGAGCAGGTGATTGAGTTTATCATCATTTGGTTAACGAATGAGCAGGATCAAGTTTTCTGTATTAAGATCTGGCCACTGCACGCATTTGGTTTTGTCTATGGCCAGCCTGATCTCCATGCTCTCCACAGTAGCTAGTTGTTGCTCTTAATGTTTTCAGAAATTCAGGAGCTATTCACACACACAAACTCTGCCATGCAATAAGCGTATCTGTTTGCAGACGCAGCAATTTCTGAATGCACAGACTACTATAGTTCATAAACTAAACTCTCTTAAAGGACAAACTGTGTTCAGATATGTCCCTGTCAACGTACAAGCAAATTAAATAGTGGTCTCTTATCTACTGCATAGTAAACCCTCTCTCTCTTTCTCTCTGCTAAAGTTCTTGTCCATTACTTGGTCATCTGCTGAATCAATTATTTATAAGGAGGTAGGATATAGCCTTTTTCTCTTGGCCTCTATACCTCCAGGGTATTTGATCTATTCACAGAAAGTCACCTCACTTCCTGAATTCCTCTTCTTGGAAATCAAAGGTCAGGAAAAAATTGCACACTCTCTGCATCCCAAAGTACATCTCATCTTTGCTCCTTTTCCATATATTTTTTTTCCTCTTCTAATGTCACTCTTTTTTTTTTTTTTGTCTCATATTAAAGGGATTTGGAGCTCCAATAGAAAGAAAAGATCCTCATATGCCTTACTAAGTATGGATCAAATCCACATGTGAAAATATTAGCAAACAGGCTATCAGTCATATTGCAGTGTGTAGGTATATGGGTATTATTCTATCTGGGGATCTGTATTGCTTTTGAGTAGGAACTTATACCAGTGACTCAAATCCCATTTGACAGTACTTTACCAACACGGAATGAAAATATCCTCTTCTTAAGCAAGAGATTTGATGATCGGGGCAGAGTATCAAAAAGGGTGAAAAAATGAATGAGCAATTTTAAAGCTTCCCAGAACTTTTTTAAAGGAGTCCAGCTTCTCAAACCCAAAAAACTGCTTGTAGAAATTTTTAGCGGGAAAGTATTTAAGGTAAGGATGAAATTCTAATGACAAGAGAGTTTCCCCACTCTCCATTATCTCCAATTGTAAGGACAGGCAGCTTGGATCCAACACTGGCCAAAACTGGAAACCTAAAAAAATCATGACAAGCATTGTAGCTGTCAGGTCTTGAACTGACACAGGGTGTGGGCATGTGTGAACATTTTGCAATTAAAAAGAGGAATTTGTTATTGGGAGTAAATGAGGAAAGGTGGGCTGTTAGTGAAGGGCTAGGAAAACCACATCTGCAGCAACACTGAATTGTTTTAAGTGAAGGGATACCCACATGAATTTTTTTTCAAGAACAAAGGGAATTTCTTTATAATTTATGAGATTCTAAGTGACCAAATTTAACCTGCAACAATAATACCAAATACATCACTGTATGGTCAATGGTACACAGGAAGAACATGCAAAAAGTAGGCAAGCCTAGCCTTTCGGGGAGGATATGAAAGAGCTGAAAGTCAGGAAGGCTTTCTGGGTAAAAAACTTAGTGCTGACTTTTTTTTCTGAGAATAGCACAAAACCAGGCAGAAGCTGAGCACTTTCCTTTGCTCACATTTAGCATATAATGATGATGAGACCACACAGAGGCGAGTAAAGATTTCATTTTGGATAAGCTAAAGTTCTGTGACTCACTGATTGTCGAATTCAGTTGTATAGATTATGCTTGACTGCTAGGCAGAATAAGGGGAGAAGGAGAGAAACACCTAAAATAGAACCTTAAAGAAGACTTCCTCCATCTACATATTTCCCCAAAAGTGGAAGTGAGAATAAGAGCAAAGATTCTCTGAAAGAGAGGTAAAACAACTAATATGCTTTTTTAGAAATGTAGTTGTTTAAGTATATTTGGTGGGGGGTTTTAGCTTGCAACAAGTAAATAAGAATTTGTTACTCATTATGTATAGAATTATCTCCTTCACAGATACCTGCAAAATGCTATAAGCTGCTAGAAACCTGAGTGGTTGGCAGTGATAGATCTGTATGTCACTTCCCAACAGTAATACTTGTTTGATTTTTTGAAATTTGGCAAATTATTCTTTACAAATACCATCAAGAATGAATTTGGTATCCTGTCAACCAGTTACTGTGACTCAGTGTTAAGAGTAAAGTATCATTTCTATGGAGTGTGTAGCAATGTAAGTTTTCAGACACTTATAATATTGTGTGTTGTGATGAATGAGGAGCCCTTTCATGTAAACCTGTTAGAGGTTAGAAAGATATATGAACATAAAAAGGAGACACAATTCTTCAACTGAAATACAAAGTATACACAATTATACATACATATACATATGCACATATTATACATAATTACGCATCTCTGCCAGATCACAGCAAATAGTGATCCTTCACATTCAATTTCTTCTGGAAGAGCGGAAAGGAATGTAAAAAGGGATATTTTAAGCTATTAGTGGAACTTAAGGGATGCATGAAGTTAATATTGAGGTGCAGGGTAAAGGCAACCCAAAATCAATGTCATACTAAGCACAAACTTGTTCACTTCTTTCTAGTGTGGAATATTTGAAATGTACTTTTACTATTTTGCTAGACTGTGGTTGGTTTCTTACCAATGGACTTAGGATGAACTTCCACACGGACTGTCTGCACAGTGCACAGGCAGCACCTCTTGGCAAGTAGATTCACTGATTGTTGAATGCATGCTGGGCATAAGTGTTCTCCCTCCGTAATTTCATTGGTGGAGGGAGAGGAGCCTTCAACCTCCTGCTCCAGAAAGCCTCATGCAAGGCTAAAAGTCCTGCAAGTTTCAGAAGGTAGCTGCGTGTTAGTGAAATATAACAGAAAGGAAATTGCTGAGCAGTAGTGGGCTAGTGAAGTGTGCTCTTCACAGAACCCTCTGTTCTACTGTGAGGATGGAAGGACAGCTGTTCTCGCTGTACCTGCATCACCCATGCAAAACAAGTTGATCACTAAATGTACAGCTTTAAGATTTGTAAATCATGCCTTAGAAAAGGATTCTCCTGCTCTTTGCTCTGTTCCCCTTTTACTCAGTGATCTGTAGTGGGACTGAGATGCCTTCAGACCATTTAGTGTTCCACTTTTGAAAAGTCCTATTAGAAAGTTACAAACAATAGCACTCAAATTTAGAAATCTATAGGCTTTAGGACAATGTCTTCCATCTTGCTTGTGTGTATTGATAGAGCAAAAAAATAAAAAGAAAAAAAGATTATAAACCACCTCCTTCTTTATCAACTTCCTCTGCATATTCTGCACGGTGTTCTGTATTTTAGCATGCTAAGTCTAGTCTGGCAAATTACAGACACCCCATTTATCTTAATTTTTGTTAATAGTACACACAGACGTCTGAAGTAGAAATTAATATATGAATTTGTAATTATTTTAGGCCTTCAACAGATGTAACTCTGTTATGTCTGTTAGCAGAAGCACACCATCCAGCAGAACAGATAGAATAAGAAAGAAAAATTCTGGACGTTGATTGTGGGTTTTTTGTTCCTTTTCCTCCAGCTGTGGTATTTGTTACCCAGCTGCTATGCACACAGCTCCTGCCTTTGTCAGTGATCTGTGGCTTATGTCTACGATTTCAAAGTAGTGTGAAAAAAAAAAAGTGTGATTGTTATTTGAAGCAGCATAGTTTGAAATAAATATCATACTTTTGACAGCACTGAGGGAATGTTTTGTTCACAGAACCCCCAGACACTTGCTTGTAAATAATCCAAATTTTTTCGTTTTCTGTCTGGAGTGCAAAATGGGAGATGAGGTTAATGACCCCTCCGTAAAGCTTTGCCTTGATAGTTCAGCATCACCAGTTTCAAGTGTAAATAGGCAGTACTTTAGGTACTTCAAGAATGTACAGTGAAATGGGAAAGGCCAAAATAAGTAGTTTTCATTCTCATATTTCTATTAAATTGAAGCTTGGCTTATTTTCTACTAGATGTGGAACAGTTCTTGACTCCAATGGATCTCTATTTTCAAGCACCAGTGTGCTTGAGTATAGAAGTAAATCCAGTATAGAGAAGCATTGCAGACCTAAAAGATAATAGACAAGTAGGGGACAAAGGAAGAGGGGAAACCTATGTTTCATGCATGTTTTGTGTCCATATCTACATATAGAAATTTATCTCATATTTCTTGTCAATTATGGTGTTTATCTCGAAGCTGTCTCCTATTTTCTGTTGGAGGAAAGCATCCACAATAAGGAAGGATCATATTAGAAGGGAAGAGCATAAGGAAGGTTACTAAATGAAAGTGGGAAAGTAACACAGGTAGAATAAACTAGATAGGGCTGAAATTAAGATATGAATAGCTGTTTCTTTAATCTTTTGAAGGCTGTCACTGATTATGAGTCCTTATTTTACCCTAAAATTAAATATCTATTTGACTCGCCTCCTTCTGCCTAGTGTCATGTTAGAGGTTTGAGTCATTGGACAGCTTGTTGTCATTTCTTATATGAAATTAAGCTGGTAATTATGACCTTTTCAGATCAACTTCATATTTAATTTGGTGGCTTATTGTGAGCTGGCAGAAAGCACTGTGGTAATTTCCTATCTTCTTGATCACTCTTGAGGACCTTTATTCATAGCAAAATAATGGCAAAATTCCCTGAGGCATGAAAAAGAACAGTAGTTTCTTCAGAGCGTTTAATATGGCTCTTAGATGTTTACCCTTTTCTCAACTGAACAATATTTCCCTTCGTATCCTAAAAATAACCTTCAGGGTAGTTTGCACAAAAGAGCAGAGTGTTCGTAAACTCAGCAATCCATCATTGTGTCTCACCTGACCTGCACTATTTTACCTGCATGTTCTTCGACATGGTCAGCATTTGAGCACCTTTAGCTATGGCAATTCATGCTGACATTTATGTTCTCAGCTGTAATTGGTTTAGTATGTGTCTTTAAAGAGTTTCAGATGAAGCTTTGAAATACAAAGAAATAGATTCTTCCACATATAAATTTGCTTATATATTTGCAAATTAATGTAAAGAAAAGGAAACATTCACATAGAGTATGTCAACGGCCAACATCAATTAAAATATAAAATAAATGAATTTGCTAATTTGCTATTTGCCAAATAAAGCTGTAAATTTCATTTGTTGCTTTGGCAATATAAGCTTACTGCATGATGCGACTCTGCCTCTCTGTCACTCTTTCTAAGCAAAAGTTCGTAAGATTTTTATACATAAATAATTCTAACAAGGGTGATTCACAACCCTTTTGTTTTCACTTATTAACTCTCAGCCTGAGAGCATAAAGGTAAATTCAGCTGAAAACTAGTGGGAAAAAGCCCTGCAATCCCTTCCCAGTTATCATTTAGCTTTTCCCAGCGTGACACTGATCATGCCAATTTATAACAAAGGATGCAATGAAATTGCCACACCACGTAAGCTAAAAGTACAACACATTATGTTGCCAAGCACCATGCATAAAAGATTTTTGACTGATGCCATAGTGCGCAGTGTCCTGAAAAGATAATCATTATTTCATGCTCAAGAACAAAGGCTAGATTCAATCACAGATGTTTCCCTGGAGGGACACTACTCCACACGTGCGAGTGTCTCAGGCATCATTGAAGAAAGGTCTATTGACCACAGAGATACTACCTGCACCTTCTGGGCACAGAGACCACACTGAAGACAGCAGGAAACAGATACCAGTGGCATCTGTGAGCAGAGTAATTTCATCAAATAACGTCTGTGAAACCTTTTGAACCTCGGAGGGAGCCTCTAGAATCTGATGCTGGTAGGAGAAGCTGCAAGGAGGCTTTGTGGAAGAATTGGGCCAACAGGAGCATCTTCAGTGAGACTTCAGACTGATGTAATGCTGAAGAGCTTGAAAGAGGTCATTAAGCCTAAGACCTCTATGTTTGAAAAAATGAGTATCTACAGCAATAAGTAAAGTTATTGACACTATAAAGACTGTAGTCTACCTGCTGAAAAGGAAAGGAGTTATACTGTGTACGCAAAACATTGTTCTGTGGCAATCTTAAAAGCAAACTGACATAGTAGAGCAAAGAATACCTTGCTTCCAAGACCATGAACCACAGAAGTTACCATAAGCCAAATTTTCACAGCTGCATGAAGAAACAATGCCACAGGCACTCCTTGTTCAGGCTGAGACAAAATCTGTTAGGGAAAGAGCTGAGAATAATGATACAGGAAGTGACCATAGGGGGAAAAGGAAAGTGGAAAAAATGGAAAACAAAGGAAATGTAGAGCAAATATTTTCGCCAAATGCAAGTAAGCTAAAGAGAGAGGACTGTTGAAGGTAAGTTGTCCAAAGTTATCTCTGCTTACTGTGTTAGGAGCTTTTCCTCTTTGAAACCGGTCACTCTGGACCATAACAGCACACTTGAAGCACAATAATTGCTGAGGAGTATAGGGAACACTGTCAGCTGCCAGTATCACACCATGTCAAGGCTGCTGACAAAAGCAAACAATGCACTTCCTTTTCAGCCTCAGTCATTGGGTTAGAGATCGTGCAGATAGAAACAAACGTGAATCATAGTAATTTTCTTGGCAAACCAACAACCCGTCTACAACTAAAAGAAATTAAGAAAAAATACTGTAGGCAATTAAATAGAATTTAGGTGGTTGTGGTCTCTACAAACAGAGCGTTACCTCCCATCCATCTGCCTCATGGGCTCCTGCAGTCATGTGTTGCAGCATGGGGGCTGGTAGGGAACGGTTTTAGTGCTCCTTCACCTTGGATAATGAAGCATAACTGAAAATTATCTTCTTTGAGATACTCAAAATCTTTTCTTGATTCTGCATCTTTAGTAAAGTCTGGCCCCTTGTTGGAGGATGAGGCCAATTCCTAGAGGTAACATAATGATTCCATGTGTGTGGGAGTCTTCATGATGCCAATGTGGGCAGAAGTGCTTCCACTTTCTTGTTTCATTTATTTCACTTCAACGTTGTAACTAATAGAGCTTTGGGCCTGGAAATGCTTTTGTACCTCATGGGCAGAAATATGTACAGTGGCTTTACTGATTTCCTTGGGACTACTCTTAGGAGCAGTTACTCAGGCAATTGATTGCAAGCTTAGAGTTTTCGTGTCTAATTTCACACTATAATGAATAACTAACCTGATGATTTAACCTTCTTCTCATATTTGAATACTTTTCTAGAGTTGAGATATTGTGTAGGATATGAGCTGTTTGCATCGTGCTAGTGTGCTAATGAAGACTTGATGTTTGCTATTTATATAGCATATTTTATATATAACAGAATATTTCTGTTAAGGTATAAATATGTTACTGATGTCATTCAGTAGGGAATTCCATGCATCAGCAGTTTAATAGGACACTGCAAATAAGTCAAGAAAAAAAGTATAATCTACCATATCCACACCTTTCCCTCTACGTGACGATAGCCATTTTTAAGTTGTACAGAACATTGTTGCCTCCCCTGAACCTATTCCGTGATCTTTCATGTTAAAGCCCAGAGCATCACTCTGGAAGTCATGTTTGAACATGTAAATATCACTCTGAAAAAAACCCTCCCAATCATTACTCCATAAGCTTACAGAATATAAGCCTGACTTTCAAATTCAGAAAGCAAGCAAGAAAAAGTCTTTGGTATTTTTTCTATTGTTGGGGTCTCTATAGGCCCAGTTGTCCAAACCCCATGGCTCCAGAATACACTTGGTCCCCTGCCCACCTTTTTTGGTGAAGATTTTTCAGCATGTAGATAGAGGATTCTACATTTAGAAATAAAGAGGTTTTCTCCAAATGCTTTATTTAAATATGAAGACAGCATGTAAGGATTTCCTGGGAAAAGTAGTACTAGGAAATACAGTTGGTCAAGAAATGAGATGGATAAGTTTGCTTTAGAGTCATGTTAGAAATTACATAAAGATTATTTTTTTTATCACTTTCTTATATTAGCTTTTCTTTCAAAGTCTTCTGCTCTTAGAAGTCTGGTCTAATCCATTCTGTTTTATAAAAACAGAAGCTAGGCTTGCTGCATTGCTTTGATCTGAGATGCAATTTAATTTTTTGACCTGCTGAGCCTTTTGTGTTCTCACAATTCTTGTTTGTTAAAGGTTTGATTTAAGTGCATATTCTAGGGAAGGTATCTGAGCCCCAGAGTCTTTTGTATTTAACAGGATTCAAAGCACAGTACTCTGACATATGTCTCTCTTTCAAAGTGCTCTGTGTAGCTGGTTGCAGCCATGGCCATCTGTCATTTAATACCTGCCAAATGCCAGTTGCAACTGTGGCACAGGTTCAGTAGCCTTCAGTATAGTGCCTGCTGTGGACAGATTTGCAGCCATATCTGAGGTCAGGGTTGGGATTGGCTTCATGAACCACAGGAGGGATGAAATACGGAATCTTTCAGGAGGTCCAGTTTATGTCTGCATTGTCATTAGAGAGACACCTTCAAGGCCCATGTCCTGGAGGGTCAAAAACTTCATTGAGATATGGTTCTGAACATGCGAAGCTTTGTCTTGGCCATTCATGTGCACACCCAGCATGGCAGTGCTGGCTCTGAATGGTGTAGAAACTGCCTCTTTTCCTTCTCAGACTGCAGACACCGTTGAGTTGGCATCATGAACTTTTACATTACCTAATAATAAAAAGAGATTGCTTTTGAGATTTGATTGAGAGAGAGATTTGATTGATTGAGAGATTTGCTTTGCAAAACAGGTTGTAAAGGGGTTTATCACACAATATCGCAAGGTATGCAGCTCTTGTGATAAGTTTTAAATTATTTTCTCACTCAAAACAAATGTCTGTGTATCCCAGAGAGCTCTCTCAGCTGGAGCTGGTAGTAATTTTTGACAGCTATTTTTCTTTTAGCAAATATGCATTTTTCCACTATCAGGCCTTAGCTACAAGCAAGATAGGTGTGGTGAAAGTACTCACAAAAGCTAATCCTGACAGATTCATTCTACAAACAATGGCAATTTACTTTGAGTTGCTTTTTAAGTTGGACTTCTCTCCATGACCTTCCTCTTAAATATGATGGCCTCAAAAGTCTTTGCAAATGCTCTGTTCATGTTGCAAAAGATTTTGAGTGGTCAGTATTCTTAGACTGGCCAGCAACAACCTAAAAAACCCATCTAGGATGTGGAAATCTGGCTATGTCATTTTCCCATTTCAGATATTATTGCTCCAATCTGTGGGCTAAGTGAGGATGGAAATAGCCTCTTGACTTCTCACAGAAGTCTTCACAGATTTTTGTGGTTTTAACATGAGTCAGATTGGGATGGTTTTTTAAATATCAGTATTAGGGAAAAAGTATGTCTTTCTTAGGTCTAGTTCTAGCCATATTTACTATTATATACTACAGTAAGTACAAATGATATTTCCTAGCTCACAGTGGCAAAGCTTACACATATTTTTATGGTAGTTTTGGCTAAAGTTTCATGAAAGGCAGTGGCTTTTTCAAACCAAGTTGAAATATTTCAGTCATTGTTCTAGTTCACAAAAGGAAAATTCTTATTGTTTTCACAGTGCAAAGGATTTCATAATGTTCTTGGAGCTGTTATCTTTTCATTGTTTCATAGGCCTCACAAGAATCCCAAGTGAGTATTTGACACTGTGAGCTTGACTTACTCTTTCAACAATTCACATCACAGAGATGTTTTAGACAGTTCATGTCATGTGAGAAATTGTCTCACATCTTATCATCAGTAGACCCAAGATCTAGTTTCTAAGCCATCTGGGGTAAAAATCTCCATTTCACTACTGAAATACTCTTTCCAAAATCTAGTCAATGAGAAGAAGATTTGAAGTTCATGACTTAGCTTAGAGTCTTCTCAAAGCAAATCTACAGTCCAGCAGGATCTAAGTGCCAGGTAGAATATTGAATCTTACAAAAGAGAAATTATAAGGCAGATTTTAGCTGAAAAAAAATCAGAACTCTGAAATTTAATTTTGACTTTTGGTTCATTGCTAATTGTAAAGACAGCTAATAGTTACGCTCAAGTCTGCAAGGTTTGCTGGAGTGATAGAAATTAATGTAGTGTCTGAAGGTGTTTGAATAGCAGCATTTTAAGTCCCTGATCTGAAGTTAGATGCCAGGGACTCAGATACCTAATTGAGCTAAATGGATGCAAACTAATGTACCTGCATTATTTCATCCTGTGAGAATCTTGCCCTGTAACTTAATGAAGTATTCAGCTTCTGAGTTTTGTCGGCCCATAAACACCTAGATGTTCATAACCTGATCTGTAGCAAAATAATAGCTCTGATCATCAAAATTTAATAACAATATCTTCTTCTGGGAATAATGACCATAAAATCCAACTCGTATGTTCTTTTTCAGGGCTACAACTCCTACAAATTCCTACCAGACTTAAAGAACAAATTTCAGTTTATATGGGCAGTATCATTTAATGCTCCAAAGTAGCTATTTGTATCTGTATGTGTGCATTACAAATTCACGGAATCATGCTAAGTGCATTAAGTTGAATTCAAACAAAATGCTGTAGAAGTACAGCATCCAGGTTAGATATAAATAGTCCTGTAGCATTATTAATAGATGTTGAGTTGTCTAGTTTTCAGTTTCTCAATTTGCATTTCTCTCAAATGTGGGTGAAATGCAATTGAAGCACCCCTTTTGAAAGAATGAGGTCTCTGTTCATAGAATCACAGAATCATAGAAACCCAGAATCTTAGAATAGTTTGGGTTGGAAGGGGCCTTTGAAGGTCATCTAGTCCCACATCCTCTGCAATGAGATCAAGTCGCTCAGAGCCCCAGCCAACCTGACCTTGAACGTTTTCAGGTATGCGGCATGTACCACCTCTTTGAGCAACCTGTGCCATTGTTTCACCACCCCCTTGCTACAAAAATTTCTTCCTTAAATCTAGGCTACCCTTTTTTTAGGTTAAGACCACTACCCTTTATCCTATAGCAACAGGGCCCACTAAAAAGACTGTCCCCATCTTTCATGTAAGTCCCCTTTAGGTACTGAAAGGCAGGAGTAAGGGCTCCCTGGAGTATAACACAGAGGTTTTATATGTAGCTCTGCATTCTATTGGAATTTTTTTGCCTATTTATTCCCTTTATCATTCAAAACCGTAAGGTGCAGAGTAGTGAGGCAGGTAGAAATCACAGACCCTTTTTCCTATTTCTTGTCTCTTCTTTCAGTTACTTTTATATCTGTTGTTTTGGTTCAACAAAATTTGTCATAGGGTAAAATCTTAAGAATGATTCTTTCCACGAGTCTTGAAGAACTTTATTTAGTGGTTTGATTAAAGGAGCGAGACTTCCACGGGTAGGTTGAGCTCAGCCTTTGCATACTGTGCTGGCCAATTCGCTTGCACATACTGCCAGGTCAGTTGTCACCGTGTAGTTTGTACTGATCTGCACAGTAGTTTATGGATATAGCCAGAGGTTCTAGAAAACAAAAGGCTTACATTTCAACTCATGCCTTCATTTAGTCATAGGAAAGATGCTTTAAACATATACTTTTCTCTGCATTGAAGGCTATGGGTTCTATCTACTTTAGAGTATTTTACAAGGTAGCTATTATTTCCTGTGACGAAGGACATTCTGGTATCTAGAAATATTCAAATTCATTATGTCAAAAGTATCTCTGAATATCTATGACCTATATTGTGTCAAACAAACTTTAATGCCCTAGTGATATCAATTAGTACAATGAATTAATTAAAATCCAATTAATCGGAACACTTGAATGAGAGGAGATGGACTGGAAGATTGTGGTGATTTAGCCCCAGCCAGCAACAAGAAACCAGGCAGTTGGTTGCTCGCTCCCACCCAGACCCCACTGTGGGATGGAGGATCTGAAGAAAAAGGCAAAACGTCTGGGTTGAGATAAAGCCATTTTAACAAAACAGCAAAGGGAAGAGGAAAAAACCAACAAAAATACTGATAGAGGAATATACAAAACGTGATTAATATATCTTTTCTTACCAACCAGAACCCAAAGCCTAGCCCAGTCCTGAGTGACAATTCCTGCTCCCCGCCCTGGCCAGCTACTCCGGCCGTATGCCGAGTATGACAGCGTATGGTATCAAGGATGGCTAGTTTTGGGTCAGCCATCATCCCAGCTCCTTGTGAAAATTAAGCCTATCCCTGCAAGAACCAGGACAATGATCTAATATGTCATCCTGGTTTGTAAACACTATTGTAAAAGAAAACTGCATAAATGCAGCACTGAATGAAATACAGTTTTTAAAAACAGAGGAGTGCAATGAAGAATGTAGTTAATATATCACCGATTATTTGTAAACACTTTGAGTCATCTGAATTTTCACCCATCATGAGTGCAACCCTCATTCTTAATAGCCTGAAATTTTCATAAATGGAACCTTTTTTTTTATTTTCCCCAAGATGAGCTCCTCAGCAGCATGTCACTGTATATTTCATTCCTTGTGCCGTAACAATCTTTCTCTCCGCAGTCACTGTAGGATGCTACCATTACATTTCATTGGGTTTTTCTCGACACAAAAGTATGACTTGCTAGTAAAGGTCTCTGTTGGGAACAGAGATGGAACTCAGCATTATTAAACACAACAGAATCCTGAGGTGTTGCTGAAAACTGAGCTTCTTGACACTGCCCCTCCAGTATTACTTGGATAACCTTAAGCCTTAAAGATTCCATGTTTACTTCTTTCCAGGGAGCTAGGGCAAGCCTGCAGAATTTTTAGCAGCTGGAAATTCAGTGATTTTGTCTGCTCTGATCTCTGGCTACTAAAGTGTTACTTTTCCAGCATAAAATAAAATGTGGCTGTTTGCTTTTCAATTCCCTCCTTCCTCACACCCAAGCCACCTCCTAAAATGCACTCTTGAAAATAACAACAAGCAATCAGAAATGCTGATTCTTTATTGACATATATACTCTATTTTCTTATTTTTAAGTAACAGGGATAACATGAAGATTCTAACTGGTCCGATCATTCAACAAGCAAAATTATTGCAATTTACCATGAAAGAAAACACTTTAGCATACTTTAAGCAAGTGTGGCAACAAACTACTATGATATGCAGCAAGCTACCATGATGACATATTGTGTTGATAGGTAGATAATCAAGCAGTGAAAATATCTGATAATCAAACCCCTCTGAAACATGGTACAAAGCCATATAGACGTCATCTGGGTTTTTTCTCAAAATCTAAACACACACAGAAAAAAAAAAGGGGGGGAAATTGGCACTGCAGTCTTAACACACTTATTTTAATAAATAATTCAAACACAGTAGTTTTCAAAAAGTTTCAACCAGACCTTGGAAGCACACTGCAGAAATTTGACATTCAAATGTTTGCTTCCTACGGGTAAATGAAGTTAGTAATTGAAATGTAAACCTTTTGTCACGTAGGACTTTCCAGGTTTTAAGGCAAGAGACTGTTCCATTATTCCAGGATAATAACCCTGAGGAGAAAACCACAACAGTGTGTCTGAAAATTTTCAAGTTGCTTAATGCTATAAAATGTACCTGGTACTTGAGATTGCCACTATGTTTCTCAGGGCTTATTTTTCCTAATAAAAATAAGTCACTTCCTGTGAATGTTAGTAAATTTTAAAATACGTTAACATATGGAGGGAGTGTTTACTATTTTATACCTGTGGCACTTCTGGCTTTGTGACTGGGTAATGACATTCCCACATATTAAGGTTAAGAGGGATCTTTTTGGTGTTTTTTCTGGAATTCTCTCTGGGAGTTTTGACCATTCAATCCTTGCTGCTGATTATTTCTGCAGTGATTTAAGTAGATTTGAACTAGGCAACTGGATCTATAAAACACAATTAAATCAAACTTCTAAATGGCTGAATTCGATAGTGTCAGTTGGTCTGAATTTACAGCGCCAGTGGAATTGCAGCACCCACAACAGCAGCACTTATTCCTGGTTCAATCTGTTACCAGTAGTTCAGCAGATGTTGAGCTTTCAGGGCACATTATCATGACCTTGACCTTCATACATTCATTCTTCAGGTGGCTTGTCTGTGATTGATACGTATTTAGAAGACATGTTCATCATCAGAAAAAATGTTCTTATGTTCTTTAGTGGGACTTCACTGGTGCAATCCTTAGAAGGAATCTTTGTTGCTGTAATATCCAGCTATAAATAGTATCATCAACATTACAGGGGAGGAAAGATTATACACTTTCTCATTTGAATATCACAATGCTAAAATATTATATATATATATATAATGAGGAATACTGTTTAAATTAGTTTAAACAGATTGGATGTATTTACTTAGGGGGTTTTTCTCCATTTTTCCCTATTACATGTAGAAGAAATTGTTCTGATCCTTGGTATGACTCAGAAAAGTGTGTTTGCAGTCTTCTCGTTATAGAACACCTGACAGTAGCACATTGTTTGATTATTTTTGCCAAGTTAGGTTTTAAATACTTCTATATAATAAATATTCATCAGTTACATGCCATTTCTTGTATCTTGAGGTACCTTTTTTGAATCCCTAAAGAACACTGGAAAGATCTCCTCTCTTATAGTTTTCCCCTCTCTTTTTCTTAATTTGGTTCAATAGTTAATATTTATTCTATCCTTATCCTAAGAATTTTTATTTCATTTCTGACTGAACGTACTAAGCACATCTATGTATATTCCTAATACACATTCTAACACGTACATAATGAAAGAAGTGCCATTTATGCATCTTGTACACACTGTGAGAAGAACTGCACAGATGCTGCGTTCAGACTTAAACAGTAAAACAGATTATTCCATAGATAATCAAATAAAATGGATGTCAGGAAGGAAATAGAATACTGTTATAAAACGGGGAGTGTAAGCATTAACAGTGTGAGAAAAACTTCTGGACAGGATTTTAGTACCTTCTGTATGGCAGTGAACAGACTGCATTTCTTGTTGGAAGCAGATTGTGAGTTTCATTCCATGCATGGAGCCCCCAGGGCGTAAGATGCTCATACCTATGGGAGGGAAAAATGGGCATAAATTTCAAACTGCAGACAGAGGACTGGGTATCTTGCGGCATTTCCTGAACTTACTTTGCTACAGCTTTTCAAAGGACATGTCTTTTTCTTCCAGTTTATTTATTTTTTTTTTGCTAAATTAAGATTTCAGGCTAAAGAAAGACTGACAAACAGAGATTAGGCTCATGGCCATGTTGGCCAGGATCATTCAGGCTTCTGGAAACCAGCTTATGTTTCCAACTGTAGAACTGGTCTGAGAATTGTGTATGACAAATTCTGCCAAAAATTCACTGAATCTTTTCTCATTTTTAAAGCTGTGCACAGCAAATGAAAGGAAACATAAAACTCACCCTGTTATAAAAAAATGCACTTTACTGAAATTTCTTCTGGAAGAACAGGAAAAAATCCTGGATTTCCTTAATTATATTTTTTAAATATAACTTCATCTATATTCATATAGATGCCTGTAAATCATAACAATGTTGTAATCAGTGTAATTCACATCCAAGTACAAGATATCTGTGAATGCTCTTTCTAGTCATAGATAGAGTTCATTCCCTTTCTGTCATACACAGATTCTTCATGAACTTCCTCAGTCACCACTACACAAATCTGATTTAAAATTATCAGCTTATTTTCTTGTAGATTGTTTCCATTTCCAAAAGAATTGCCCTTGCCTTACCATTTCCAGTCCACTGTTTTCCACCCTTTTTTTCCTCCATATTCTCCATATATCAGACTGTATTTAACAGTTTAAATTCTAATCCAATGCGGAAAAAAAAAAAAAAAAAAAAAAAAAAAAAAAGACAAATACTACCAATGTTAGCTCTCAAGTCTCTAAGCATCCAGAAATTCATATACATCAACTATATACCTGATGTTCCAAACGACAGAGAAATAATAGAAAAATCACATGGAAGTTGGTTAAGAGACCTCAGAGTTATTAAAGATATAAAGAAACTGTGTGAATTGTTTTTCTCAGTCCCTCACTGTTAAACGTCTTTCTTTTTGAGTACAAAAGACTGAAGTTCTAGTGGACTGGGAAAGTCCCAATAAGAGGACCGAGGGAAATATCTGTTGTAGAGATCTGTAGAAAAGAGTGCAAGAGTTGGGAACAAACAGACAGATACAGCAATAAAACATCCTTATTTATGACCCAAATGCCTTGACCTTCTGCCAAAACTTGGAAATACATTGCAGAAATAAAAAATAAAAGGGATGGAATAAGTGTTTGGGGACACTGCGCAGGATTAATTCCTTTTCCCTGGCGCCCATTATGTCTTCCAAAATACAGTCAATGTTTTTCTGTTTCCTCTGAAAGGCAAAGTTAAGCCCTGCCATTTTCAGCAAGACCATCTTTCCTCCCTTTCCCTTTCTGCTTGTGCAGTATGAGTTTTGCTCTTCCCGCTGCCCTGAAGATGTGGCATATGTGTGAACTAGGAGAAACATGTTGTCTTGAATTTATCAAAAAACCCGTATAGCAATTCACACAGCTATCACGCAAGCTGCACGGAAACTCTGCAATTTACTTACTGCAATTATAAAAACAAAAAATATAAACAATTACATCCCAAATGTTAGCTGTTCTTCTAGCAGGTTGAACTGTAACTATTTTTCTAGGAAAGCTGTTTTCCTTCCAACAGATCAACTTCATTTCTTTGAAGTGTTTGTTAGACATGCAGCTGAAATGCAGATAGTGAAAGCCAATAGTCCAGCAGACTAGCCATTGAACTCACCATGAGATGAGGTGGATGGATCACAGGTCTCAGCTACTCATAATAAGCTGCCAGTAACACAAAGGTCCTGATCTCCATCGATGCTGAAGTGTCCTGATAGTAAATGAATGCCTCACAGCAGTTTCCAAGCACTCAGGAAGGGAGGGTAGTGTAGGTAGGGAGAAAGGGTAAAGCTACAATAGCTACTATAATCACCCTGGTTCCTGGCTGGTGGTTTTCCAGTAAATGCCTCTTCTTTTGGGGTTTGACACGGGTCTTCTCAGCACGGGTACACAGGTACTTTTCTTTACTTGGCAACTAATGGGACTTCAGGACACGTCCACTCTTCAGCTAAGGAGACCAGCATGAGGCGTTCTTGGGGAGGCTGCAGTCCCCAAGTTATGTGAAGGGAGGAACTTTGAATTATAGTGTATTAACAATGTAAGCAGCTATCACAGTACTTCTAAGTAATCTATTCTAAGTTACTTCACAGTAATCTATTAAATGTGTAGTCAGTATTTCCTGCTGCTGCTGCTGGGCAGTTACTGATTCCGCAACAGTGCCAAACCAGTGTAGCTGTCCTTTGGATATAAACACTTCTCTTCAAAATACAGAGAGAAATCTCTCATAGACATGCAGTGCTTTTGAAAACTGAATTCTGCTGCCTATACTTATAGCTCTCGATAGGTCTCTTCTGCGAAACTCTTGACCTTAGTAACTGCTACTTGTGTACCTCAAAGTACGAGAGAGACCATGCTAACATAAATGTTACTTGATTTTTCTCCAGTATTAAAAATTTCCCAACATCTGTAAGTGAAAAAAAAAAGTATTTACAGATAGATGAACAGTACTGTTTTCATAAACAACATCCAAAATCTTTAGAACCTGTCATTTGCTCATCTAGAATATTTTGGGGGTTGTCCAAGACATTGCACTGGTAGGTGGACTAAAGCAGCTGGTAACTGAATGTATGTTGGACTAGGGTACGCACAAGATAAGGCCAGCTCTTTTTCATTGGAATGATTCTTAGACCCTGGAATTAGGCTCCTTAGAGGTGATGTGCCCTGTCTAAATTCAGGCAGACTGAAGATGCTGCTTCAGTATTGCCTACATCCTGGGTTGCATCTAAACTTGAAGGAAAGATGTACAGCAATAGTGCATCAGACTAGCACATGGGAAATGTGGGTCTAAGCCCTTGTTCTAGCATACTAAATGTGAGCAAATAAACTCATTCCTTCACTGTGTCTCTATTTCCTTATTTGTAAAAAAGAGAGTACTTTGTGGAGTGCTTTGAGATCCAGAGATGACTGGGTGTTTAGACTGAGGCAACTAATTATTGTTAGCTTTAATTATAAAATCTCTGGATTGTTTGTCTGAAGAGAAAGAAAGTGAGTGATATTTGGCCTGTTATTTCAAGTGTCATGAAAAAATGAGATCTTTACCTATGATTGCAAAAGTAATCAAGGTTGGGACCTAGGTGTCATGTAGTGGTTGTGGTAATTTTCAGCATCCGTGCCTGACTTGTAAAAATTTGATGAAAAATATACGGTAGTGTATTATATGAGCTCTAATCAAAAGCTTCACTTGCAACTTATGCTACTTTTGTATGAGGTATATTCATTACCAAGTCTTTAAATAATATTCATGTCATTAGGAATTATAAAGGGAATGGACATCAGTATTATTTAAATTGTTGTGTTTTCCTCTGCTGTGCCTCTGTGGGAATGTTGAGTGCAATACAAGAGCTATAATTGAGAAATCCCTTGCTCTCAGTGACTCTGATTGCTATTATAATTGGAATAATTTGCATTTTTATGAAGATACCATTCTGTCTTCAGGCATCCATAACAGTGCTTGATGTTTTGAAGATCATTTCGAAAGACACACAAAAATGGTTTACTTTTAGAAAGAATGGCTCTTTACTTGCAAGCATAAACAAATTATTAGGGGGCAAAGGAAAAAGGGTCCTAAGTATCTGAAGCAGCTGTTGGTAAAAAGAAATTGGCTCCTGCTCAAAGACCTGCAAAGACAGTTCACTAAAACTTTCTCTTGCAGACCCACTGAGAAACATTCTTGCTATCTTACCAAGCAGTAAAATTAAGGTTAGAACCTTCCATAATGGCAGGTCACTTCATCTTTCTGTTCTCCCTGAAATGCCTCTGATAGAACTTGTTGATTTTTTCACTCCGAAAGCCTGAGGCTCTGTGTGGCATCTGGCCAGTTTGAATACATGCTTAGTGCCTGGCTTACTAGAATAAATGAATAATGGTACCACATTGTAAATGTCATTCTATATTGTCAAGAAAACCACTTTTTAAAAGAACAGACTGAAACCATACAGCTGAGGCTCTGGTATCTCTTTCTACCCCACTAAATTCACAGTGAAAAATATTTTGTTCTGTACTTAGACTATGTCGAAATGGGAGCGATTAAACTTGGGGAAAGTTTTCTCAGTGTCAGTGATTAATCGCTCAAATACAGCTCTGGATTGTCCTGCAATCTTATGTACACTTACAGAGGAAATGCACATGTAAATGAAAATTACACACTTCTGACTAACGTTCAGCAGAGCTTAATGGCGAATGTTATTTGCTTGTTTTTCAGTTTCATTATGGAGGGGATTTACCACCTCAAAGTCCGTGAAATACCAGGGTCAAAACAACTCATGTAGATTAGCTGGTACTTATCAAGCATCTTTCAATCTAGAGATCTAAACGTGCCCAATGATCAGAGTTTCTCTCCCGGATGACATTCATAATTCAAGCTATTGCAGCCATTTGTTGATGACAGATTCAGAAATATTTATTCTGGTGAAAGACTTTTTTGTGCATAATCCTAGTAATTTCACTCATGCCCTCTAATACTGAGTGACGTGCAGAACAAAAGCTTCACAACCTTAGAGGGTTATAAAGGAGGTATATTTGTTCAGCGCTGGACACACATAGGATCGCTCCCAAAGGTGTGTGCACCGAGCACAGTCACTCTACTGTTATATGCACTACACATTACATATTCATGAGATCACATAATACCCATATACATATTCAGTAACTGTCCCCCTTTGTATTATAATGAGTTCTCCACCCCTCTGTGTCTGTGCCATACTTCTTGGTAGTGTTTGTTAGGGGTCTTAGTGATGAAGTTAGTAGTCTTCCTCATTGTAAACTTTTCACCCCTGGTATCTTGTGCAAGCTCAGATCATCCCTGGAGCTCGTCCATACCCCAAGTCTGGTTTTGGTGAGTTTCGTGGCCTTGGCTTCTGATTTGCTCCTGTTCTGTTCCTAGAGGGTTAGTTGTTGGAGATAAGTAAACACCTGAAAACTTTAAAACTAGACAAAAGTACTCTAAGGTTTCACGCCCTATCTATAACAGAAAAAAAAAAAAACTACTAGACCCCTTATCAATGAGCAAAGGAGGTAAGAAGAAAGAACTCCATTCCTAGTAGTGACTTAGGTCTTTCTAAATGAAACATCTGTGTCCCAAGTGAATTTCTTAATCATATTGCCTTGAACAAGGTAAGGTGTGAATTAGGTGTATAGATTACAAAGAATTAGTTAATTTAAGTGTGGTGTGTGAATGCTGCTTCCTGATGCTTTTATCCCATTACGTTTCCCTATCACACGTGATCACATTGATTTCACCTGGACCAGTTAGGCAGAACGACACTATTTAGTGAAGCAGGTTGTGATTGGGTCCAGACTCATGTAACAAAGGAGACAAACGCTTCCAATGCTGGTATGTGAATATGTATTATGTGCTCTTTAGATATAGGTTCTATTAAAAAATACTGCTGTGTACTTTCTATTATGTACCTGCTTACTTGTGTTATAGGTTTGTATTAAATCTCAACATGACCTGGAAAAATGTCATTAAAGTGCACAACTGGAGATGCATTTAACATTCAACACAATAAATTTTCAGCATTTATAATTGTTCATTTGAAGGGCGAAAACATTCAAAAACATTTATTAGTTTAGATAAAGGACATCTTTGATGTATGCTTTTAAAAAGTTGCACTTATATTTCCAAGTCTGTCGTTTTCACCTGTTTCAGCTTGGAGTATTGTTAATGGCAATTTACAGGAAGTAGGTTGAAGTGTCCATTCACTTTTAAACCTTGGATGCATCAGACTTACAAAACCAGCTGGCATAACTATAAATCGGGAATATTCATTATCGTTAGCTCTCTCACTGAGTAATCCAAACCAGGATTAATCAAAACTCATGTATAAATTTAAGGTGCAAAGTGCTTTCAGCCTTAAAGGCCCCAAGAATAACTTCTGAGCAACTATAACCAAGCACATTTGTTCATCTCTGATGGAGAAATCTTTAAGCATGTAGTAGACTAAATGACACGTGATTTTTTTTCTGCTAATTTTATTACAGTATTGTTCTTCATGCCCTGCATAATTAAAGGTCTGTCATCATCTCCATTATGAACCTCAAAGTTTGCTAGTTTATAACCTTGCCCATAATTTACTCTGAAAGGGAGGCTGCAATAGGGGATCTTGTCACAATCCTGGGTTCTTCTTGCACTGTCTAAAAATAAAAGCTAAGTTTTTCAGAAGTGATTAATCAATTGCAACCTTCTGGTTTAATCTGGTAAAAGGGTTACGAATCCCCAGGGTGGGTCAAAGAATCTGCCTTCTCTGTAAAACAAGCTTCATTGGTCACTTATTTCAAAACTGTTGCTCTTGACTAATGATCAGTGTAAGTTTGTTCCCTTTTTTAAACAAAGGAGTCACCAGAAATACAGTATTTGGTGTCAGATGCTCATTACAATGGTCTGATAGAAAGGAGTCTTCTCTTTCCAATTAGAATTTGTCATCATTGGCCTCTTGTCTTCTGTTTTTTAAAAGCAAGCAAAATATCTGAGGGAAAATATATAACCAGGCAGGTGTAAGAGACAATTTTAATATGAAATACTATTATTTCATACTTACTCTGCACATATAGATATACAGATTAAAGACTCCCTAAATTAATACTGACACAAACTGCTAGAAATGTTATGAAGATGCAGTCTGGCTATTTTATGATTGTTTCTTGCACAACTACTGATTTTGTAATGGCATATTGTGAAGCCTTATAATTTCAATTGGTCCTTCTAGGCCTGCTTTTTACATTCTTTTTTGGCAATGGAATTTGAAGCTATTATGCAAAGGACCCAATCTACTGTCTCTTATGATCAGGACAAAGCTATAAAATGTCCATTCTTTTGTAGACCATGACATTTTTAAATGCTTCTGATTTTATTAGCTCTTTTGTTACCGTGTTTATCCTCCCATATCTCAGTTACACTGTAAATGGTGGCATTGTTTTAGATCACAGCTCCAAGTCATCCTGTCCCTTACAGGAATTGAATTGGATCCAAGATAAGGGTATTCCTATTCTTCAGAGAGATTGACAGGGACAGTTCAACTTTACACGTCTTTGTAAACCCATTCAGTTGCTTTAGTATCCTTCACTGTCAAAACAGAAGCTTTTGTAAAATATCTGGGCCACAGTGGATGACAAGTGGTCACAACATTGGCCATAATTGTTGTCTCTGAAGGTAATAGAGGAGAAACCAGTGAGTATTGTGAGGAAATAATAGGGAAAGAGGAGGAAGGGGAAACCATTACGGTTCTCTAATCTTGCTTGCGTTTGAGTGGAGGAAATTCATGTCTCTTTGGGTGATCTCACCGTGCTGCCTAGTCCTGACGTAAGCTGCTCTGCTGAATAGTGTGAAATGTTGCAAGACAGATAGATACGTTAGGCAAAGAAGCACCAGTTAAGGAGAGCCTGTATTTAGAACAGGAGTTTATGCTGTTCATTTCACTGAGCACTTGAGGATGTGTCTGGGTCACCCAGTTCTGAAAGGTAGGGACGTATGTGTTCAACATTTGGCACACATTTTCCTGAATATGTGGGGCATTTTTACAAGCATCTTGAGCATTTATGGCTTAAGAGCTGCTTAAATGCTTTTCTGAGTGGAGCTGAAGTAAGCAGCACAGAGAAACTGTGAATTAAAATACCTGCCTTGTTCAAAGGGAGTCTTTAAATTGTTAATCCCATGCTGAACTTGGACATGCACCATCCATTATGTCTGTGCACCTGGACTTTGACTGCAGAAGACTCACAGAGAGGACATTTGAATAAGGGACGCTTACAGAGCGGCAGGACACTGTTCTGTGTGTCTGGCAGAAAAGGGGTAGCTGGTCAAGAAAGATGGTATAGGACTTTGCAAATGTTGTAAAGTCAGGAACATTTGGTCACCTGCTGGTGACTGGTGCTCCATATGGATCCTAAATATTGCTGCCATTCAAGTCTATAACTGTTGCAGACGGAAAGTCTCAAGTGCAATTTTAGCAGAAGCATTAAAATGCTGACATCTTTTTTCTTTCTTGACTGCTCCATATATTATGCTGCTAATAGATGCCTCTCTTGAATTTCAGGCAGTAAAAGTAATTGCCACAATTTCTTTTCTGCCTCTCCCCTTTCTCCTCTGATCGCGGAAACAGAAAAGAAAGAAAGCAGCTATTAAAATCAGTTTGAATAACTTCTCTTGCTTGCAAAAAGCCCCCCTCCAAACCAGACGATCTTTTATCATGAAACCTAGAAGCAACCAAAAGTATTTCTAAGTGTTATGTCTTCTCAAACAAGGACTTTGAAGGAAAAATAGTAGAGAGACCTGTAAGAATCTCAAAGATGACAGAATGAGGAAAGGAAATAATTTCATCTGAGACTTAAAACTTAATTTTGATGATCAAAGGCAGGCCTTCCAATGTGCTTCTTCTCTAAGATTTTCAGTTTATGGGATTTGAGGGAGCTCAGCATCTCACTTGATGTTCTGAAACTGTCAGGATTAGCCCTCTGGGTCTAGATGAGTGACTGTATTTCCTTTTATTGAAAGAAGATGATCTAGAATTATGAAATTTGAATTGTCTTTGTTGTCACCCCTACATTGAACTGTCAATACTAAGATTGTCTTCCTTGTATGTACATGACTAGCTTGAAAATTTGTCCTTGGATATTGAGCTGGCCTAAATTGCAGATCCTAGCAATACTAGGGATAATGGCAAAATAAAATTTTCATTGCATTGATTATTCTTTGATACTATCCTGACATTATCATCAGCATGCCTTTCTGACAATGAAGGTTAACTGCGTACTGGCTCCATTTGGAACAATTCAGATAGGTGAGTGAAGCTCTGAGGAGCCCACAACTGACACAATGCCAAGTCTGTGGCTTCCCAGCCCAAAAAATACATTGATCAAATGGAATGAATGCAAGGAGGGCCACTAAAGGGGCTAGAGGGATGCAGTATATAATGTATAAAGGAAGGCTGAGAAGGCTGGGCTTGTTCAGTCTGAAGAAGTCATTTGACCTCAGTTACCTCATGGGTGGTTGCAGAGAAGTTGGTGTCAGAGTGCTCTTATAGATACACAGTGAAAGGATGGGAAACTGCAGTCACAAGTTGCAACAAGGGAAATCCTTATGCAACAACAAAATAGGTCTCCTAAAGAGACGTAAAGAGGTCATGCAATCCTCATCCCAGGAGAATTTTGCGTCTCAATGGTGCTAGACTGCTAACAGCGTTACTTCAACTTGAATCAAACTTTAAAGTTTTCTTTGGTTTGAGTGGTTAGACCAGATGCCCTACAAAGATCCCTTCCAACCCAAATTGGTTTATATCTACCTGTGGAGAAAACTTTTGTTTCCAATTGCATTGTCAGTGATTAAAAATTGTTGCCCTTTAATTACTGAAATACTGAAGGAAAAAAACTTTTCCTGTTGTTGTGTTCCTGTCTTTTTCTAGTTATTTTTCCCCTTTTTTACTACGCCAACTCTTATTTCATAATCTGTCTATAAAGTGTCTGAAAGCACAAGAAGAGCTAATCAACTAAATATGCCATAAGTGTTCTGTTAATGGTAGAATAAGCTTGTGTTTTTTTCAGGCAAATAATTACAGATTGTTTTAGTATTTCTAATTGAGTTATTAGTGTACATATTTAAGGTCATAGGATCTTTGTTTTTCTGCCAAATGCTATTTGCTGACATTAAAGTCCTAGGAAAATTACAATTCCATCATTTCATTTGTTTGATACCTCTTCAGCCTCACTGCCAATGCCTCACCACAGGTGCCAGCTATTAAATGTTCTTTCAAAGGGTCTGTGGAAACCCCTTTTGCATAAGTATGCTATGCAAGTACTATGGGAACTTACTGCTCAGAGCAAAATATTAAAGACAGTAAGTCGCTTTACTACTTTGATGCTCCTGTGCTTGAAATGGTTAACACCCAGCAAAAAACTGCAACACTGATTTCAAATGAGGATATGTGATACAAACTAAATTCTAAACCTGACCAGATGGAGGAAATCCTTTAAAAATCTCCCTTCCCCTGTTGTTCTAAGAGCTTAATGGACTGAGGAAAATAGGTAAAGTAATTGGCAGATGTGTCACTATCGGAGTGTCCGCATCCTTGTCTACTATGTCAGTCTTAAAGAATTAGCAATGATAATTCAGCAGTGATATCTGGAGGGCTGTAGCAAAACACTTTGTGTGCTGCAGATATGAAAAATAAAAGATTATTAAGGTTGATGCAAGCACTATGGACACTGCATAAACATTAGTTACTGTTGCGTTAAGAAGCAAAAGTAATTTTGGCAGAAAATAAGCCCCCTTGCATTCTAACACCCCTCACTGAGGTGGGAGGCTAGGTGTGGCTAGGTTTAAATTTTGAATGATGCCCAATTCCCCACTATCAGCCCAGTCACGTTTAATATATTAAACTATCACAATTCTGTATCCACTAATAGTGGACTGCCCTTCCGTCTAGTTGTGTTCATGAACTAGCACAGCCACTCTCAAGTCTTTGACTGTGTTCAATGAGAAACTGAAACGACTAGTTACTTAACCAGTGCGGTTTATTTAAGCAACAAATATAAAGGTTCGTATGGGTTGCTGGTGGTTAAAAAAAAAAAAACAAAAACAAAAGTACACGCAGATAAAAGTATTGATAGCTATACAAAATGCACTGCAGAGTTACAAATAATACAGCCTGGCTATAAATGTAGAAAAGTGATTCTCTAGAGAGATTTCTGTGTTTCCTGAGGAAGCACTTGGTGCAGCCTAAGTCTTACCCAAAGGCATCCCTCTAGGGGGGAAGAAAGGCTCAGCCCACTCGATGATCTTTAGGGTCCCTTCCAACTCTAACGATTCTATGATTTTAAGAGAAACAGAAAAGGTGGCCAGGCAAGTAGTGAAGATCCTCTTTTAGTGACACAGAAGTTACACCTTCACAGTTATTATCAGGTCCTTTTCCTAGAGGAGAAGGCCAAGCCTTTCACTTAGGGATTAAACAAGGCCTTATTTAAAACCAGTGAAAAGTAAATGTCTAACCTCTGCTTTCCTATTTTCAGGGGATTTGAGCAGCAGACTGTAAATGACACTGAATGACATCTTCAGAGGGTAGAACAGTTATTAAATATGTGCTGTGGAAGGAAGGTTTCTTCTGTTTAGATGAAAAATTTAAATTTTTCTTTTTGTTAAATCAAATGGTATTACTAGTACTACAGCCAAGGGAAATTAAATAAGAACCCTTTTAAAAGATTATTTTTCATGGGAACTCACATTAAACACAGTCTTGCTTTGCTTTTGGTGAAGGAAGTTGTTTGGTCAGCTAAGTAACACTTGCTTATGGTAATAATAAACTCTGCCACCCCAGACTGCTTACCAAAAGACCGTCGAAAATCAACTCCATGATGGTCAATTAGAGGAGGTATTTTACACTCTTCCCCAAGCTAAGAGGAGCAAGGAAGGAGATATGGCTGAGTCACAATTTCTTTTCTGTACTGCTGCAGGGGTGGTTCAGCTATTAACATATTTTAATCTTAATTTCAATGTGGTAACGTCTGTCTTCAGCCAGTGATCATCCTGCCTGCTCCCCATGAGGCACTGCCTTGCAGTACAGTTTAAATAAAAAGCACTATTGACAAAACAGTATAATAAACAAGCTTGTTAGTTTAATCAGCATAATCTGAAAGTTTCCTTCAGTGTTTTTTAAGAGTTGGTCATTTAAATTAAAACTATAAATTAAGATTTTATTTAAGAAAAGGCCTGCAAACACTGGTGTCTGGATTGGGAGTACTGCACACTCCGCATAACGACACGATGCTCTCTTTCTGCTCTTACCATACATACAAAATAAGATAATTTATTAAAAAAAGCCTTATTACGGTTTGAAAGCCCAGGAAAGAGATTAGCTATCAAGAAATTAAGCAATTTTGTTCTCTGAAGCCTGTAATTTGGGGGTGAACAGAAGTTTCTTTTTAGAAGGACTAAAAGGGTAACAAGAAAAGATGTCCCAAAGCATCTCCTAGTTATTTAAGGAAGCTTTAACTGTCAATGATAGTCTTTGCTTTGAAGCAAATTACAGGCATATTCATCAAGTCAAACATCAAAGTACCACAACCATTTTAGTGACTGTGGTTCATACATAAATTTTAACAGAGGGATTTTTTTTTAATATAATAAAATATGAAAGAAGCTTTAGGAAAGGTTGCCTTATACACATTCCTCCTGTTTCTTCCTAGTCATCCTCCTCACCTCTCTCCTGTTATAAGCATTTCACCAAAGGTCATATTAACCAAATGTGCTTGTTTCATGAGCTAAGGTAGAGAAAAACAAGAGTCAATTTTAATACCTTATAAGTGTTTTTCAGAATTAAAGACCATCCTTTGCTTGGTATGCTACTGCCACTCCCCTATGAGGTGGGTGCCTTCATTTTTTAGTTTTTGTTTATGTGAACAAGAATACAATAAGGAGACAGTATAAAAGGGAAGAGGATAAGGCTTGAAAACACATGTTGGAATAAGCTTGAGTTTACTATCTTTTAGTTGCAACCATTAATTGAATATATAAGAAAGTTACAAGGAGAAGCATGTCTATTTTGTCGGGAAATTTTACTCAGCCTCCTTCCTAGGGAATTCATGTGTTTTCTTTGTTGTTGTCACTCTGACTCTCAGTTCAAATGGAAAGACGTGGAAAGTTTTGATTTAATCCCAGAACTTCCTTATCTGTAGAAAAAAAGCCAGAAAGGCAGACTTAAAAGTAGCTGTTCAAATTCACTGCTGTTGTCCTTGTTTCTCAGGAGGGGCATGTGGAATAACTACTAAAATTAAATCATAATGAAAATACAGCACTGTTCACACATTAAGGAAAGGTATAAAATCAAACAGTTTCTAGGGTAGACTACAGCCTCAGGTGGTATGTGAAGAGCCCACTCCATCTGGGATTCCCTGTACAAAATCACTTGCAAAGCAACAATGGAGGATGGAGTAGGGTGGAGATTCTATGGCTGAACTTTGTGATAACACAGCAGATATGGGAATGAGATGGTCCTATGAAACTGATAAGCTGCCTACTTGCTACCAGTAGTCTGTCAAATTTTGACAAAATGCTGTCTTTTGTGCTAACTTTGCTCATAATAATGTCATTAAAATACCAAAAAACACCTCCATCCCAAAGGCTGCCTCCAAGGTTCAACCACTCCTCCTTGAGTCTGTGCCCTGAATTTTTCATAAACTATACCTTTAAATGTGAGATGAGAGATTTTTACATCAATCATAACAGGAGTATTTATGACTGAAGTCAGACAAACTCCACTTTGAAGGTAAAAAATAGTATAAAAATAGGCCAAGAAAGGGGGAATATAAGGGAAGACACCATTATAAGCAAGTCAAGGAGGACTCCATCATAGACTGCCTCTGACTCCTGGGACCAGTCAACAGGCTGAGCGTTTCTTCCCCCGCCCAGAGGGATACCTCCCACTAGCCCACCTCTCAAGCCTGTCCAGGTCCCTCTGGATGGCATCCCTTCCCTCCAGCGTGTAGACCACACCACCAACTTGGTGTCATCAGCAAACTTGCTGAGGGTGCATTCTACCCCACTGTCCATGTCTCCAACAAAGATGTTAAATAGTATTGGTTCTACTCTTGCTGTAGTTGTGTAAACGATGTGGAAAAACATTTGCTAATCAGTCAAACTGCTACGTGATTTGACTGTGGGTACTCTAAAACAGAAAATATTTCAATTTTGTGGCTGACTACTAAACAGGCAACAATTTCCATAAACTACTAGCTCATCTGATGTGTGTATGTTTTGAGCCGAGTCTCGCACCCTGGGAAGATCAGTACACATTCAGAGGCCCAGATCAATTAAGTACATGTTTTATTTGGAAGAGATGCCACTGTATCTTTCCTTTCCCAGTGCAACAGAACAGTTGGCGACCTTTCCAGTGACAGAAAGAGATCTTTTGAAGCCTGTACACCTGCATAAACTCCTAATATCTTTGACTTAAAGGAATCAGGTTAGAAAAGAGTATAAGGTACACATGGCTTCGTAATCTTTTCTCTCTGATTCCTGTTACTCCAGAACAATTTTGTCTACAAATATGTTTTCATAAATTACATATTTTTATGTTATCTCAAGCAGAGAGGAAGTGGTGTTCTTTATGACAAAATCAAGCCAATGCCCTGGGATTTGCTTGCTGGCATTTACTTTCCTGATGAAGTACTCATTGGAACTCCAGTCAACACTTTCCATTCTTTCTAAGACTAAAGTCATCTAACTTTAATACCGAGGCACATTTCCCAGAAACAATATTATGTCCAAATATCTAATTTAAATTAAAAATGAAAGTTCTGGATTCAAAAATTCATGTTAAATAAAACTCAGCATGAGACGTTAGTCAATAAGAAAAGTAGTTTACTAAAATTAGCTAATACCCTGTACGCATTCATGTTCAGCAGATGATTCTACAAGTGGCAAAGTGCTCACAAAAAGGGAACCTTGAGTACAATGTAAAATAACCATGTTCCATGGAGACTGAGTAAAAGCAGGAAGACTCTTTGTGTGGACCTGAAAGTGTCATTCAGGGACAGCTCTAGCTGACTTCAAAATGTTTCACCCCCAAGGAGTGAAAGTCATGCCTGTATTTATTACAATATTTATTTTTGTATAGCTGTGTCCTGAAGTGCTCCACAGAGTGGCTGTAAATAATAAATTGACAGTTAAAAAATAAATATTAGAGGGACAAAGAGAATTGGGCAAGGGACTAGGCAAGGGAGAAGGGAAGAATATTGTGTGAGCCAGCACACACAGGTTGCAGGAATGACCACGAAACCATGGATGAAACGCAAAGAGTAAATTTTTTTTCATTACCTTGCCAAGCAGGGGATCTCTGGAGCAGCACTTGGGCAGCGGCACACAAGCAGGAAAGCAGCCTCTGCAGAGCTCGGCCCATGCTTGAGGATCACTAAACTGGCTGGTTTTGTGTGTATATCAGGGATGCATGCAGGCGTAGTTTCCCATGTGATTTAATCTTTCCTACAGCAGGGCAGGAGTCTCAAGCATGTACTTTGACAGCTAGAAGGCACTTGGGTGTGTTCACAATCCTCCTGGCCAATCTTCTACTATTTTCTTACAGATATGTTTATAAATAGGTTACAGAGTCAATGAGGTAGAAAGAAAAAGGGAGGTTATGTTCAGCTACTTTCTACACTTTGAGAAGGAACAAACTATCAGCAGTAAGAGATGTTATAAGGCAAGGCAGACAAAATAGCTCAGGAAACACAGAAATAACTGGGAGGATGTAAGTGGAGGTAGGCCCAGGCAAAAGCAAAAAAAATACCTTAGAGGATTTTGGAAACAAAAGGGTAAAATTGAGTGGGGATCCGTGTTTCTCTGAAGCTTTCTTTTGAAAGAACTGCTCTTAAGAAGTACCTCCTTTAATAGATCACATTGTGATCTAATTTTTGATTCTTGTCATGCATAATTTCCACTGAAACTCATGGAATTCTATGCTTGCAAAGTATCAAATTTGATCTGAAGTCTGTATGAAGCCACTAGAAATCTTTTGAATTTATACTAATAAAATTGTGCCTGCAATAGTCTGTTCTTTTCTCAAGAAATAGGAAACAAAACATTTTAAAACTTTATTGATACTCTAAAGGAAACAAATACAAAAGCCAAAAGTAAATTAGGCTTGCAAGTAAGCATTTCACTGAATTAACTTAATTCCTGCAGCCTCCATATTTTGTCAATTCAGATTATTTTTGTAAGCATTTCTGTATATAAATGATGTTGAGTAGAAATGCCAACGTCTGTATTACTAAGTAAATGATAAGAGCCAAGGTAAAAATGAGCTCATCCCAAATTCATCTTTCAGGTACCTTGGGGTACATTGCACTCCTGGGTGGGAGGATAGTGCCCAGGTGTCTGGAGAAAGTCAGTTGATGAGTGATGCTGTTGTTCCTCTGTCACTCACATACTTCCCAGCAGCCTCTCATGTCAGTTCAGGGTTTGCAGGACTTCTTGCCTCGTAGAAAAATATAGATCGTGATAACCTAGCTAGTTCCTCCCATCGGTAAAAATACAAGCTTTAAATACACAGATTAATTGTGGCAACATACTTAACAATTTTCGTCTAAGTATTGTAGTTAACAAAAATGCAGCACTTGTTTAATCTGACATAACTCATTCAGCAAAGTGCAACAATGTAGGCACATCGTATATTTGCATACTAAAAAAAGTCTAAAAATACCAGAAAAGGTGTTTTTTGAATCCATGACACAATCTGGCTTCAATTATATATTTCAACATAGAGTATTGTGGTCTTGTTTTTAGCTATATGTGCACGACTATCTAATTACAAAGCAAAACTTCTAACAAATGGCCTGATTCTAGCATTCACAATGGGGTAAATTAGGATTACCACTGTTAAGCTCAGAATGGAACTCAGCTGGTTCAAAAGTGTCTTGCAATAAGAATTTTGCTTAAAGTTTGTCTTGTTTCTTTCTCTGTATCTGGAAGAAAAATCTGTTAAAATCTAGGTTGGCAATCTCAACTTGGCTTTTGAATTTACACCATAAATTCACTGGTTAAAATATGATTCTTGACTGCAGGGTCAAGCAGCATCAGCACGACTGCTGATACTGTTACATGAAATGAGAACATCTAAGTCAATGTCTAAATTATGTATGTTGCTGTGTACTTAGTTTCTCTGAAGTGAAATTTGTTCTATAAAGGCAGCAGAAACAAATTTTGCATCCTAATTAGTGCACTACATTTCTCAGGTGTTTGCAGGAAAGGAAATATTGCATAAAAATAAATACATTTGTAACTCGTACAGAGTTTATAGAATACAGAGGGGAATTTCAAAGGATGAATAATAGCCTCACCAGTGGGAGCTCATAAATTGGAATATACTCTGAATGGACATATAATTGGTCCATTCTTCTCTCAGCTGATGCTGGCATTTAACTCAAGTGAGAGGGAAAACTAGCCTTCTCTGTACCAGTAAGTTTACTTTCCTTCAGTAAATGCATACAATTACCACCAGTAGAATGGACAAGGGCAGAACTTGGCCCATACTTCACTCTGAGTCACTGTTCTACCATAGTTCAGAATATACTATTTTTACTCTGTTTATCTTTGTCTAAAAACTGATTTTTTTCTCAGTGTGAGCCTTTGTTTACATTTCTGGAAAGATTTAACGTGAGACAGGCCCCTTCCTTAAGAGATGATTTTCTTCATTCTATCAGATTTCCACAAGCCTAAACAACCATGTTTATCACTGTGCATGCAATTAATATTTGCTTTACATCATTTTTTTGGTACCTTGATGTGGCAGAAAGGCATTATACTAACAGATCAATATATGCTTTGAGCTATTCTGATTTTAGTCTTATATAAAGCCTAACTTAATTTAGAAAAGACTGAAAATGGAAGCAAGTATATTCAAGTTACTGAGGTGCTTTTGTGCCCAGGCTTCCATGTTAGTACAGTTCATGCATGGTTTTTGATAAGCTTACAGTTCTTGCATGGTTGTGTGTACTTTTACATCCTCTCAGTCAAGAAAAGACTGTAAAATAACTGTTTAATCAAGCTCACTGGGTTTGTGCATTAAATGATTCCTTAATTTAAAAGATGTAAAATAATCAAAGTTACTGTCTCAGTGTCTGGTAGTTTGGACCACTGAATTGCCAACTTTTTTATCTGACAGCTTCTGATCCAAGGAATAGTTGTGTCTACTGTAATGTATTCTAGAGATGGACATCTAATTGTCTGACTCAAGGGAGGACCTAAGCAGAGCTATAAATGCAAGTCATCTTTTTTCCTGACAACTTTACAAAATAAAGCAAATTGAACATATTTAAATAAACTGTTTGGTTTGCTTTTTTTTTTTTTCCCATGTGTTTTATCTTTTCATTTTCATCTGTAAGGTATCCACTTTGACTGTGGTGAAGCTGAAGCTCTTTTATTATTTACGAATATCAGTGAGTTGCGAGTGTCTCTCAGGAGGAAGGGAGAGAATGGATAGCCTAACATTTGAAGAACATCTTTCACGTTCAAGACTACAGTGGGTGACCCACAGCAGGTGAACAACATGTTAATGTCTAGCAGCCTGGAGCATTTTTTATTACCTGAGCTTTCATGAGAAGGTGGGAGGTAGCGTCACATGCCAGGGCCACCCCCAACACACAACCTAGGTACCGCTGAACTTTTTCCAGGGAAAACACATTGGCCCCCCCAAAGTGTCAGTGGTTGAGAAATTCATGCAGAAGAAAAGATACAGGCTTCTGTTCTCTAACACCCCATGACTTCTGAGCCAAAGACCTCATCTAGCCTTTAGACAGTGAATTTTCCTTTTTGACAACCAAAAGCTTGATGCTACATGTGATCCCAGGTTTGTACTAGTTCAGATACAAGAGATTTACAGCTTGTAAAAAATCTAAAATCTCTCTTAGGAAGGTCTGGATCATTTCAGTTTACCTGTCTGTCACTTTCTGAAACGTCATTCATTTTATTCTTCTGATTGTCATTCTGAATTTCGGCAGTCTTACAGATCTATTTAAACTTGGTATTTAGAGATTTCAGGATAAAAAGCACATTACAAAGCATGCTAAAGTCAGGATGACTTCCTATTAACATCAATGGATTTCAGATCAGGACCTAAAATTATTATTCCTCCTTACTTTTTATTAAAGAGCCTGTTCAAGCAAAACACTTTGGCCTGTGCTTAATTTTAAGTATATATGTCTTTAAACCCTGCAACTTGAACTCATTGTACTTACTATTATATTCGTTCATTTCTGCTCGATGATTTAATGAACTACCAGAGTCGTATTTGAAAGAAAAGGTTTGACGTAGCTCTCCATGTGTATAAACTGGCATATACAAATAGAATTAAAGATCAAGCAGTAATACCAGTATTATGAAAGTGTTAACACTTGAGATTATTGGCAGAATAAGGAGATAAGAAAAAGTTCAAAAATAATTTTAAGAGATTTTCAATATAAGTGCTCATAGTAGTGTATATTGTTTGTCATTGGAAAAAAAAAAACAAAAAAAAAAGTAAAAACAGATTTAATCTTATATAATAAGTTCTAATGGGGCTTCTTTACATTAGAGCTTATCCTTAATAATTGAAAGAAACAAAAGTTACAGTCTGATGTTTTTAATTAGTATTTTAGTTTTTTTTTTTTCCATGCTGATTATTATGATCAATGAAGTTGTTTTTTGAACAAGATAGGCTTTATAAAAGCTGTTTGTCAAGGAAGAATTGACATTAACGGCATTGGTGTCATTTTTCTAGATGAATAAAACTGACAGAGGATAAATATTTTACAAGGTTTTAGTAGGAAGGCACACATGGAGTTTTTCAAAATCTAGACATATTAACGCTGAATATATAATAAAACAACATTTGTGGTTATAGGCTTTTATCTAACCACAGTTCAATTTTATAATCAACATTTAGATTTATCTAGTTAATCCATTCTTCTAACAGTGTATATATTAGTAAAGACAAATGATTGTGATGCTTCCACACTGAAAGTGGCACATGGTATTATTACATTGCCATTATCTTTAATTAAGATAGCTGATAATTTAGCAATCATTGGAAAAGAAATATATTTTTAACTTGGCATGGTAAATCTCATAATACCTCTTCAAAAGACAGGAAAACTGATGCACGTATTTGTGATGTATTCAGAGGAAGTCATAGGCAGAGCTCTCAACAGCAATCACACATCTTTCCAGGGAAACCTATATATTCTAACAAAAATAGAACAATATAATTATAGTTCATCTCCATAGCTAAAACATGTAAACAAGATGTATAGAATTCTTCAATTCCAAAAATACCTTTCACAGTTCAGAAACAAATTCTTTTCTGATTTAAATAGATGTGCTCATGTAACACCACAGGGCATTCTTTACACTGACTGCGTATGAAATTGTCAAATGTTTTGAGTAACAATTTTAAAATAGATCCTCTCTCAGTAATATAACTGGCTACAATTCTACCTCAAGCTAATAGTACTCTTGCCCACAAATGGACTGAATGAAAAATATAGTAATGACTATTATAAAGTCCAACTTTAAATTTAGCTTCTTTGGATGGCTTGTGATAATTTGAAGTCTTTAAATCAAAAATAGATAGCATTGTAAAAGATGTTATAGTTCGACAATTATGGGCACAAAGTAAGAACTCCTGGGTGATGTTCTTTGGCCTGTGGGAGGCATGAAGTCAGAGCATATGAAGATAATTACTTCTTTTTGCTGCCACATCTATGAATCTAAAGTACCTTTTCCAAAATCCTGAGGGTAGGGAAGAATAGATGGTCATCAAGGAGCAGTGGTTTCTGTTAATACATCCTTCTAGCTACCATTTTTGACAGTAGCTTTCTGTACAGAGATAACCATTCTGCTTTTTTCCATCAAGCAAGTAAGTGATTAAAAACTTCAAGCAGTACTTGTATAAGGTGATATTTAAGATATTGACTTTAGCTAAATGAGAGTTAGGGTAAGTTACACCTTAATATCACTCCATCTTCTCATTTTACTACTTGTCCTAAAAGTCATTTTGCTAAAGGAAGCAGGCCTATTACTGCTGGTGATTTATTCAAAGGAGCTCATTCTAGTTCCCTTGTGGGCATCTTCAAATGCTTAAGGCATATTTCCCTAACCAACTTCATACTCCGTGAAATCTTTCTCTTTACCTCCCTTATCAGGAAAGGATCAAATTCTCTCACCTTGAAACAAGCTTCTTATACCCTTTGGTGCAATCATGGGAGATAGACGCATCATTTAGGTATTCTCACAGGTAATCAGGAAGGTAATTGCTAGATTAGCTGCCACTGCAGATTTCTCTTCAAATGCAATCTTAATTCAAAAACAAGTGACTCCCTGACCTCTGTAGAATTAATAATGTCCAAAATCCACTTAAAAACGCTCTCGGCCATCATATAGGGATTTCTCAGGTTTCAGCCTTTCTAGAAAAACAAGTAATATTCAATTTCTTTCCTCCCAGTCATTCTTAAATCCTTGGAGCTGAATGTGAAAGCATCTTGAAGTCATTCCATTTATGTCCTACCTGAATTCATGCCTCAGGTTTTTGCACTGCAGGGTACTTTTTAACCTTCTCTTCTTGAATTTCTAACTTTCCTGCGGATCAAGTATCCCAATAAATATGCCATTAAAGAGTGTAATTAATTTAGGTGGTGATGATCTGGTTGTTGCAACCACATAAAGTGGTGGACAGTAACCCTGCCGTACAGCTTCATTTTCTGTGTTGCTGCTAGAGAATTAATTTTTTATGAAACACGAATACACCAAGATGTATATAGGCACATTCCTAACTCTTATTTGTGTGTATAACATTTAGTTAGCGAGATTTAATTTGTGATTATAAATTAATCCAGTCTGTTTCAATCTCTTCCATTCACCGTTTGTGTCCCTTCCCCAAAATATCCCAAGTTGTGTATAATCCCCTAATTTCTCCCTGCTCCATTGAAAATTGTCTACCTCCCAACATCCATAATAAGTCCTATATTCCTTTAGGGAGTAATCTCTCTTCATTTGCATGATGTTCTGGAGACAGTTTCATTAGTTGAGCCGTCTTGGTAGGTTTCACTCTCAGGACAACCATTCTTCTCTAAGAGTTGTAGCCCATATAGGTGTAATCCATTCCTCACTGATCAGGTTACTGGAATTCCTCCCCCTGTCATCCCTTCTATCATCTGTGCAGGGTCTTTGTGTTTAATTTGATTAGCCTTTAGTTGGATAACCCAGCATCAGTCACATTTAATTTCATGTTCTAGGTAAAGCCTGAGGGTGGGGTCAGCTTTGGCATTAGCAATGACAATGAAGAAAGAAAGGAATAAGTAGTGAGATGGGTTTATTGTGTAGCTGGGAAGCAGGACTGATGTTGTTTCTTGTCCCATAGCAACAGGGAATGAGGCAACTGCCAAAAGGTACCTCGTGTCTCTTTTTGGCAGCCCAAGCAGAAAGATGAGCGGTTCACAGCTTGATTCCTTACTTTTGGCAGCTCAAAAATGATGAATGCAGCAAGAGTGCTCTGGAAAACAGCCTGATGAAAAGTCATAATTAGATATCATTTACCTGTGGCAGGCAGGGAAGGTATATAATTATAGACTTACAGCACTTTCCGTACCACATTTCTATATTAACTGTTTGCTAGTACTATAAAGTTTGAATGAAATTGCTTTTATCCTGTTTGGGTATCAGAGTCAGAAGACAGTTTTATTCTGCGAGTCAGATGCGTTTGAATATCTGCTCAGTTGATAGTTTGCAAACATGCTGGCGGGTTTTGAATTGTTTGTTGTTGGTCTCAAAAAAAAATAAAAAAAAATTCAAGCAATGTATATTTCAGTTTTGCCCCAGATGGTATTGCTAGCAGCTCCCATTCAAAAGAGAAGTATCAGTGTCTCAGAGTGAAAATACTGTTTTCTCAATCACACATTCTTTTCACTTTTTTCTCCTTTGGTGGGGTACAAATCGCTCAGACTCTTTGAGGGAAGTAGGATGAACCTATCAGCTGTGGAAACAGTATGCCAGAGATTCAGTCTTTGCCTTGTTTCTTCTGCTGGGAAGATAAGACAAATCTCTTTTGCCAGGAGATTAGTGAAGAAGTGCAACGGGGCGACCGCTCCGTTGTCAGGTGAAATTCAGTGGAGGTTCTGCTCTGCCAATAGTTGAGGAAATGGCTGTGGCAGTTTAAGGACTAAGTGTCCTCTCAGTGATTTGTTGTTGTCCTCCATTGAATGGTGCACAGTAAGCAGTAGGAGCACTCCTTGCTCCAGTGTAAAGTAAGTACAAGCTTGCCTTCAGCTGTCAAGGAAAGCTGCTTAAGTTAACCCCGTTTGTTTTACACTGCAATAGAATCATAGAATCATCGAATCCTCCAGGCCGGAAGGGACCTCCAAAGATCATCTAGTCCAACCTCCCCGCAGTCGCAGGGACACCCTCAACTAGACCAGGTTGCCCAGGGTCTCATCAAGCCTCGCCTTGAATATCTCCAAGGAAGGGGCTTCAACCACATCTCTGGGCAACCTGTTCCAGTGTTCCACCACCCTCAGAGTAAAGAAATTTTTTTCTAATATTCAACTTAAATCTACTCTTCTCCAACTTAAGTCCATTACCCATGGTCCTATCGCAGCAGGCCTTTGTGAACAGCCCCTCCCCAGCCTTCCTGTAGGCCCCTTTAGGTACTGAAAGGCTGCGATTAGGTCTCCCCAGAGCCTCCTCTTCTTCAGGCTGAACAGCCCCAGTTCCCTCAGCCTATCTTCATAGCAGAGGTGCTCCAGCCCTTTGATCATCTTTGTGGCCCTCCTCTGGACCCTCTCCATCAGGTCCATATCCTTCCTTATATTGAGGGCTCCAGACCTGCACACAGTACTCCAGGTGGTGTCTCACTAGAGCAGAGTAAATTGGCAGAATCACCTCTCTGGATCTGCTGGCATTTCATCTTTTGATGCAGCCCAGGATGCAATTGGCCTTCTGGGCTGCAAGTGCACACTGCCTGCTCATGTCCAGCCTCTTGTCCATCAGTACTCCCAAGTCCCTTTTCCCGAGGGGTACCAATAGCCAAGGAGCATTAGCCTGAGCAGTTCTCCTGACTCAGCTGAAGGGAGCGACATGCTGGTGAGAAGGCAGAGCATTTTTGTTTGGGGTGAAATGGAATCTACAGGGACTTTTCAGCATCCCTTAGATAAATCCAGATTATTTTAGAAATGCTTGTTGATAAAAGCAAGTTTACTAGTACTGATGTGTTCATTTTCAAAACAGATAGGAGACAGATAAAACCTGTTCAAATTCATAAAGTTATAGTAAGAAATGGAGTCTGAGTCAGATATGTTAACTCCCAGCTGGGATGTATATTCTGAAGGCTACTCAGAGAATCCCTAGTGAAAGAATTCTTTTGAAAAACAGTCCTAGCAAAAACCAGAACCTTTTGTGGCATTACATTTTTTGTTGAAATATAAAAATCAGAATGGAGCAGTTAGGAAATTCAGACATACCATTGGAAGTTCAGTGGGAAATTAAATTGGAATGGAATTGCACTGTTGCTTTGAAACATTTTTGTTTCCTTCCCCAAAAAATATTTAGAAAGGAAAAAAAAGACTTGATTTGCATTAATTCTTTTTTTTAGGATTAAAAAAAAATCATAGAATCATAAAATGTTTAGAGTTGGAAGGGATCTTAAAGATCAACAAGTTCCAACCCCACTGCCATGGGCAGGGACACCTCCTACTAGAACAGGTTGCTCAAAGCCCCATCCAGCTTGGTCTTGATATTTATCAACCAGCTTTGTTTTAGCTAAAGGAAACTTTAGATCGCTCACATGCACATGGAACATGTATTTGGTACGGATTGGCTTGTCCAAAGCTTTTCATGACAGTCATGTTGCATTGTAATCACAGCACTTCTTAAGTATTGAACACCATTAACAGAAAGGGTAAAAATAAACACTGAAGTTGAAAAGAAATTCAAGTCTCAGGGCTTAGTTTCACCCCAGTAGTCTCTTCAGAAGAATTTTTGAAAACATACAAATTCTAGATTATTTTTCCTAGAGAAACAAAGGCAGAAGAAAATAGATTTTTCATATTTCTTTTTTTTAAGATAGTTGTGGATAGTTCTTAAGTATAAGTCCAGTCCTGGTCAATTGTGTCCAGAGAACTGCAGCAAAGTGGGTGACAAGGCAGGAAAGCATGTCCTATAAGAAGTGGCTAAGGACTTTAGATTTGTTTAGTTTGGAGGAGGCTGAGGGTTAACCTCATGGCTGAGGACAGAAGTGGGGAGGGAAGTGCTGATCTCTTCTCCCTGGGATCCAGTGATAGGGCATGG
The DNA here is from genome assembly GCA_013398155.1 of Pedionomus torquatus. Classification (NCBI taxonomy): domain Eukaryota; kingdom Metazoa; phylum Chordata; class Aves; order Charadriiformes; family Pedionomidae; genus Pedionomus; species Pedionomus torquatus. The sequence goes on along the minus strand of VZRU01012605.1, from coordinate 66,727 downwards.
GGCAATGACTCAAAGCTGCACCAGGTAGGGGTTTGACTGGACATTAGGAAGCATTTATTTACTGAGACAGTGGTCAAACACCGGAACAGATTTTCTAGAGACGTGGTTGATGCCCCACATCCATCAGCGTCCAGTGTTTCAGAGGCTTTTGAACAATGTCCTTAACAAGTGCTTTAATTTTGGTCAACCCTGAATTGGTGAGACAGCTGGTCTAGATGACTAGATGAACTCGTAAATCCCTTCCAACTGGAAATTATTCTATTCTATTCTATTCTATTCTATTCTATTCTATTCTATTCTATTCTATTCTATTCTATTCTATTCTATTCTATTCTATTCCTCTAGGTGATTATAGCAATGTGTACCTGGCTGGGGAATTGCTTTGGCCTTTGGCCAATCTGGGTTTTAAATTTTTTTAATAATTTGAAAATTTAAGATTTAAATAATTTAAAGATTGGACTTGGACTGAGTTGGGAGGCACTGTGTGGTATTTATTATGCCTAAAGAAAAAAATGTGATTTATATATTAAAAAAATCTAATTTATTGATTTACAAAAATAGAAACAAATTGACCTAAATACAGAAGAAAAAAATTATATCTTGTTTTTTATAATTTATATATGGAATTAATAATTACTTTTTTTACTTAGTCCTGTATCCTAAATACCCTGAAAGAAAAAAAAAAGCAAAACAAACACAGCAAACAAACAAACAAACAAAACCCCTGCAACATAGCTGCATTTTTTTTCTGTCCTCCCTACAGTAAAATGGCAGTTTATCAAGAAGTGTGGATTTGCAAACATAGAGGAGAACAAGTAGTACTTTAGCTGCCAGGCTGCTGATTTCAGGATGCTAAGTAAGCCTTGGGGAGATACCAGAATGGCATGATGTCCATGAGACAGCCTCATTTAGAAATGGAGGTAGCTTGCAGAAGCATACACAGTAAAATGTCTCACTGAGATTCACACCTACTTTTTAGGGGGCTCTTATGTCCCATATATCTCCCTACAAGAAAATATTGCACAACAGCCTGTAACAGCCATGTAAGAAAGGCAGAGAAATCAGCATCTCCCCAAGAGAACTAGGTAGGGGAGGGGAAGCTGGTTTAAATGCCTACTTCTCATTCTCTTCTGGGATTTTTGGCCTTATCATCACCCAGTTTAGGATTAGTATGAAGTTTCTGAATGTCACTCAAGCTGCACTGGAGGTGTTGGGGTTTGGGGAACAAACAGATATAAGTGGTACAGCTAACATTCTAATTTCTTGATGGCTGGTTCATCCTTAGCTTGAATCTGGACTGGCTGACTTGATCTTCTGGCAAGGAAACTAGGGCATTAAAGTACAGTTGATTTGAATGTACGGATGCAGGAGATTCAAACAGTGTCACACAGCAAAACCACATTCACATATCGGTAACCAAGATATGTACCTGGAGTCCACATTCTTAGAGCTGGAGCTGATCAGGTCAAGAGCCAAATGGTTCCAGCTACACTTGATGTATGGGCTCACACAATAAATATGATGGAAAGCTTTCTTGATAATACATTGTGACAAACTCATGAGCTCTTGTGGAATCTCTTCAGGGAATCAAATGCTGACATTTTTTATTTTTTTTTTCCATTAGGAGTAGTTCTTGCTTTTCTCACTTATGTAAAAAGAGTAATGTTTGTAGCACTGATACACAGTTGCAGTAAATGACTATCGATTTGATCAAATCACTCAGCTGCATCTTGGTGTTAAAGCAACTATGGGGCCATTTATTGCTTCCTATCGAGTATTCTGCATTGATGAGCATTGTGTGTTGAGAATGGTGCTATTTACATTGGGGAGGGAAATCACTCAGGGTATCCTGAAAATATAGTCAGTTTGTTAATTGAATAAAATGCTTTCTGTGTTGGCAATTGGTTCATTTCTCTCCTCACCCCTCAATATCAGAATTTACTGAAAGGCTCTTCAAACAAGGAGGGAGGAGGGAAATAGTCATGAAAATAATAGGAGTGCTATTGCTAAAAGAAAAAAAGAAAATTAGTCTTTTAGATCAGTATGGAAGAACCTAGCTCACGCATTAATCTCTAGTATATGTTTCTGAACTGTCAATATATACTACCTCCTAGTTTATAGCCTGATCTAAAGCTATTCTTCTGGTTTTCTGTTTATTTGTGTATAAAAAAGAATATTTCTGTATAGAATCTACTTGGGTTGCACTTAATGCACTTAGAAGTGATTTAATTCTAAATCTTGTCTAAATGACAAGTACTGTATGGGTTTTCTGTTGGCATTAATAGGATTAAATCAGAAGTGAGATATATACTGACAGAGAGGCAGGAATTAAGGATCATAAAAATAACATTTGAAATGGTTCTTAAATTGATAAAAAGCTCAAAAAAAAGAGTGCTATAAGAAAACACTAAGCAGTGTGAACAAAGGAAGTGCACTGTGCAGTTGTAAAAGAGCTAAGAGTAGGAACAGGTGAAATAAAAATGACAAAGGACAGTTTTATGAGATCTGTTAATGCAGGAGAGAAGTGCCCTAAAGACTAGAAAGAGGCCACAGCAGTTCTAATATGCAAGAAAGTGAGGCAGCAAACACAACAGAAAGTCAGAGATCCATTAGTTTAATTTCATCTTTGGGAAAATCTTGGGAACTCTTCATAGAGATGAAGTGTGGGAATACACGAGAAAAACAAGAAGAGATTAACTTTATGTTCCTTTTTCTTTCCTTCTCCTTAGTCTATGAGGTTTTCAGCTAAATTCTCCAATAAAAATCCTTAAAAATTAGACTTTTATGCAATTCCTTAGTAGCTGGAAAATTTAGATAGAGTTAAGGAGGGGAATCTGTTCTTGAACCAAATACCTAAGTGAAAAAATTCTAATTTGTAAATTATTGTAAATTGTAAAAAATCCATCTCCTCCATCCACTGAGTAAAGAAAGCTGAAGGGGAAAGAGAACTGTAACCTGCTAAATATGAAAGGAATCCATATGTTACTGAGTATTATATTTATGTAAGGTACTGTCTTTTGAGTTTACATTCATGAACTGAAAGCATGACATCCAGCTGAACACACTTTCAAGATAAGACAGTAAATGCTACTGCACCCTGTGACTACAGGCTTTGGGCCATTCAATCTGTGTATTTTCTCTCTGCAGTAGAAGCAATCCTATTCACCACTAAAAAAAAAAAGAAAAGGGGAAGGTGGAAGACAAGGGCTAGAGGTTTGAAATGAAGTGGTGATGCTGTGTGGTTTTTCACACTCTTAAAGGAAATGCCATTTTAGCAAGATCATGGAAGAACATAGTCTTGGTGATCTAGGCTTTGCATAGTTTTTGGCCCAGAGAAAATAACCAAGACTTCACTTTATACATGGTCAGACAAAAGGGGTTTGATTGCCATTTATAATTATTTCAGCAAGCTGTAATACTTATATTTTTCTCATAAAAATTCCAGTTATAAAAATTTTCTCCTAAGCATTCCTTAGGATAATAGAGATTTCCTTTAAGTTTCACCCCATGAAATTTTATTTTCCTGCTGTAGATTTTTAATAGCTATTTCAAGAAAATAACTGTTAAAATTAAATTGATTTACGAATAATTATATAAAACTCAGCCACATAGGTAGTGCTGTTGTTGCTTTCCTCTTGCTAGATGAATACTACAGAATGTGAAAGACCCAAACTAAAAGAGAATGTACATAATACTCGTTTCTCTATATACATAGAGAGATCTATATAGATTAGTGGAGATTGAATGACCTTAAATAGGAGTAGTATCCATACAGAAACTCTACAGAGGACTGTAGGATGAAAGATGTAAAGAACATACAGAACATACAGATGAATGCAGATTGAATTCAGAATATGATCGGGTGATTTTTTATGTTAGAATATTTTAATAATATCCTGTCCTTTAAATTAGACATAGTATCTGATGACACACATGGTGCTAGCCTCTTGTACTGAAAAGACAGTTATTTAGCTGTACTACTTGCTGTGAACTACTGCATCCTGTTTGTTGCATCTTACCTCTTCCTAGTTCAACAAATTCAGTCTAGAGTTGCTAAGTATGTATATATAGCTAAAGTTTACTTATACTCAAAAGCAGTCCTGGATCAGTTTTGGGAGTGGTATTGTTTCATCTCTCAATTGTTCTAGGCCTGTAGCAAGAACAAATGAGAACGTGCTCTTATGGGCATTGATTCAGGGTCATTACCTGAAAATTCGGTCAGTGCCTATAATTCTCTCTTACCCCAGCCATGCTGATTTTCTGTCAGCGTAGAAAGATAAAATAGTATATGGATAGAGCAAATATCAGTCAAAATCCTCTGATTCATTTTGCTGTATTCATTGAGATGCAAAATAACTGCCATGGAACCTTTCCCTCCCCATCTCTTCTGGATTTCATCTGTAAGTAAAGGGCCCTTTATGTACTGTGATTATGGAAAAGGGTTTTCCTCAGTCAAGAAGAGCAAATATGTACTAGGAAGAACCTGTCTCTACTTCTCTACTCATGCAAAATTTTTTCATTATTATATTTTGCTGGGTTTTTGCATCCTTTATTCTTTCATATCATTTTTAATGTGCATACAGCTCTTCCTGCACTTCAGTCCACTGCCTTTTTGGAGAAACTTTAAGTTGCAGTACCAAACAATAGGCTAGTCAGCACAAAATAAAAAAGTATTAACAGACTTATTCAATCCAGATATTAAAATTAATTTTGTTCCATTCATTTATTAATTCAGACCTGCAGCAGTGTGTTAGGAATGTTCCTCATCAGAAAAAAACAGGTCATTAAAAAAAAAAAAAAGAAAAAAGAAAAAATTGAGAAGTTTTTAGCCTTTTATATTAACTAGCAGTGTGAAGTGGAACTATTTTATCTGACACCACCTGGTTTGCCCAATGTGACAAAGTTGCTGTCTGTACTTACACCCAGGATGCCAATAGTCAAGAGAAGTATCACTTTCTAGCCTTGTCACCTCTGAGCTAAACCTCACAGTGTACGCTAAACAAGTTTTCTGAGACTGAAATCGTTATTCAGTATCTTCGTATTTGTTATTACAAAGTGCAAATCTCAGCATCATGATCTTTAAGCGTTCTTTTTGTTACTCCTGCAGCTAAAAGCTTCATTTTCATACCTTGTAACCTCAAAATTCTCATTAAGATCTAGGAAACCGGAAAGCAGGCACTGAGGGTTTGATGGCAGAGTGTGTGACATATAAATTAAGCATTAACACACCTAAACTACTAACATTTGGAGCAAGGCACTTTTTCATTGCCCAGTGGAAAAAGAGGAAGGTTTATTCAGGTTCCCAGAATATTTATGCATTGGAATCTGTTCTTCAATGTCCTGAGGATTATTCTGCAATTCTGGCACTGTCCTGCTCCTCTTCCTCAGCTTAGCTGAGGCAAAACAGCAACTGGGCACGCTCAAATTAGTGAAAGAAGTCCTCTTGCTGGTTTCTTTATGAAAATTTGTGTTCATAATACATGAACAATATCTTCAATATCAATAATACATGAACAATATCAACAAATGCTCTGGATGCCAAATGAGCAGGTTATTTTGTTCTTGGTAATAACAGTTAGACTGGCAGCAGACAGAAAGAACTTCCATTACACTTCTTGGCGGTGATTTGAACATGGTAGCATAGAAAAAAGCATAGAAAGTAACAAAAAACCACAGACTTTCTCATAGGTATTAGCAGTCATCCTGTTGTAGATTATTTAGTGCTGAAAGCAGCACTGCTTGATGCTGAAAGAACCATTCAATGGGAGTACAAGATGAAAAATGCAGATAAAATCTGACCAAATTTAATCAACTGAATGTCTCTTTTCCTGTAGATTTTAACTGCCATCAGTTCCTAAGTTAGGCAGAGTTTTGGTCTAATGCAGCACAATTATTCTTGTATATTTAGCCAGGCAGGTTATTGAGTGCTTGAAAAATAACACAGTGGCTCACTACGTAGAAATGGGGCTTCAGAACCAAGAAATAGAGATGGCATAAACCTGGGGTAGATCACAGACGGGTCTCTGAATTGTCTCTAATGGCACAGATACAAATTTCCCATCTGGCCAATACCCAAAGTATTCACTCAAAATTGTAATGGATTATGGTTTTGTTTTATTTATTTTTCATAAAAATCAATGTATTTGCTGATACTGCTGAAGAATGGAAACCAGCTGGGGAAAAAAAAATCATTTTCAGCAGTGTTGATCAATATAAGTATGTAGAAATGAACTATTTTTTTCAGTTCAACTTTTTTTTCAACAAAGCCTGTCCTGTTAACATTTCTTACAGCATTTCCTTCTAACAATTTTACCCCACCATTGACGAACTATCATGAAGTTGGTGTGGTAGTATTGAATCTATCATACTAAGGAAAGCCAATGCAAAAATTTACTATCCATCTATTTTAGGGTTGAGCTAATCCACTTTCCATTGGCCAAACTATTAAAATGTTTGATTCTGAATTTTGAAGTGGGACATAATTGTTTTAGTTTTCACTATGAGAGCATTTACAATTATCCTGTAAATTTACTCGTTTTTCTGTTTTTATCTCTGAGCAATTTACATGTGATATAATTTTAAAGTAAAAATTACTCCACTATAATGTATGGAGCTCCGATTACATCCAGTGTCATTCTATGTAAATACTGGACTATATACATGTTATTAACTTAGATCAAAGGATCCATTTAATGAGTCACCAAAACTCTTATTATTCACTTCTTCGTGACTCATCTTGGTAGGCAAACTTTTTAAATCATGTTACTGTAGTTCTGTTGAAACACTTGGGTACTGAAATTCTGTCTTTGTTTGCTTTCCAAGGACAAGCCAGAACCAAAAGGTTTATGACTAAACAAACAGAGAACAACATGTACCATACAATATAAGGTCATTTCTTTATTGAAGGTTACTGGTGACGTTGTTAAAATGAGCACGAAATGTGAAGGGCTTGTTCACACACTGGAGTTACAAGTTAAAAATACTTCTGGTTGCCGTGATTATTATATTGCAAATGCTAGGGAAGGATTTTAGAGACAAGAACAAGGCTTATAGCTGTCGCTGGAGAGAGCTTGCTCCTGGTTCATTAGTCTGTTGCTCAGAACCGGGTGCAGGACTCAACACTAGACTGTTTTAATCTGGCTGAGTGTGGTCTCTGGACTTTGTTGCCTTCACATGTTAATCTAGTGCCTGGTGTTAATACAGTTTTACTGTGACTGTTGACAGTCCCAGAGAAATTTCCAAGAAGCTGTGGATTTGCAAAACTGGTGACCCAAAAGGCAAATTCATCTATGTTTACATTAGTTTTAAACCCAGAAAATCATGCATTTGTGCTCCAATATCATGAGTTTTAAAATAAATTTGGTACTTTGAGTAATCTTTTGAATTATTTTCTCTGTAGCAGATTGGAGGTAGAACCAACAAAGGAAACTATAGCGTAGAGCAGAACTAATTGGATACCAAGGCTTCTTATTATTTGAACCTAAAGTGGATTAAATTCTTACCTAGTTTATTTCATGTAGAGGTTTATAACATCCATAGCTCTATTTCTTTGTGGTTGTGTTCACCCAATACTTCCTTTTCCTTCCCCAGCTTTTCGTGTACCGTCTCCCTTGTTGCAATTAACCCTTTAATTAGAATCATAGAATCACAGAATCATAGAATGGGAATAGTTGGAAGGGACCTTTAAGATCATCTAGTCCAACCATCAACCTAACTCTGATAAAAACCATCACTAAATCAAACCGTGTCTCTAAGCACTATATCTATCCATCTTTTAAACAACTCCAGAGATGGTGCCTCAACCACTTCCCTGGGTAGCCCATTCCAATGCTTGATAACCCTTTCAGTGTAAAAAATATTCCTAGTATCCAATCTGAACCTCCCCTGGCACAACTTGAGACCGTTTTCTCTTGTCCTGTTGCCTGTGACCTGGGAGAAGAGGCAGACCCCCACCTCTGTGCAACCTCCTTTCAGGTAGTTGTAGAAAGCAGTAAGGTCTCCCCTCAAATTCTTTATGTTGCATTTCATCCCTGTATTTGCAAGCCTGATTTGGCCTTCCTGCACATCTGTGTAACCTGCCTTTCAAAGAAAAAGGAGGTGATGAAAATTACACAGGAAATTGTCTTTTCTTGACATAATTACATGGATGTCATCTTGAATATGTCAATGATTGGCAGCCAGAATGTCAAAGGTGTAAATGAGATGATAGGCAGAGCTGTACCAAGACCTTTTCAAAGCAAGTCCGGGAAACTAAGCTTATAGTACTAGGTTGGTGCTCAACTAACAAGTGATATTCTAAAGGATACTATTTAAGTTTAGTGAGGTTACATTGTTGGGAGAAAAAGACTAATGTCACAAGATATATTATGGGATATGCAGAAAATCCATGCATATTTTCTGTCTTGGCTAAGGCAATGTTTCTGGACTGACAAACACTATCCACTTGAAGAAAGATGATCCAGAATCTAGAAATTAGTTATTTGACCATATAGACTGTTGATGAAACATTGGTTTACTTTAACAAAAAAAACTTATGAAAGTTATGAGATTTTTCCACAGGAGACTACAGGACCTATATGATAATGCTGGTTTTATATCCAGTGTGGTAGGACAAAGAAGGCTGAATATCAGCTGCAACAAGGCCTTTTGTCTTAGTGAAAAAAAGTATTCATAGAATCATAGAATGCTTAGAGTTGGAAGAGACCTCAAAGATCACCGAGTTCCAACCCCCCTGCCATGGGCAGGCACACCTCCCACTAGTCCAGGTTGTTCAAAGCCCCATCTAGTCTGGCCTTAAAACACCTCCAAGGATGGAGTATCCACAACTTCTCTGGGCAGCTTGTTCCAGTGCCTCACCACCCTCACAGGAAAGAATTTATTCCCAATATCAAATCTAAATGTCCCCTCTTCCACTTTAAAACCATTACCCCTTGTCTTATCACTACACTTCCTGACAAAGAGTCCATCTCCTGCTCTCCTGGAGCTCCCTTCAGATACTGGAAGGCTGCTAGAAGGTTTCCCCTGAACCTTCTCTTCTCCAGGCTGAACAGCCCCAGCTCTCTCAGCCTGTCCTCATAGGAGAGGTGCTCCATCCCTTTAATCATCTTCGTGGTCCTCTGCTGGACCTGTTCCAACAGTTCTATGTCCTTTCTAAGTGGAGGACTCCAGAGCTGGACACAGTACTCCAGGTGGGGTCTCACTAGTGCAGAGTAGAGAGTATTTTCTGAGTGTTAGAGCTGGAATTAGTGACTGGAATATCACCATTGGTCTTTTTTTAAAAATAATAATAATTTAAAAAGCAGCTTAAACAGTATCTCCTAACAAGGACATTAGCAGCTGATGATGCCTGAGGAGCAGAGGCCTGACTTAGAGAACATTTCAAGGCCTCTTTCAGATTCACTTCTGCAGATGTCTCTGCTGCTGGAACAAACTCATAGGCACTAACGGACCATTGTTTGCCTAATGGTTGCCCCAAATATTGATCTTTATATTAAGAATGTTAATTTCCTTATGATATGTTGCTGACTGAGAAATTCAAACTTCACGCTGGTAATGATATTACTTGATTATTCCTTGCCAGAGGTTCACAAGTGCCACTTCTGAACTACTACTTATTACAGTTATGTTGCAGCCAAGTCATTGACTGCTAAACCTATTGCACTAACCTGATAGGTCATAGTCATTCATGCACTGAAATTAAAAGAGTCATCTAACTCATTGTGCAATAACAGAAGCTGACACTGCATATTCACAAGTTTTATGTCAGTAGATGGTGATTGCAACTGTTCATTATTCACATTAAATGGGTTATGACCTTTAAGCTAGCAGGCAAAAATATCTTGTGCTACTGAACTCAGTAAGGGGCTTAGTAGAAGTGCCAGAACCTACACCAAAAAATCAATTTGAAAGGTAAGAGTCAGAAGTTGGGTGCCCAGATGAACAATGGAGACAATCTGTGTGTTTAAGGAACCTAAATTAAATGCTTAACACCCCAATATGTGAAGGTTTCTCAGATTTAATTGGAGTATGTGAAAATTACAGGTCTCTAGCATTTTGTTTTTAAAAAGGCTTTTTATGTAGGCCCCAGTGAAGTGCATAAAACTAATTTTAGCCACCCAACTTTGAATATTTCAATCAAGATACAATTTAAAATAATTCTACTTGCCCATTTCCTGCAGAAAAGGCTTTATTTTCATAACTAGACCATAAGAAGTTAAGAACTTTCATTTTGTGTACTCTTCCCCTTTCAGTACTGATGTGATTAAGAACTTTTGTCTTTCTCTATGAGAATAGAATTTAATAAATATTTTTTTTATATATTCATCATGACTATATAAATGAATTCTATTGAATTTGTGTTGTACTGTTAACAAAGAACAGTATGTCAAGCCTATTTTTCATACACTTATAATTAATTAAAAGGCATTTATGTGATCAACAACTAATATTTTTTCTTTTTCAATTTTGTTCCATTCCATATTTTTTAAAAAAAGCCATAAAACCACAGCCTGTGAATAGAAAAGTCAAAGTGTAAATTTACTTCTGTTTAAAAGCCAAGGTATTGATTTTATTATGTGTGTGAATCCAGATGGTTCTGTTCTTTACCTGCACAAGAGTATGTTATTGGATTGAGCTTGTTAGGTAACTGTGTCTAGTTAAAAGACAAAAGCTTTTTACTGGAAAAATGTCAGCATTAACAAAGTGTTCTGCAGTGATTCAACCTAAATTGAAATGATTCATTATATCAAAATGACACAAGACACTTTTTAAGTGATTAAAAACACATGTATGCTGCATTTTCTTAGCTTATGCATCATGAGGGTTGTAACTCAGAACTCCATATCTGGAGTTTTAGCCAGAAAAGAGGGATTGCTTTAGTGTGTCCTAAAAGATCCTGCCTCACCAAGAAGCCTAGCTTACAGGATACAACGGCATATCATGCTCCCTACCTAGAAATGGATCAAAGTCTACATAGGGTACTATTTTGAACAGTTATTTTTCCACAGACACCTCTAATGTCAAATTTTCTCTGATTTATAGAATGGAAACATGTTTTGCAATGTAAGGAGTAGGAGGGAGTCCAGAACTTGCCGAATTACCTTATATCCCATGTAAAACAGAAAAGCTTATGAAAATAGGAGAGCATGCACCTTTGTGAAACTGTTACCACTTTACTTCAGCATAGGAAATAACTCCAAGCTTCTCTGAACTCACATTTTGTCCCTTGTGTCGATGCTGGACACAGTGTTGCTTTCTTTAATGCCTCCACCTGTCCTCCTACTGAGGTTATTCAGACTGGGGCGTGTCACTTCTTATGTAGAAAAGATGGGGTGATAACAGAGTAATTAGATATATTTACAAATATCCTTTGCTAAAAAAAAAAAAAAAACAAAACCTGTGGATTCTTCTACATATCAAAGAAATCCTAAGTGGAAAGGGGATGAGTTTGGAACGGCATGCCAATATTTCTCATTGCACGTTATTTCTGAAACAAAGAGTGTGTCTGCAAGTCATATGCTGCATTAGCAGCATAGTGCTGTTCCGACTGCAGACGTGGAGTAGAGCAATTATTTGTTATTGACATTCCTGAGCATAAAAAACTATACTTGCTAATTTGGAAACCTAGCTGAAAACTCATGCATGGGGCTGCTGGTTATATAATCAGTGTGAAAACAATAGAAGAATGTTTGGAAAACCAGAGCCTTATTAATTAAAGACAGCCCACAAGGTCTCAGAAGGGGCAAGTCACACTTCAGTAAGCATTTGAGATCATCTGAGGAGAAGGTGGCCATGCAAGGCTTGCACATAGATTAAGAGCAAGCAAAGCGACAAGCTCCACATCAGCCGGCTGCTTTGGATTAGACCCTGAATAATGACAGTGATGTGAAGTGTTGCCAAAACTTCAAGCTATATGAGGGGGAAAATAAATGGATTAGGAGTTAAAAACATACATTTGGCTGCCTATCCTTCACGGAGCTGTGGGGCAGAAAGTAAATGCAAGGTATTGAAAAGATAAATGAAGGAGTGATGTTTGACACTGCAGCGTGTCTGGCTAGAAGGAAGTATTCAGAGGATGAGTGCAGCATGGGAGAGACTATGTGTCCTACAAACAAACTTCATCCCATCCCAGCACACTCAACCAGTTAATACCAGTATTTGTTAATGCCCGCATTAACTCCAGTTAACAGTATTTATGTCCAAAGTATTTTTTGGAAATATACAAAAGAGCATAATGCCTGCAGATAGGTCATGTCTTCAGTCACAACTGTTCTCCTGTTCTCTGAACTAGTGGTTTTTACACAATTTAGCATTGTTGCTGTGATAGATTTTACTCAACACGATTAGGGAGATCATCTCTTCTTGGTAATACAGTCTGTGATTTACAATTAAACACAAATCTCTTTTCTCTACATGCCAGTGTGTGATGGGTAGCATCCCATGGTGACTCCAGTGTACCCACGAAGAGGAGGTACTTAGATTTCCGTGATTTTGATTCTCAGGTTCATAAGACTGTTGGCATTTTTCACCACAACACTTGAATTGTACTTTTAAATACTTAACAGATTTGTGCAAGTGCCCACAAACTCTTACTCTGCTGCCCACAGAAAACATTAATGAGGTGTTAAGGACTGTCCAAAGCCTCAGCAAGTGGAATAATGACAAGACTCAGGACAGGGCAGGATGTTAGATGGGGGGGAGCTGTTGGTCACTGACAAAACCGCAGTTTCAGCAGCTCCAGGGGCATGCTCCATCTGTGTACCATGGAGTTTGGTCTCCAATGCCTCACCTCCTCCACATGTAAGCTTATAAACACAAGCTGGGATGCTTCATCCTTTCCTGCTGCAGCCTGTGCAAAGTACCTGCACGCACGCTAGCCAGCACTTCCATCTCCACCAAGCATAAACTCGCTCTTTGTCAGATAGCCCACGAGGGAACTATCAAGCATTGTACAGCAAGGGTAATGTTTTGCAGGCGAGGAGAAGAGGGAAAACAGAGGGAAGCAAATGTCAACCGGCAAAGAGAAGTGGAAGCACCTGTTTGGCAGTGAGGAACAGCTGTACGTGTGCAGCTGCTGCTCCCCCACCGCAAACACCTCATGCTTGTTGCTTTACTTATGGTTGACCAGGTTCTCTGTAGGCCTGTAAGATTTAGTTGATGCTATTTAGAAAAGGAGGCTCCTTCACCCTGTGGATTTACTCAGCTTTAATCAGAACTTCTATAGCAAATAGCAGGCCTATAAAAGTTGTATCTATTTTTTTTTTTATTTTATTTCAGAACAGTTTTGAATGGAAAGTTTTCTTACTACTGATCCTTAATACAAACTATGGATGACTTTTAGAGAATGATATGAGGTCCAGATTTTATTTTTGTTATCTTCTGCCTCTATTTATTAATTCATGGGGGAGTTACTTAAAGTGATTGTGCTTGTTGGAATCTACATATGAACTTAATTTTAGAGTTTGGGGTTTTTTCCTGTACTAAAACTATATTCTAACTATTTTCTGTTAGAAAACACAGTTTCATTGCAATTTAAATGTATTCTAGGTTATTTCCATAACCACTTTGATTACAGTAGCTTATTTGAAATTACACATACATCTTTCCTACATGCAGGAAAGGTCCCATCCTTCAATCATCTGCAGGCACTTAATTCCTGCTGGAGAGCATCCAGCTCACAGTATAATTATGAGCAGCAGTAAGAACCACTGAACTCTATTGCATTGAACCATAAAGTATAGAAAGTACAAGGAGAGAGAATACAGGTTTTGTAGCGATATGTAAGCTGAAAATAATTGGCCTGCAAACTGAGTGTAGATGCCTGGCCATGTAGTAAACTGTGCAGAGTAGCCTAGTCAAAAAGGAATTAACTGCTGTTGAATTCCAGGCCACCAATGCTATTGTAATAACTGATTCATAACCAGCCTGCCTGTCTCTGCATTTCTTCTTTTCCTTTCCTGAAGCACAGATATATCATGTGCTAGCAATAAATAATTAGCTTAAAGGTAAGTTATCTATAATAAAATTCAGACAGCTGAAATGTACATGCATCAATTACTTTTTCCATAACATACGCAAAGCTAATTGGAAGTTGAGAACATATGGGCCAACAACATTAGGGCGTTCAGTTAGTACAAAATTCAGCAGAGATATATTCTGCTCCAGAAAAGGTAAAAAATTAAACATGGGAAGCGTGGTTTTTTTTTCCCAAAAAAGGTCCATCCTCTACTACAATGGTAAAGAACAGAATGATCTTTTGTAAAATACATTATTGGCAGTGACTTCTTCCATTTGTGTCTGCCAAGTTTTATGACAGTGTACATAAAACCAACTGTAAAGAATCTTATAATTAAAGTACTCATCGTCTCGCTTTAAAAATTGGTTCTAAAAAATAAATCCTTTTAGTGGATGACACTTAGCTCCTGTTGACAGTAGGTTCAATCCTACGTGTTTTACTCACAGCTTTAATGCTAGTGATGTCAGTGCCTTTTGTACAAAGCCAGCGGGGTTTGCCCCGAGTCATGTTTGCTTGGAGGTAATAGACCTAAAGAAAACTACCTTTAAGGAAAACTATAGTACAAACCAAGAAAAATCTCTTAATTTCCTATTAAAGAAAGGCATTGTTTTTCCTGTGAAGGAATCATGCTCAAGGACCCTTTTATATCTGTATACTGAATTGTAGCCCGCTGTCCTCATTTTATATACCATTTTGAAGGCACTCCTATATAAACATTCTTCCAGCGCGCACACCTCCCGTGAAGTATAACGCTCGGCACAGCATCCTCAGCTCAGGAGGAAACCTTTTCTCTGTGTCACGCTACAGCGATTTGTCTCAAGAAAATGTCCCTCTCCAAAATCCTACAAGTCTACTAATTGGGGGCATGGTGTTCTTTTTTGAATGTGGTCACTGCCAAGGAAAAACTAAACTGCTCCACGGCCCCTACTGTGAGATCATCAGAGAAAGGGAGGAAAGAGAAGAAAAACATGACATAGCTCTGTTATTCTGGCACAACCTTGGAGTAGCTCTTTTGAAAGAGCTCTTTTGCTGGCCACATTTATCCCTGGCAAAGAAGACCTGCTTGTAGAAACCTATGCCTTCGCCTGAGGGATGTTAACATGTTTAGATTGATACCTCAAGAGGTCTCCCAGAGTTTGATCTGCAGTTTGCTCTGCTCTGTCGCACACCTGCAGCTTCCAACACTTCCCAGTGTCAGTTGCTCCTGCAGGCAGCCTCCATGCGTGGTCCACAGCAACCCTCCAGCTGTCTGTTTGCTATCCAGCCTTGTGTGGAATGCTTCCTGGCTTAAAATGCTTTGCAGATAGAAGTTAGAGCCTCTTTCTTTTTTTGCCTTACTATAAAAGTCAGCAAAAGGATCTGCTCTCAGCCTTGTATCTTTGAGTGGCAGCATCACTTTGCAACATTATATGTGTTGAGAAAACCTCTTCATTCACTTCTGTTCTTTCTTGTCTGTAATTTCTCCAGGATTACCTTAAAAATACTTTGCATTCGGTAGCCTATTTTCTGTGCCACTTATTTACCATTTGTTTACCATTTCAAG
This sequence comes from Pedionomus torquatus, assembly GCA_013398155.1. Classification (NCBI taxonomy): domain Eukaryota; kingdom Metazoa; phylum Chordata; class Aves; order Charadriiformes; family Pedionomidae; genus Pedionomus; species Pedionomus torquatus. Next base: position 51,170 of record VZRU01012605.1, on the reverse strand, counting down.
AAAAGCAGAAGAAACAACCGTGACAATTAACAGCATGTATTGTTTCTCTAAGACAATTCTTGTAATTAGTATGTTAATTTCCGACAAATATGACCAAAGCTATATTAGCAACCAGTATTACCATATGCTTCTGGGAAGAAAATAATTACCAATTTGTTTAAGAGTCTTCTGGGAAAGGAGAATAGAAGACCTGATTTAAGACAGTATGATGTCTTGAGAAAAAAGAGACACTATGTCCCTGTCATATTTTTATCTATTATGGTGCAGTCTGCTGATGCATTTCCATTTGAAGAGTGTTATAATTTATTATGCAACTAGGGATCCTCTGAATTATGGCTAGTTAAGTATCAGTAAGCAGAACATAGGAATCTGCTGAATGTGTGGCAGAAAGCTAACCACTACCTAAAGGTGGAATAGGTCCTCTTAGATCTACTTGTATGCTATTACCAAACCTTGACCTTGTGGGGTTTTTTTTCTCTCCTTTTGGCAAGGGAATTTGGACAATAATTATTTTATAAGATTTTTTTAAAAGAATCATTGCACTATGTTCTCTGTACTTCTGTGTATTGCAATCCAGCTCAAATTTGCTTGTCATCACTGCGTGTTAAAAGATCCAGGGTGTCTCCAAAGGCAAGATCATCAGGGTTGGCATAAATCTCCTTCTGGGCTTCTGTAGCCCAGATAACCTTAGATATCTTCTGCTGATTCAGACTCTTGTGATGATTATTTCATCTTTTCTCACCCTGGAAACACACACATTTCTTGTCTAAACCATGGAGTGTAAAGACAAGCAGTACAGTGATGCCATATGCCGATGAATCAATGTTGAGAGGAGTTTGGTGAATTATAACTTAGTTTAAAAAGAGGAGGCCCTCCCTAGGCATTAAGGCTCTTCCAAGTACGGGTATTTCTCTTCCAGTGGGGTAGGGAGGGAAAGGCTAGACAATTTGGTGTGTACTTTTACAGATTTTATAAGTATTCTCTGCTGTTTTAAGCCTTTTCAGCTCCTTTTTTTTTATTATTTAGAGCAAATACAAAAACATTCATTATCCCCAAGTTAGGCAGAATCTAAATATGTAAGATATTCTTTAGTTGTATCAGCAGATACAGCTCTTTGTTTCTTATAGACATATAAGAATTTCTTGCAGAGACTAACCAAAGAAAAGGCTGAAAATCTATTCTAAAAGAATATGAACTTTTGAGAAAAATCTCATAAAAATAGTCTGTGACCATGTTCTGTTTTCCTTGCACAGTTACTCAAGTGGAATATTTTCTTGCTTTTTGTTTCTGTGAAACTGCACTAGATATGCTGAAAGCCTGGAGGTTGCCTCTGAACTGTGGTGAGGAGTATTCTTTCCCATGATTTGATATTTAAAGAATTTGAAAGGGAAAAAATATTCACTGCAGGCCCACAAAAGTCAAAAATCAAAGAATTCTGTGTTAAAGCTGGATGAATATTTGTTGGAAAAATATCCCTCTGATGTAGTACAACAGTTTATTCATTCTGGTAATTTTTTGTGTGATTGAGCACTCTGATTATTAGTTCTCCCAAAAGTTCTGAAAAAACAGTTTTTTTCTGAAAAAACAGAAGGAAGAAGAGACACTTGTAGATATTTACAAAAATGAGTTCATTTTAGAACGGATTAAAGTCCCCATTAGTAAATCTGGACCAATAAGATCAATACTTTTCCAGTGTTTCAAAAAAAAGTATTATATACAACAATTAAAATATAAATGGTGTCTGAGTCATCCTTTGTAAAATAACAATAGTTCAAAACCCAATGTAATTCATGTTTATGTACATTCAAAATCAGGAAGTGCATTGCAACTATGTGAAAATTCTCCCTTGTTACATGTTATTTCAGGAAAACTCTAGCTCACAGAACAGATTTATAGCAATTCTCAAACATGTAATCCCAGGTAAACCATGCACTACAAAATATGAAAGGATTTAGCTTAGGAACCTGGTATACATTTAAATCATAAAACAATGAATATGAACATCATAAAAACACATTGTTTTATGAACATCATAAAACAATGAATATGAAGTAAAAAACNAGGATTTAGCTTAGGAACCTGGTATACATTTATCATAAAACAATGAATATGAAGTAAAAAAGCTAATAAAATACTTTTAAAATCATTTAACTCCTCTTACAGGAATTGGATAAGGAAACAGTTCAAGAGACAAATTGTATCAAAGAGCACTCAGTATCAAAACACAAGGAATTCTTGTTTGCAAATTCAAAGGGTTAAGAATATCCACTCAGTGTAACAATTTGATTAGTTTAGCATCAGTGGGTACTTCATCATGGATAAAGGCAGTGAATGGCCTTAGGTGTCTAATATTTGTTCACATGCATTCGTTGCATTCACCATGACAAATTCCATGTCAACATGATGTATTGTGTGTATACAGGTTAATGATACCATATATTCCCAGGTCACATGTCCAGGATATTGTCTTCAGAGTAAAAGAACATATTGTTAAAATATTGCCTTTCAAAATGTAGAGTATTGGCGCTGATTTTATTTTAATTACTGAAACATCTGAGTTTCAGTTTCCCAGGAAAAAAGCTAACACTATAAAATGTCTATGTTTTACTCTGTAACAAATGTAACAGGAAAAATATAAACTCTTTAGAACTAGAATCCACAAAGAAATATCATGACTCTTTCAATTACAAAGACATTACGGAATACAGTTAGCTTGGATAATTTAGTGGTTATACCATGGTTTGCTTAATTATACTGATTTGGTGTGTTAAAGTAATAACACCTTCTTTTTTGAATTGAGCTATGATTGTGCTGAAAATACCTTGCACCATAAAACTGAAGTCAAGATTTGCTCTCTGAGAATATGTGGTGGATACAAACACAACAATACAGTCCAAACTTACAACTTGACTGCACAAATGGATTTTTAGATACGAGCGAAGTGTGCAAAACTGGTGCACTGCATTATCCTAATCATTTTAACTTTATTGTGGAAAATGAATTTATGATAATATACCACCGAATCATTATGCATTTGACCTTATTAAACTGGAGTAGAAGCAAATTGTATACCATTGACCTTAACCTTGGCTCACTGTCTAGATGAAAGAAAATAATTGCACTAGTAAAAATAATAAAATGGCTGCACGCAGCTCTGCAAATTGAATGGACCTTGGCTCAGTGCTATTAGGAATGATTTAGCCGATAGAAATGGAGTTTTGTAATTAACAGTGAAGAGGGACAGGAGAAAAAATACTAGCCCACTGGCTGCCTTTAAGCAAAAGTGGATGGATGCAATTGTATTAGCAGCTGGTTGTTATAAATATTGAGATTTTTTTTTAAAGGTTGGAACAGAAGAAGGGCATAGCAGCATGGAGATGGAAATTATGGTTAGAGACTTAGAATGATGGGGGTTTGTAATCCAAATGCGACCAGTAACTAAGGAATCACTAACTACTATTACAATTAATGAAATGGAGCTATTGAGACTTGCTGCCTATGTGACTTTGTGGAAATTTGTCTGTGAAAAAAATAAAGACTGGAAAGATGCCTTTTCTGAGGTCAGTGAGAAAATTCCAGTGTTCATTTTGGGTACGTAGCATATTTGAAATTGATGCTGCTGGACAGTGGAGCAGGTCATGGGTACACGCAAGCGGTTACATGGGTGAGAGAAAATGCAGTCCTTTTGTTCCAGAATGGATAAACCAGCAGCTACAAGACCCAGAAATTCTAATGCAGGGATTGGCATTAAGTGGCACAAAGTCTCCTGAGGCCCCTTGATATTTGATTTTAAATTTCAACAAAAATAATATGTTGTGTGGTTGTTATGGGCTTTTTTCCCCCCTCCAATTACTATTCTTTCTTCCAGATGGGATAAAGAGTCAAGTTCTGCTTTGTTCTATTAATTTAATTTGGATTGGATTGATGTAATCGAGAGCAGAATTTGTCCTGTGCTGTTTAAATTAAATGAGAGCTCCATCAGGCTGATTCTTTCATATTACAGTGCATCTTCATTACAACATCATTTAATTCCCTCTGTGATTTCAACCTTTTATTATTTATTTCCTCATCCATGGTATCGCTCTGATACCATCACTCAGGTGAGGCATTTTACTGCTTCCTTTACAGAATTTGTCTATTCTCAAAAGAAAAACAAAACAAAAAACAAAAAACAAAAAACAAACCAATACGCACACACCAAAAAAAAAAAAGGAGAGCTGGGGGAGACCTTGATGAAGATTTCACGATATGTTTTTAATATTGATGCTGCAGTAGGAATGACAAGATTTCATTACTAAGACAAGCATGCTGAGAATACTTTTTTGTGGCAAAGGAGTGCCACACAATGTTTACTGCCCAGCTGTTAACATGAAAGAGGGACACATTGGCAGTGTAACCAAGACACAGTTGGCCTTCTATGCTAAAGTGGTTTCATGCCAAACACATGAAGTTTTAATTATAAGCAGTTTGCAATATTTATGTTCTTTGCATTTCCTTATTCCTGTACAGAAACAAGATTAAAGTTCTTTTGAAATTTGATGACAGAAAGTATTTGATAACAACACCATGCAATTGTGGTGCCTAATTAATTAGTCTGAGTGAATATTTATGTTGCTGGGTTTTCTATTATTGTATTCTCTGCTTAGTGATACCTGAAGCCAAAAAGTTTCATGGCTCAAAAAGACCTTAAAGTAATAATCCTTCCCACCTCCTTCCTTACCTCTCTTCTTCAGTCCAAAAAGGCAGTTTGGTCCACTGTGGGAATCAAGCACCACTGCATATGTGTGGTTTCTGGAATGAGATCCGCAGCTCTGAGTCACTTAAGCATCCCTTCAATGCATATGTTCAAAGGCACATTTAGCATCTGAGGCCCTTTTCTGCATTTGAACACTCATACCAGTTTATTTAAAGGCTCAGCTAAGCTCATCACTTCTCTAATATCAGAGCTGGCACCATGATGCTGCAGTTAGCTTTGTAAAAGGACTTTGTGGTTAGCAGAGACACTCACAAAAAGACCTGCCCTGTTTAGCCTTGAAGCATTGCTGTATGCCAAAACAATTAAAACTCATTGGGTAGGAAAAGTGAAAAGAGGAGATGTTATTCTAGAGCTGAGTAGGAGACAAGGCATGCATTCTACACCAAAACCTGCTTTGTAGTTTTGTGGTCTTTTTTTTTTCCTTTAACCTAAGGACAATATAAAGTAAAATATAGAAACATTTTTCCCCCATTTCTGCAGATATACCTAGTCATTTGACTGATGTGTGTGTGTGTGCGTGTGTGTATATATGTACATATATATCATCTTTTTTTTGAATGGTTACTGTGCCTCCTGTGAAGCTCACTCTCATAAATGCCCATCAGGTGGGCAGACCCCACAGGGAAACTAAATGGAAGAAACCCTTAGGTGCAGAAATCATTGTAAATTCAGCAGGATTCTGAGGAGTGTTATTGAAGTTACGTTCTCAGGTCCTTTCATGTATTTGAACTCTTATCTTTACAATTGCTCTGATTTTCAGAACAGGTACTATCATTTGAAAAGTGATTCTTCTATATTTTTTCCCTATAACAACTTTTTCCTAGTCTGAGAGAGAGAATCAGTGCTTTCTGATGGGTACACGACAGTGTTGTCTAATATGGTGAGGGAAAAAAGGTGATGCACAACAGGGAATTATGGTATCTGGCAATTGCTGGAAAGAATAAATTTGCTTAAGTGTGAAAAAAAAAAAAAAAAGGAAGAAAAACTGAAACTTTGATAGATGCGTAAACAGATTTGCCTAATTCTGGACTGCAAATTCTGCAAGATGGAGAAACCACCATTGCACAATTAACTGCATCATGTCAGTTCAATCCCATTTTCTATCCTTCATTAAAGTAACAGCAGAAAAGTGTCTACGCTGCAGACTGAGGTGTACTGTAGCCATACCTGCGTTTTAAATGAGCTGTCTTGGATACTGGGAGTCCTTGCCAAGATCAAGGTAAATTAATCTTTCTGATCTCTGTTTTGTCATGGCTGTGCAGCTCTCATTACCTAGACTAGCTCATATGACATTAACTTGAGCATCTTCTAACTACAGTGCTTTCCATGTTTCAGTTATATCCCAAATCAGTTTGCTTTTTGCAGCCAACCAAGGAAAAGCCAAAGGCTGATAGTACAGTCCAGTCAAAACGTTTCTTATCCTTGCACATCCCACGACACCTCTTTTCCACCTTGGCCCCAAGCTTCATGCAGTAGTGTCACTATCGGTGTGTTTATCAGGTCTGCTGAAAGTTGCTCCCTGATATGCATAGTTTTCTTTAGAGTGTGAGTTTTTCTCTGACCAATATTTCACTACTACCTTTACAGCTGAATTCATCTTCCATTTACTTGTACCCCAGGTCTTCTATAGACTGCAGGATTCAATAATCTCCCTCCCATCTTGCCTCATGCCTCACTCCTGCTCTGAGTCTGGATGTCCTTGGCTCAGCAGGATATCCAGGCAACTGTCCAGTGTGACGAAAGAGATAGACAGACTTCTTGACAACCCACTTGATAAGAATGGATTTGGGTATTTTAATTTAGAAAGGAAAAGAAGAGCAGTGTTTATATAGTCATCTCTAGATTTTTTCTTTCATTGAGTATTTTAAGGGGGAAGAAATGGATCAGTGAGCTAACTAAACAAAAGCCAAATACTCACTGAATATGAAACAAAAGAACCCAAGATGAATGAGAAATACTAGAAGAAACCAGTGAAACCAGTTTACCATTAGAAGCTCAAGATGAGCCAGAAATGTGCACTGTCAGCCCAGAAAACCAACCGTATCCTGAGCTGCATCAAAAGAAAAGTGACCAGCAGGTTGTGGGAGGTGATTCTGCCCCTCTACTCTGCACTCATGAGACCCCACCTGGAGCACTGTGTCCAGCTCTGGACTCCTCAACTGAGAAAGGACATAGAACTGTTGGTACGGGTCCAGCAGTGGGCCACGAAGATGATTAGAGGGATGGAGCACCTCTCCTATGAGGACAGGCTGAGGAAGCTGGGGATCTTCAGCCTGGAGAAGAGAAGGCTCAGGGGAAACATTCTAGCAGCCTTCCAGTATCTGAAGGGAGCTCCAGGAGAGCTGGAGAGGGACTCTTTGTCAGGAAGTGTAGTGATAGGACAAGGGGTAATGGTTTTAAAGTGGAAGAGGGGAGATTTAGATTGGATATTAGGAAGAAATTCTTTCCTGTGAGGGTGGTGAGACACTGGAACAGGTTGCCCAGAGAAGATGTGGATGCCCCATCCCTGGAGATGTTTAAGGCCAGGCTGGATGATGCTTTTGAGGTCTAGTGGGAGGTGTCCCTGCCCATGGCAGGGGGGTCGGAACTCAATGATCTTTGACAATTCTATGATTAACATGTGTTAAAAAATACTGGTTTTATTTCATGTGTCTGTACCCTCATAAGAAACATTGCCACAGTATCCAACCAACTGCAGTGCTTCAATAACCTCTGCACTGTGGCTTCTCTTGCAGTAAGGCTCTACTGCCTGTATCCCTGCAACTGGGCGATCAATCCCATCTGTAATTATTTGATGATTTCTTTATCTCACAAGGCCTTTATCTTTATGGCTTTTTTTTTTGGCCCACAAGGAAGGTTTTCTTCAGTGCTAATTAAGTAACTCTTTCTTTCTATTGCTTTCAATCATTACAATTTTTTTGCTTAGATCATGTGAAGAAAAAACAAGTGGTGTCATTGTAAAAAGGTTTATAAACACCATAATCTTTTCTTCATCAAAAAGACCTAGAGGACCGATTAATGATATCCTTCTCTCTAATAAAAAATATTGCTGTGTAACTCCACAGAACACCTTCCCAAGCCAGAGCTGTGCAGCCCAATTGGCTGGGGAAGGGTAGAAATTGATCAGAGGATATTAATGAACATTTATAAGGGCTGCAAGAAATACTATACATATAACATTGCATAGGTTAAGCAACTGCCTGAAAAAAAAATAATACAAAAAACCCAAACCCCTTGGACAAATAATCAGAATGTTTTATTTCCTGATACAGGCTATAACTTAACACAGCTTTCCTCCTTTTTTTTTTTTGGTTGGTAGTTTTTTAAATTAATCCCAGTCTTTTGATTTAGTTCCAAAATGATTATTTAGAACTTCATGAAGCTCGATAAGCTTGATTCTCTACAATTTGCAGTCCATGCTCCATGAGTTTGGCAGCAAGTTACACTCCAGAGTTAGAGCCTTGCAGGTAGGAAGCCCAATTAGAGGGTTTCCTAAAGGGCTTGATATGCTTGAGTTCCCCACAGTGTAAAAATTCCTGTGGTGCTGAATCCTTCAGTGTGCTCTTTTGGGGAGGCAAGAACAACATATCAAGGAAACGATGTTAACCTTCTACCTTGCAGGCAACCTCACTGACAATAAGATCTCAGTAGGCAAACGGATCCTCAAGGTGAAGAAAACATGTCCCTTATTAAGATTTGAGCTAAGATATTAATAAGTGCTCCTTTACAACCATTACCTACAGGTGTCATTTTCAGCCTCTGACCTATTTAAATTAAAACTCCCTTTCCCCCATGTAGCTGTTTAAGTCTTGCAGATTGAAACATTTTGTTAAACTCACTAGTTTGTAACACAAAAATATGTTCAATAATGCCTTTCATTCAGCTGTCTTGTGTTTCATAACGATGGCACGATAAGATACAATCAAACATGGCTTGTTCCTCTACCACTGATGTGAAAGCAGAACACAATGAATATAAAAGATACCAAAAGCAAGACCATTGCAGAAAAGCCTGAGGCTTATTGTTTCTTATAGTGGTTTTGCTGTAAAGATTCACAGAATTTTGATTTTTAAAAATATCTCAAAGACGGTTTTTCTTTTTTCCCCTCTCTCTCAGATTTGTGAGAGTTCTTCCTTTCCATGTATGCCTGATAAACTGCGTTGCTTCAGCCTTTGAGGTCATAAAAAAAAACCCAGAAACCTGTGGGTGAAATGCCTTATAGTTTTCCAATGGGATCATCACCAAAGGCAATTTTTCACATGCTTCATTCTGCGCTGCTGCATTAATATAACAGGGATGTAGCTACTGCCAGTTAAACAGAAGCTTTATATATGAATATCCATTAGGGCATAAATTGAAACTGCTAAATTATTTCATATATCAAATGCTTTTAGATCATAGTGGTTTTGGGTCATGGTCTGCCAAGTTGGACTTAATTTGAAATGGTCACCTTGTGATAAAAACCTCCTTATCCTACTCACTGTATTTCCAATTGTAACACAGCACTGCACAAATGTGATCTAAGGTTGGGCAGTTTTGGAGAGGCTTATTTGATACTTCTTAATTCCCCATCTGCACTTATTTCTTTGTATGGAGAATAGTGCCATAGAAACAACCCCACTGTGTGTTTTAGATAGTGGTTTCATAGCAGTGTGTCAGAGTAGTTATGATTCTGCTGCTTTACAGCAGGAGTCTTCCATCAGAGTATTTATCAAAGCCCCTTTTTTGAATTCATCAGCATTACTAAGTGAAGAGCATTGGCTTATTTATCTGACATTGCTCACTCCTTAACATGTTTTGGCTCTTTTCGTCTGGGAGTAGGGAGAATTCTTTTATGGACACTGTGTTTTCACTGTCCTCATTTATGCTTTTTGATATATGTTGGCATTGTTTCCTGTTACTATACCTAATAATAGTATCTATAGTGAAAGCCTAAAATGCAAAAAAGTCTTATTGTAATATCAGTTTGGCAAAATAGCTGGCTGCACCGTTGCCACAAGCTACAAAATTAATGATATTGGAAAAAATACAGCTCAGAAATATATCTCCAAAATATAGTTTCAACTTGAGAATAACTTAAATCACATAAAATGTAAGTACAGACATTGGAGAGCAACACCCAGATATGCCATAGAAATAAAATGTAATATATATAATACAATATGCTACTCCTCTTTTAATTCTATCTGCTTTCTTCATGCTCATGGAGAGTTACAGTGAGTAGTATCTTATCCCAAAAGAAGCCATACTGATTTTAGGAGAAAGTGAGAGATGAGGTGTTACCCAGTTTAAGGAACAGTTGCAGAGGCTTTTGAAAGGGTTGTCCCAAGTATGACTTCATGCAGTACTGACATCTTTCAGATGTAGTAGAGAAATCATCCTATATAAAACAAATTGATCAATCAAACTCTCAGAAGAGTAGTGCAATGGTGTAAGGATGCATCTATTACCTAGAGGCTGGATAGAGGAAGTGAACTCCTGTGCTCCTTGGAAGTAAATGCTTTATTGCTAGAAAATCCATTACATTTATTTTATGAGTCTTATGGTGGCTTAGAGCTGCTTGGTTTGGGGTTTGTTTTTTTTTTACCCCTTTCTATAACTGGAACAATGACACATTGTTTCTCTGTGATGACGAAAGGTCAATATTCACTAGGTATTGTATCTGCATTTAGCATATTTTTTAAAATGCTGCACGTAAGTCAAATGTGCCAGCAGAGTTGAATTAAGGTCACCTATCAACGCAAGTACAATCTACTTTTATATTCATGTGTAAGATACATCACACAGTTTTCTGTCTGATACATCACATAAAATGTGTTGGTTTTCTACAGCTTGTTTTCCAGCTCCAAAGACACACAGTTGACAAACAAACCAAAATGAAATTCTCCTTGGCATTTTAGTTTCTCAGCTTTGTAACCTGGCAATTAAGTGTTAACCTGTTTGGCTTAGCATTGTGTTACATCAGTCATGCAAGGTTGAAACAGGTTAGATGTGCTCAGTTTTGTAACCAATTACCAGACACCTCATTCACATATGCGTTTCTATTCAAAACCATTACATGGTTCATTTGATATAAGACTGCATTTGTGTTGCTGTGTTTATACTTTACTTTGCCTATGGATAGGGAGAAATTGTTGTTTTTCTATGTACCTCCTCTTCCTGTCTTTAGCAGATTGTGTATGTCTCCACAATCGATTTGGAAATATATATATATATATATTAATAAATCACAAAATAAAGGTACTGGTGCTTCCAGAATACCTTGAAGAATTTTTTGCTCCAATAGTCGAAGCTGTCATATCCTACTGTGTCTGCTATCAGTATGCACACGCCAAAACTAAAGCTGAGAAAAACCACAACTGTTTTTCAAAATTTTGAATTATTTCAAGATACAAATTCAGTCCTACCACTTGGAATAAAGAATTTCAGTCTTCTCATGATCACGAGAACATCTTAAAAACATCTAGCCTGGTCATGGATATGAAGTTTCTGTAATATGATGGATGTGGCAGAAGATCTCCTTTCTTCAAGACCTGGACTTTGTGTGGTAGACTTAGATTTCTTGGGTAAAATGAATATTTAGGACAATTAAAAGTCACTCACCATCATACTCCAGGAGACATACAGTACATTTTTTATTTCAACCTTCTGGTGGATCCAGATTATGTAAGGTATTGGGCCAGGATATAAAGGGTCTCAAATCAAAGCAGTACCAAGAAAAAGATGCTTGTGCTCCAAGCAGAATGTCGCAGCTGGATCTAAAGAATTAATTTGTTAATTCTTCGTTATTACAGAAATGTAAGTATGAAGTCTTACACTTCATTTTAGAAGTAGTCACGGGCACCTGGTGAGATGCTAGGAAAACTTCTGGATTTCTAAATGGCAAAATGAATATTTATTTGGTCTTTATTTTGGCATTTGACTTTTGACTGTCTGAGGAGTTTTGTCTAAGTTTGAAGAATGAAGCCATGATTATTTTAGGCTTATCACTGCAGAGCACATTCATACAAGGAATGTATGCATTCCCTGCATACCCAACTGCCAAGCTTCTGCTGAGATCACTGAGAGTTTCTTCTGCATAAAGAATGCAAGATCAGGTTCCAAAGAAATGTTTGGACGGAGCGACCATGAGATTTTTACTCCTTTTGTAAAGCCTTTTCTCTTGGTTTCAACTTAATGCTTGAATTCTCTTCTTCCTTGATGCTCATTATTTATGAAAAATGCATCAGAATTCATTTGCGCTGTTGAGCACTTCCAAGAGATTTTATTAGACGTTTTTATGTGCAAGGACTATTTTCGAGAATATATGTGCTCTTATGTTCAGTACTCACTCTAGTTTCTCTTCCTGGCAGTTATGACACTTATTTACCAGTCTTCCAGACTGTGGATAGAAAAGAGGCAATAAAAACACAGGGTGAAATCCTGACTCCATTGCAATAGAAAGGAACTCTGCTACTGACTTCAGCAAAGCCTGTGTCTCCACAGCACACTTTTCTTTGATTCTTGCTAGAATGAGAACTGCCTCATGTGCAGTCAACTCATTCAACATCTAATTCCCTTCTGAGGTCCTTATTTTCAGAGGTTCAGGTCTATTTAAAAAATCAGATTCTAAGAACAGCGCAAAATACACCCAAAGTGCAGCAGAAAAATCTTATTGATGTTTAACAGCTTTTGAAATATTTTCAATACTGCATTTTTTGAACTATCAAATAGAGAATTGATATTTGCTCCAAAGGCAATTATGCTGCATTGGCAAGACAATCTCTTGGTGGCTAATCACATATAACCTTTGTCTAAAGCAGTTGTCAGTGATGATGGTTTTGATTTTGCTGCACAGCATGTTAAGCTGCATTGTACCTCGAAATCACTGGCATATCAACAGACTGGTCCCCAAAGAACTGATATAATTCCCACGGATGATGGCGTCAACAGAGATTACAGGTTCGGCTCTGCACAAATGACTCCTGTGGAGCAGCAAACAGAGAAGCATGTTGCCCGTTTGCAGAGAGAGTCCTGGCCCTCAACAGAAGTAGAGGCATTAACCCAGAGTACAACATACATACGAGGTACCATGGCACTATGAACAGGCCCAGTTTAAAACTAAGCAGATTCAGAATTTTTGATGTAGTTCAAGAAATATAATTTTTTTTTTAATTTAAGTCATTCTCAAACTCCACCCCACTAGTCTTGCTTTTCAATCAATTTTGAACTGATTTGGTATTTGGACTACATTATCGTCTTGTGAAAAAATATATTTTTAGGAAGCACACTTGACTGAAATGACTTTTTCAGTGGACTGAAATGACTTAACAGATCCATACGGCTATGTTCAGCGCCTGGATTGTTTTAATTCAATGCACTCACTCCTTTACTTCTCTAAGGGTCATGATTAAGTCTAATCAGTGAGATTTCAAGTAATCTTAAAGTGCACATCTCATATTGATAAATTTAAGTCATATTATAAACGTTAATTATTTTGTATTTTAATAATCTTATGCTGCCAGAGTTACATAGGATTAGCTTTAGAGGCCTGTTATACAGGTTGTGCATTAGACCTTGCTTTTTCTCAGCAATTGCCAAGTTGCTGGCAGGCAAGAGTTTCAGATAATTTCCATCTAATGGTTTGATATCATATAAAGAACAAAGGAAAGTTGTAATGAATCATAGAAGACATTTTCATTATCCAAGAATAAACTAGATGCAGTTATTGAATGAGACAGTTCAGTGTTATTGTATCCTGGAAAATTTTTCTGAATTGTAGCTAATAGTTTCTTATACCCACAACTGAGTAGGAATGAGATTTATGAAGCAAAAGCAGTAATAAAAATTCTGAATTTTCCACATTTCTAAAATGGATTGAGATCAACATTGGATTCCATTTACTAAAATAACTGGAGCCCTAGTATATTTGACGACATCCTATTTGTTATACAGAGGAGGAAAGAAAAAGGGAAATAAAAATAGAACTAACAAGTATGGTTTGTCATGAGTGACCAAATGTATGATTTCTATCCTAGCATTAAAAGTGAATACAGAACTGTGACATGGGGATTGCATCTAATCTAAAAGCAGTGACTTACATAGCTGCAGGCATATTGTTAGAATTTGGCCTTCTATCACATCTCCCCTTTCCATTTTTTCAGTTCCAATCAAAAGGCTCATTGATTTTGCTTGCCTATGGTAGGGAGACTCCAATAAATAATGAGGAAAGAAATGTTCTCTTAAAAAAAAAAAATAGTCAGCTAGTGCAGTGCCGTGAGATGAATGCTTAAAATGTTAAGACCATCAGTTCTTTGAGGGAACAATTCTGTAAATATTACTTGGTCACTAAAATCAACAGGAGCATTCAAATGAGTAAAATTTTTCTTTGAGTCCCAGGTTTGAGCTTGCCATCAAGATTATTTTCTTACCAGCTATTCAATAGCATTCATTAAGTTCACCCATGGAGTTGTTTGCAGAAGTAGCATTGCTACTTACAAGTTTAGCATACCCAGGAACAGTATTTTACAAGAACAGATTAATCAGCAACCTCTGCTCAGATGAGCTTATGATTATTAAACTGAGAGTGAAGCATCTTAGTGAGGGGAAAAAATAATAGTTTAGCAGAAACAATAGGGAGGAATCTGGGCAATATTTTTGGTAGGAAAGCAGTGTTATGTAGGTCGCTGTCACCTTTGCTTTTTCAAAACCTGTGCTTCAAGATCTCCAAGTGTTTCTCTAAACTCTAAAGATCTCAAAAGACATCCTTTTAAACATTGTGTGGTTTCAAACAAAGGGGCTCTTCATTTCAGGCATGCGTGGTATAATAAAAGGATTGTCTCGTGGCTAACGTCTGTGCTTTTCACCTTGCCTTGAGATATCACATACATGAGACAAAACTAGTTATGGAAAACTCCCGAGAAGTTGCAGTTACATTGCTTCCACCTACGCTGGTATAAATGACTTTACAAGGTGTTGTAAAGTCACACCACTCTTCATTCTGTTTTCAACCTTGGAATATTATTATTTAGACTGAGACAAAAAGGATTTAATTTTTCTAGTCCTTTCTTCTTCTTTTATAAGTTACCTTATAAAATCATGACTACAAAAGAGTATTTTATTATATGCTCAGCATTATTCATTCTTACAATATATTCTTTTTCTACCCATGTACTTGTTCTTGCTGATCTGGCCAAACGAGTTATGCAGTCCATGAACAGAAACCAGTTTTCTAATGTGGGAAGAGTGAATGATCGTTTTTTGCTCTGTCTTATAAGTGGTAACTCAGGTCCAATTCTCTCACAGAAGTGTTATGAAGTTTGTTCTGGTAGGAGTGCTCAGATAGTCACATTTTACCAGTTCAGGAAGCATGGATGAAAAAATGTTTAAATTGAAGCCACTGAATCCTGGAAAATGATTTCAGAAGCGGAATACTGGTATCAGATGGATAACAGGTATTATGCAGTGTAACAATTTTTATCTGTCTCTGCTCTGTTGCACAAAATAGCAAAATGGGCAGATCATAAAATCCATAAAGGACATACTCTTATCTTTTTATTTACTCTGTAAAGTGCTTTTTGCACATATGATGCTAATATTAATGAAATGGCTCACCAGTGAATGGGCAACATAATTTTCAAATCAGCATCATTCTTAAAAATCACAGCAATACAAAAAATAGATATCATTGTTGCAAGGGATGAGTGATAAAATTAAATGCTACACACATGGCTCTTTAGAATTATAGGAGTTTGTTTGACATGATAGATACTGTGCTTACTATGAAGAAAATAGCTTTTTAATTCATAGGCATCTAGGAGGAACTGCCTAAAACGACTGAAAGAATAGGATTAAAACTCTACCTCATTCCTCCTGAAGTCTCTTGATGTATTGATTTGGATTATATCCTGTGTATCTTGCATGATAATCAGATTTGTGTTTATTTGTTCATCTACTATGCAAAGCTTCGGAATTCACAGAAAGGTATGCTTAGCTTTAAGAATATACTCTTCTAGTAAAGCAGCAGCTAGACTAAGCCATTTACTGGCATTGTTACTGAGGAGGAGATCCATTCCTTTTTTATAGAAAGAAATCGTAAGTCCGTACTTCACACTTCTGGGAAGGCATTACCAATAAACTAGATAGGAAATCATTCAAAATGACACGAAGGAAAATAATTGTATGATCACTACAGAACCTTGAAGAGACTGAGAGTTACACTTGTAAAAATTACAGTGAGAATACATCCTTTATAAATGTCTTGTAAAAGGAAAGGTTTATTATCTTTGTTGTATTTTGAGCACCTTATTTTTCTGGTGATCATTTGAAAATGTTCACATGAGTTTTAGCAACTCTGCTCATAGGGGAAATTCTTTTTTTTTAATATATTTTTTTTTTGAGCCTGGAGGAAATGATAGATGATCTTCACATTTTTGACAGGGACACAGGAAAGAATGGGATAACAAAAATTGGGAAATTGCTGTTTATTGATAAAATATCTCATCTTTACATCCCACTTTCTTTATTCTTTCAGTTACCAATGAAAGAGAGAAACGTGTTTGCATACACTGCTATCCTTCATTTTTTATAAAGCTCAACAGCTGTTGAGTACTACATAGCTATTGTGCTCTAGACAGGGGCAGGAAATAAATGTTTTGACTGTATCTGCCAAATGCCTTTAGTTAATCAAATTATGCATATCTGAGATTTAATATGGACAGGATTGTAGCTCCTGATTGTGCTAAAAATTCAGAAAATTCTTTCACAGTTTCAAGAGGGTAGAACTGTGTCCTTATGTCTCAGTTGAGATGACACACAGCCATGGGACAGATTCACAGTTTCCATCTCACTGGCCTGCCATGGCCCTTCTAGCTTATAAGACATTCATAGAAGGAAATTGAGTATCTGCAGCGGAAAAGAGCAGGAAGCTTCTGGAGAAAAAAGGAAAACAGTTGCTCTCTCTATCAATTTACTTACATGAATATGCACCAATATTTTTCTCCTCTATTTATGTGCAGGTTGCCCATTATTGCCAGTGGGAGCTCCATAGAATATGCCTTTGGTGCTGATAGTGCTTTTCCAGTCACAAAACCAACATGTGCATGAAAGTGCTTAGCTTTATTTTAGTGTTTATAATACTCTCAGCTCTTATAATTTTCAAAGAATATTCAGAAAAATTGTTTATTTACATGTGTAAATGCAATTTGCCTACTTCAGTAAGTAATTGTGGGTAAGTTTCAGAGTGGAAATTCTAGCTTTGGAGTCGGGTAAGAACCTAACACCCTTTGTTTGAAAACATGAAAGGAATTTGCATACAGTAGCTAAAGTTCATACATAAATATCCTCTTTGTAGACGAGTTAACAAAACAGTTAAGAAAACAGGGGTCCTGTTCTTTCTCAGAGACTAATACACTTGCCCTCATTTTGACCTCAAAATGCTCTAAACAAAGACTACTGAAGTCAATAGCACTGAAGTCAATAGCCACAATGAATTGCATTGAGGTCAGTTGCATTGTGCTTCTGTAAAATCAGCATACTCACGAGTAGAATATGTGTCAGTATCTTTAACTGGCAGCTGTCTCTTTTCTTCTACCTATTTCAATTGACAACGACTACGTGAGACTTCTACTCCCAGGAAAAAACATCTAGCTCAGATAAGGACAAAGGAAATCTGGAAGGACAAATGTTAGTCAGGGTTATAAATCTCTGCCAAGACAAGTAAATAATAAGATGGCCTACCAGAGAGGCAATCATAAGTCAATAACGAAACTTTTTTGAAGCTAGGTAGACAGTGTATATTAATTAACTGCTGAAGACATTGTATGATGAAATTTCCAGTTGTGGTTTTATAAATATGCATGGATGCTTCCACTCGTCTTTGGCCAGGATACAACTTTTCCTTTCAATTGCAGTAATTCCAGTCTGCAAAATAAACAACAAAAATCCAGAAAACAGGAATACACAAATCTCAAGATGTACAAGTCATATTCTGACAAAGTTTACAACTAAATAGGCTCCAGAAAATAACTTGTTAAAATATAAAAGTAAGAAGTAAGATGAGAGAAAACAAAACAACAACAAAGTCATAATCACTTATGTGAAAAGGATGGTTTGAGAAAAGCAATTCTGGGCAGCTTACTTTGGCAAATGTCCTATGTCTACAAAATGGCTGATGAGTGGAGGCATCTCCGTGTGATCTAAGGGCAACCAAAGGCTACTGGTTATACTAGAAACATTAATACTTTACAACATTAAGGTCATAATGTTGTCTCCACCTCTTTCTACTCCCCCAACTCTGGTATCCTTAGCACATTTCTCCAGATATCAGGGATAAGCTGATGGTTTTTTAGTTTTTAATGAGTACACTGCAAGACTTCCAGGGGGCAAGTCACTATGACAAGTTTTTCTTGTGGAGGTTTTTATGGTGACTGAGCTGACACTGTGAGGAAGCCTCAGCTCTGGTATATGGATGAGACAACATGAACTGCAGTGGAGTCAGAGTTAAGAAGCTGATGGTCTGACCTTATCTGCAACAAGAGGCACATAAAAATCATAACCTCTTTGCTACTCTGGACCTTTAACAGACTTTCCCATTACTATATACTGGGAGCATTAGCAATTTTTGTTGTGTATTATCATAAATTACAGTTAAGCAGGATAGACTTTCGCTATGAAAAGTATTAAGAGAAAAATGGCTCTAATTTGACAATAATTTCCATGATATAAAAAGAAGTATGTATGAAACTTTCAGAAAGTCTATTCTCTGTGTGTAATTAAATTATTTATATGGTGTATAATTAATATGTTCGGTGATTTTGGTAAAGAGGCTTAGCTTTTAATCCTTCTCTAAAGATAAGAGATCACAGGAGTGAAATGCAAATTTGAGGTCTTATTTTATGTTTGCACAATAAAATCAAGCACTTTTCACTGTGGATGAGTATTAAAAAAAAAAACAAACCCCAACAAGGAATCCAGAAATCCCCGTAGTCTAATGATTACATTATCAATGCAAGCAAATTCCTCAGCAGAATGCTCAAAGAATTAGGCACAACAGCAGTTCTGTGCTGTCTGAATCCATAGTGTGGCAGACGAGGTACTGAAATACTTTAGTTTCACAGAATCACAGAATCATCAGAGTTGGAAGGGACCTCTAGAGATCATCTCATCCAGCTCCCCTGCTAAGGCAGGATTGCCCAGAGCGTGTCACTCAGGACTGCATCCAGGTGGGTCTTGAGGGTCTCCAGAGAAGGGGACTCCACAACCTCCCTGGGCAGCCTCTGCCAGGGCTCTGTCACCCCCACTACAAAGAAGCTCTTCCTCACATTTGAATGAAACTTCCCATGTTCCAGCTTGTGCCCATTGCCCCTCATTCTGTCGCTGGGATCCGCTGAGAAGAGTCCAGCTCCATCCTCCTTCAACCCACCCTTCAGATAATTATAAGCAATGATAAGGTCTCCCCTCAGCCTTCTCTTCTCCAGGCTAAAGAGTCCCAGCTCTCTCATCTTATCCCTTAATCATCTTTTATGCCCTATGCTGGATTCTCTCCACTAGTCCCCTGACTCTCTTGAACTGGGGACCCCAGAACTGGATACAGTATTCCAGTTGTGGCCTCATCAGTGCAGAGTAGAAGGGGAGAATGACCTCCCTCGTCCTTCTGGCCACACTCTTCCCTGTGCAGCCCAGGATTTCATTGGCCCTCTTGGTGACAAGGGCGCATTGCTGGCTCATCAGTAGTTTACTATCTACGAGGACCCCCAGATCCTCCTCCTCAGAACTGTTTTCCAGCAGGTTCATCCCTAACCTATATCGGTGCCCAGAATTCTTCCTCCCCAGGTGCAGGACCCTACATTTGTTCTTGTTGAACCTCATTAGGTTCTTCACTGCCAAGCCCTCCAGCCTGTCCAGGTCACACTGGATGGCAGCACAGCTTTCTGGAGCGTCAGCCAGTCCTCCTAGTTTGGTATCATCAGCGAACTTGCTGAGGATACACT
>VZRU01012605.1:9162-30076 GCA_013398155.1 Pedionomus torquatus | reverse complement strand
GATTGCCCAGAGCGTGTCACTCAGGACTGCATCCAGGTGGGTCTTGAGGGTCTCCAGAGAAGGGGACTCCACAACCTCCCTGGGCAGCCTCTGCCAGGGCTCTGTCACCCCCACTACAAAGAAGCTCTTCCTCACATTTGAATGAAACTTCCCATGTTCCAGCTTGTGCCCATTGCCCCTCATTCTGTCGCTGGGATCCGCTGAGAAGAGTCCAGCTCCATCCTCCTTCAACCCACCCTTCAGATAATTATAAGCAATGATAAGGTCTCCCCTCAGCCTTCTCTTCTCCAGGCTAAAGAGTCCCAGCTCTCTCATCTTATCCCTTAATCATCTTTTATGCCCTATGCTGGATTCTCTCCACTAGTCCCCTGACTCTCTTGAACTGGGGACCCCAGAACTGGATACAGTATTCCAGTTGTGGCCTCATCAGTGCAGAGTAGAAGGGGAGAATGACCTCCCTCGTCCTTCTGGCCACACTCTTCCCTGTGCAGCCCAGGATTTCATTGGCCCTCTTGGTGACAAGGGCGCATTGCTGGCTCATCAGTAGTTTACTATCTACGAGGACCCCCAGATCCTCCTCCTCAGAACTGTTTTCCAGCAGGTTCATCCCTAACCTATATCGGTGCCCAGAATTCTTCCTCCCCAGGTGCAGGACCCTACATTTGTTCTTGTTGAACTTCATTAGGTTCTTCACTGCCAAGCCCTCCAGCCTGTCCAGGTCACACTGGATGGCAGCACAGCTTTCTGGAGCGTCAGCCAGTCCTCCTAGTTTGGTATCATCAGCGAACTTGCTGAGGATACACTCGGTCTCCTCATCCAGGTCATTGATGAATATGTTGAACAAGACTGGACCAAGTATTGACCCTTGGGGGATACCACTGGTTACAGGCCTCGCATAGGTAATATCTAATAAGTGTAGTAGATAAATGCTCTAAATCCATTTATTAAAGGAAAAATCCTCCCAGTTTCCAAAGCTGCAGAGACACCAAATACTGCTGAACTCTCAGTTTCCTTACACAAGGTTGGAGTAAGAGAGACAGACAAACAGACTCCAGAGTCTCTCATGGCCTGTGGCATTGCACTCTGCATGCAAAGAGGTGTCACGACCGTGGTCTGCAAAATGTGTGAAGCTACTGGTCATATATTCTGGCCAGAGCCAGACCAAATCCTGAGAGCTGTGACAGATGGGGTCTGGCTGATTCATGCATTTCCACTGACACATTTACTCAAGTTTTAGAGTGGAGTGAAAATTCCAAACAATGCTGTGCATGCATTATCCTGTGAGGTACATATATGTCACTCGCTGTTGTTGAAGCTCACATCTTCATAGAGTAAATGAGTTTCTAGAACCAGGCAAGCTTCTCAGCAAATAAATGACATCTGATTTCTTACTGATTCACTTACTATATCCCTCTACTTTCTCTTATAATAAAACAGCTCTTTCCCAAGCTCCCTATAACCATTTTTTTTCCGACTATTTTCTTTGAGAAGTATATTGTCTAAACTCTGCCTCCCTGCCCACCATCCCTTATGCAAGGGACCTGCAGATCACAAGTCAGGCTGGTGCTGAGAGGCTCCCTGCTAACTGTACGCTGCCTGGGGAGGAGGAGAGCAAGCCAAAAAAATAATTATTGTCTTACCCTAACTGGAGGGTGAATATGGGTCCTTACTGTTCCTGCTGCCTGCAAATTTTTCACAGAGCAGCTTAAGCTAGGAGACTTCCTTCCTGTACCTCTGTCAAGTCTAGATGAGGTTGAACAATGGATATAAAAGTTGTTTGGCAGGGACTGACAGACTACTGTGCAGGTGGTTATCTAGCCTGTGTAAACCTTAATTTCTTAAGGAAATAATTCTTAAAATGTCCCCAGGTTTTGACTGTTTAAAAAGAAAAAACATTGTAACTCTCCTTCTGAAAAGCCTGGTTAACTCTTGAGTATGAATTAGGAGGAACGTCATAGATAATGTATCTGTTCTATGAGGTTTCCAAAGCTGTTCTCCAAACAAGAAGTTTTGTTTGGATAACCCCAGATGATCATTGGAACTTCAGTGAATTTGAAGATACCCATCTTTGAAATATTTTTTGTCTTTCGTGAAGGTGGCAGTTAACAACATTTTAATATAAACTCTCCAGAAGTTTGAGTTAGTTCCTTCTACTCATCATCACTTTAGTATGAGGAAAACATGTTATATATATTCGGTAAATACAAATCCACAACTACAATTCATGCTTGCCCCTTAACCTGTGTCACACACTAAAAAAATGCTGTGTGGCCTGTTCTGTGTTACTGAGACAATGCTCAGTATTATTCATTATGTTTTGTGTAAGTTCCTGTGCAAAATAGCCAGGTGTATTATCATTCCAATCAAGTTCTAAATGGTTTTGCTGAGGTTATATCCCACAGGTTAACATATCATTCATTTGATTTGACTACCACAACCCTCATTCCATCAAGTCTATGAATTAGTCGCTCAGTGGCTGTATGCCACTAATTAAGACACAAAGGGATAAAGTAAGAAGTTCAACAGCTGAAGATAATGGGAACAACCAAGATGTGGCCATATGATAGAATATTTACTCAGTTTGCATTAAGCTGTACATTATTAATATTTCTACATATGAAATTTTTATATGTAGAAATTTTTTATGATTCTATTCTATTTACATACAAATTTCTATTTCTATACATCTGTTTACAAAGGCCCGCAGTGATAGGATGAGGGGCAATGGCTTTAAGTTGGAGAAAAGCAGATTTAGATTGGGTATTAGAAACATATTCTTTACTCTGAGGGTGGTGGAACACTGGAACAGGTTGCCCAAGGAGGTGGTTGAGGCACCTTCCCTGGAGATATTCAAGGTGAAGCTCGATGAAGCCCTCGGCAACCTGGTCTAGTTGGGGGTGTCCCCACGACTGCAGGGAGGTCGGACTAGATGACCTTTGTAGGTCCCTTCCATTCTGGATGATTTTATGATTCTTCTATCTAAAAGATGTATTTGCAATACTAAATGTATCTACATAAAATAAAAAAATAATCCCAACACAAAACCATAAATTGTTGAGAACAACCAATGCATGAATTAGATGCATCGAGTTCACACTGATATTCTATTATCTGCAAATAATCTGTACCATAGAAGAATTTGGTTTTATAGTATGTAGGTGAAAAGATACAATACTTCATTATTCTAGAGAACATACCATTCCCAAAAGAGCTTCAATGAGAAACAAAAACAAGCAGCTGTCCACATTTTGGCAATATTTGTCTGAAGGGAGTTGAAACTTATTTTAGTTTCCATTGAAAAGATTTAAATCCCCTGTGTTTACTTTGAGGTTGAGACTCAAACTTAAGAATACAAAGGAAACCTAAGCACTGGACTGGAAATATTTATTAATTTCAGGTCAAAACACAGTGGATTTTGTTCAGTCTTTTTCCTCATGCTCATTGAAATTATTCTAGAGGATCTAGCAAATGCCATAACTTTCTACAAAGCAGATCTCAGTCATTCACCAAAAAGACTCTTGTGTAATAAGTAGCTGTATTAAACTAATTTTGGAGAATGTCCCAACTATGTGATTTTCATTCATTGCTTCCGTCTTCACAAAAAATAAATCTGTCGTGGCACTCTGAAAAACTATTGTAAAATTAAACCTTTTTTCAATAATTTTGAAAATCATAGAGAAAGAGGTTATAAATACAGCCTTATAAACACCGTTACCGTGGGAGTAGAGTATGTCCTGCTTTAAACACAGTAAGGTATCTTGCCACAGTAAATTCTATTTTATTTTGCCAGTTCACATGTTGCGAGTAACTCCACATCTTTCACAAACACATGGCAGTAACTGCATATTTCTGTTGAATTTCTATGCTGTGCAGACCAAAACCCATGACTTTTCTGATACTCTCTCTTTACCTCCCTGTTTCAGCAAGGCTGCCAGACTCATAGTTCACTCCAAGTGCAAGAAAACAAGTATCTGCTGTTCAAGATGACAGCGACTTCTGTCTGTTCCATTATCACATCATAAATTGTGTCTTCCTTAGGATGCCAGAAGAATGCCAATCATTATGAGAGCTGTTTCCTTTCCTTTGCTGTAGGCAACTGACTTAAGGAACAAGTCTCTCTTACGTAAGAGTTGTTCTGGATAGTAATGTAACACAGTAGAATTCATAAATTTCACTCAAATCTCAGTGATTTTAAAAATTGACAGCCTGCAAACCAGGTGCATTGTGCTTGACAGAAGATTTTTAAATATAGATTTCATGTAGTTTTGCCAATACACTGGCTTTTAAAATTGTCCTGTTCATTTTCCCCACTTTCTTGCATCTAGTGTTTACTACCTAATAGCCAAAATACATTTAGTTGTACTTTAGAAAGACACCATGTTCTGTGAAGAGCTCTCATGAGGATCACAGAAGTGAAGTGCTGACAGACACCGTCTTGTCAGATGTCATCTTGTCCATCTCCCTGGACTGAGGTGCCATAACCACATTTATGCTATTGTGCAAGCTGTGATTTAAATCTTGTAGTCTAAGAGATTGGATAAAATGCTTTGGTAACCTCTTTTACTAGTTCACTAATCTTCTGTTGAGAAAACATTTTCTGAAATATTTCAAATATAAATTATTCCTGCTGTAACTGAAAAATTAAGAGAAACTGATAAGTGCTTGACACAATCCCTAAAGATTCCTTATTCTACCAGCAAAGTCGTAATGAAATGTTGAGTAGAATAAAGGAAAGGACAAACCTCTTTAGAAACCTCCATTTGAAATCCCACCTTACCAATCTAACAGTCATATCTACTCTAAGCTTATTATTATCTTTTAGTTGTACACTTACAGCATGGTAATTTCATACAAATGCAAGTTGCTTAAAAACATTCCTAATGGGAAAAAAGGCAGTTTTGATCACTGTTATTTCTTCCTTCTTACCCAATATTGTGTATATTGGTTACAGTGTCAAGAAGCAAGAGACTGGTTTGACATAATTAGTTCTACATATATCTCAGCTGTTGTTATGATCTAATTATCCCCCAGCTACTTTGAATCAATTGTTAAGAATCCAGTCTTCACAGGTAGCAAAGATTTTTAATTTTATTAAGCCAGTTTTACCAGATGTATGTATTAGAGCACATGAGCGAATTTTATGGAGAATTTACACCGCATCACAGAATACAGCCTTTTGGAAACACATTCTATCTTGAAATTCACATTATGCTACTACATAAAAAACTACATCATTGTGTACGAAGAACACTGATAAAATAGAGTAATTGTTGTGGCAGTTTAATGTGCTTTTTATTCTTATTTTTTCTTCTTAGGACTCATGTTAGTACATTTCCTTTTAACAGGTGTTAGTATACTAGGCTTTCAGAAAAACCAATTAGAAAGGATTTTCTATTACTTTTATGGGATTGTTGAAAACTTTTTTTCTCATTTAAGAAATGCCATTTTTTTTAGTCAATTAAAGTTATCATCAGTTTGTTACAAACCAATTCAGAATTGTGATGCCAAGACAAAAGTTGCATGCATACATGAGAATTGTGTTGTTCTTGCCACAGCATTTTGATTGCTTGTTAGCAAAGAAGTCTTCAGAATGCACGGGAGCACAATGAAGACCATAAGTAATGGTCATTTCTTGAAATGTGTGGGATTTCTTTCTTGATGATCCTCCCTTTTTGATTTTTCCTCTCTCACTATGTATCTTAAAAGGAGGTTTTGCTTACTGCGGGGGAATAGTGCAGTGTTCACCAAGTTCTGTATCTCTCATTATCTGCACAATTATTGATGTGCTTCTCTTCTGTTCAGGCTCAAGGACATTTTCTCACTGTGTTCAAATGTCTTTCTAGTGGCTGATTACTTTGGCATTTTCCTTTTCTGTTTCTGGCAGGGTTTCAGTGTATGTTTTTGCAAGGATAAGTGAAGTCTCAATGAAGTTAAATGAAAAGAAACACAAGTTAATGAATTGTTCAGCTTTGGCTTTGTGGTCATCCAGTTAAGCATTAAGATTCAAATGTCTGGAATCTTGCAGAGCAGCTGAACTAAAATGATGCAAACCACTCTACTGCTTTGTCAGGTACAGCACTGAATTATTTTTATCTTCTGTTTCTAATTTTGCCTGTTCTACATTTCCTATATGGTAACCTATATCATAAATACAAGACATAAAGACAGTATAGAAATGAGTCGGAAGAATCTGTTATGCTGGGAATCTGTTTTTGAGGGCTTAGGAGGCCATAAGCACTGTCAGTCTTTAAGGAGCACCTTTTAGAAGCACAGGGCAGAGAGAGTTGTAAGTCAATCAAGCAGAGCAGAAGACCAGCTTGGTTGATCAGAGGACTCCTCAGAGAGCTCAAGAGGAAAAAGAAATGGTATGATCTCTGGAAGCAGGGTCCTGCTTCACAGAAAGAGTGCAGAGCTGTGGTTTGTGCAGGAAGAAAACACAACAGGCCAGAGCTCAATTAGAGTTGGAACTTGCCGGTGTTGTTTCAGATAACACGGGCTTTTTAAACTATGTTACTAGCAGGAGGAGGTCTAAAGAAAATATCTCACAGATACTTGTTGAAGATGGTCATCTGACTTATTCAATGTGTTCTTTGCCTCAGCCTTTAATAATACTGATAGATCTTCGGCTGCTCAGTCCCCTGAGTTTGGAGGACCATGAGTGTGGGAACAGTGAATTTCCATTTGTGGACACTGATATTTTACCAGCTGATTGTACACAAGTCCATGGGGATTGACCTCAGAATACTGAAAGACCTAACAGATGTTATGTTAGGACCCCTCTCTGTCTTCTACCAAAGGTCTGTGGAGGTCTCTGCTGACTGGAAGCAGCTGCTGTTATTCCAGTCTGCAAAAAGGGCATGAGGGAAGACCCAGGGAACTACAGACCTGTAAGTCTAACCTCAGTTCCAGGAAAAATTATGGAGAAGTTTTCTCAGTGGCTGGCAAGGGGCTGTGTTTGCTATTGACAACGATTTCAGCAGCACCTCAGTGTAGGTAATCCCGACAGTGACCATCATATAAAGGTATTGACGTAAGACCTCTTCAGCCTATCTTAGAGAGCTCTGCTAGATCTCTAACAGAATTAGCAGTTTCAGATTTTAATACAAGGTTTCATCTATTTAATTGTAACTAACTTGGATCTATATATGCACTGCATTTGTGTGTACAACAAATAATATCACAGACTGGATTTGTACTAATTTAACCACTGTATTTGGGGTCTGCACTGGTACATATTGCTGCTTTCCTTCCTTTTGCATTCCTAATATCAATATGGTTTGCTGCTGTCTCACAGTGCAAAGTGATTATTATGCAGTGAAACTCCTGGATTTGATCTGTGATAGCTGTCTCCACATACCAGCATTGTCTGTTACATAATCGCTCCAATTATTGTCATCGTCTTTGAAAAGAAATGTGGTTTTATTTGCAAATGTGAGCTATTTTAGCATAAGTAACATTTCTTGCTTTAAAAAAAAAAAAAGCATTGGGAAAATATGTGAACACTAGATAAAGAAATTCAAAATATGGTTTCATGAAAGCGTGTAAAATTAAGTCATAGAATCATAAAATCATAGAATAACAGGCTGGAAGGGATCTCAGGGATCATCTGGTCCAACCTTTCTTGGAAAATCATGGTCCAGACAAGATGGTTCAGCGCCCTGTACAGCCGAATCTCAAAAGTGTCCAATGTTGAGGAATCCACCATTTCCCTGGGGAGATTATTCCAATGGTTGACTGTTCTCATAATGAAAAATTTTCCTCTTGTGTCCAGTTAAAAAGTCCTCAGTAACAACTTGTACCCATTACCCTTCACCTTTTCCATGCAACTCCTTGTAAAAAGGGAGTTTCTGTCTTCTTTGTAGCCACTCTTTAAATATTGGAACATGGTGATAAGGTCTGCCTTAAGCCTTCTTTTCTCAAGGCTGAACAAACCCAGTTCTCTCAGCTTTTCCTCCTATGAAAGGCTTCCCAGTCCTTTGATCATTTTGGTGGCCCTTCTCTGGACCCTCTCCAGTTTGACCACATCTGTTTT
The DNA here is from genome assembly GCA_013398155.1 of Pedionomus torquatus. Classification (NCBI taxonomy): domain Eukaryota; kingdom Metazoa; phylum Chordata; class Aves; order Charadriiformes; family Pedionomidae; genus Pedionomus; species Pedionomus torquatus. The sequence goes on along the minus strand of VZRU01012605.1, from coordinate 22,044 downwards.
GCAATGATGGGATCAAAACTGAACAGTGTATTTCAAATGTGGCCTGACAGGCACTGAGTGGATAAGGATTTCTTTGGCCATGTTCTTGTTGATGGAACCCAGCATCCTGTTGGCTTTCTTTGCTGCAGAAGCATGGTATTCACTTTTATTGAGCTGATTGGCCACCAGGAGCCCCAGGTTCCTTTCCACATAGCTGTTCCAGGTAGATCCCAGTCTGGGCTGCACTCCTGGATTATGTTTTCCCAGGTGCAAGACTTACACTTACCCAGAGTGAGTCTGTATCAATGACTGCATGAGGGAATGTCAATAATCTTCACATTTGTAAGAAGTTCTCCTCCATTTTCCTTTTTTTTTTAAAGGATACACTCATTTATCCAAATATGAAGAGCCTTCTCTGATGGGTTTAGTTCCCTATGAAGGGTGCTTATGCTTTTGTTAATGCAAAAATTGAAACAGTGAAATAGTTCTAAGAATCTCCAAGGATGAGGTAGTAAAGGGATATACGATTGGTTGTCTCCAAAGCCACAGTTTGCCTTCTGAAGCAATAATTTTCATTGCCTGAAATCCACCCACTAACTTCATGTCAGAGCAGCAGCATTCATCCAGAGCATCTAACCAGTAACAAAATCGTTCCATTTTACATTAAACTACCTTTTTTTTTCTTCCCTTTTTTTTTTTTCCTCTTGAAACTTATGGTTGTTCTCAAAGGTTCATTTTATGAGACTGAACGCTTAGGGAAATACCCTATGGTCTATGGAGAACCTTAAAGAGCACAAATTCAGGGGGAAGAGGAAATAATTTGCTGGCAATTTGATGTAGCAGTAATTATAAGTATTTGAATGATAATTTCAATTAAGCTATGACAGCTGACCCACAACACCTTCATAACAAGACTAATGTTGGAAAAAGCTACAAAGGTAAGATCCTATGGATACAAGGTTCAAAGGAAAAATACTTCATATTCATCATGGGGAAACAGGAAACTTTTCCCAGGGATTTGAAAGATGCATGAAGTTTGCCTTATATCAGAAATCCCTGTATTGTACCCATATATACATCCTCTCACTTTCCCATATACCTTGCCAGCTCAAGGTACCATAAATTGTCCTAAGCAGCCTCCACAATTCCCCCAGGTAAACATCCCTTAATCCTGTCGTAGTAAGTGGTGACCAGAACTACTACAGAAGATAAAGTTTGACTCCATAAGAAGAGCCAAGCCCTAAGACAGTATTATGAAGAGCTCGTCTAAATGTAATGAGGTCACTGTGATGGTCAAATCACTCAGGCTACACTTTTAAGCCAACAATTTGAAGTCCATCTTCAAGCACTTCAAAAGTGCCATGAATTTCCTCCGGCCTGTGATGTTTTCTGTCAGGATGAATGAAATGGAATATAAATACAACTGGGGGCTACTTTGGCTGCTTTGCTAGCAGAGTTTGTACCCACGACTGACAGCAGCAATGGATCATGTTACCCAATGTATTCCCTTTGAGCTTGCAACTATCACTTTTCCCAAGGCAGGATCCGGGGTCACAATGTCAGACAACGATTGCTGCTGAAACCACTCATCCCTTAGGCAACAAACTCTTAAATGAAGCCTAGTGGACAGTCTCAAATAGGTATGTGCTCAAGAAAATCTTGACAATTAGCAAGCTTCAAATGCCACATCCTAAATAAGAAAAGCCAGATTTAGCCAGGACGCATATGTATCTCTCAAATCACTTCCCATTACCCCTCATGAGTCAGTACTGCCTTCAAGGTAATTTAACTCACTGTCTTGTCTTCCCTGTTGATAAAAAAATAATCTCTTCCTCTGAGACACCTAATGGATGATCCCCTGAAATACATGCCTAAATAATTATCTGTCTAGGAGACTCTTTCATACGGTGAGTCATCATTCACTGTCACTATAAAGGGCTTGTTCTAATTTTGAGACCCTCATTAGAATTAAAATATCAAACAAAGTAGATGCCTTTGACAGTTAGTCCACCAGAATTGCAGCAGTAATTCTGTACAGCAAGGAGAAAACAAAAACAAGTGTTCTGAAGCTACAAATCTAGAACATCTGAAATTTTCAATGCAGAGCAAAGTCAGAGTTCAAGGCACAGAACATTAGAGTTTAACCCTCTTGCAAGAATTTTCTCCTACTAATTGTCTGTAAGCAGATGAGAAAAATGTTGAGCAAAGCAAAGATGCAAAATATTATACTCCAGTGCAAACTTTGACAGTACCTCCAGGGAAGGAAGAGAATGTAAGTAACTAGATATAAAAAACAATAGTTTTTCTTTTTTATTATTGTTGTGGAAGAGGAGGTAGGTTTGGGATTACAGGAGCACTTGGAAGATACTTTATTGGTTCCTATGCAGTCCAGCATGGAAGAAAAATGGTGGGAAACAATCTAACAAGAATGTTGAGGGATTTCCAGCTTCCACAGATAAATGGAGTCAGCTTCTCATACTCCTTATTCTAACAGTCTTTGTATTGGACTTCTTTTAGAAGACACAACTGTAGCAGGCTAAAATTAGAAAAACATCACTCACAACAAGAAAAAACGGAGTTTGGTATGAGATTAGACTCTGGAAGTCAAAGTCAGAATGGGGCCAGGGGAAGCAAACTACAAACTCTTAATGGATTGGAATTTCTGCAGGAGAAAACTGCTATTTGTGCCTAATCCCAGTCATTAAGGAGCAATGTTTGATTGGTAGGATTTGTTTAAACCATACATCAGAAAAATTCTTTGAAAGAAAATTTGGCCTTTGACTCAAAGAAATTTTGAACTGGAAATGTGTGCTGAAAAGCTTTCAGAGCACAAACATCAGCCTGTAGATGAGAATAATTGTTACTTGGTAGCATTAGACAAATCAGGGCTTTTCCTAAGAATATAAGGGAGCGTTGCAGAGGAAGGTTAGGGTTCAAGTGAAAATGTTGAACGTGTGGGTTTCCTGCTTACACAGCAATCACAAAAAAGGAATTATGTAAGCATGTTTCTGAAAGTCAGTTTATAGTAAATATATGCAAGCTGCATAATCTATTTTATATTTATACCGCTGTTCTCATTGACTGGATTAATTGATTGCACAGAGCTTTACATGAGCACAGCCGCTTCTGCCACAGAGGTATATGTGAGAGCAGGCAGAACCTCCCTGCCACTGTGGGGAGAGAAAACACCAGTCCTTCTTGGCTTTAGATGCAGCTGTAACTCAGATGACATCAGGAGCACTTGGTGATGATTTTCTCCCCAGTTCTCACTGTTTAATGCTGGTGTGAGAAACCTTCCTGCTTCGTGTCTATTACACCAAGTTAGCTGCTACTTGGCAGGGGTTTACCTAGTATTCCATCACCAGTTGACAGTAGATCGATAAAAGAACAAAAAAGAATAACTCCTTCCCCCAAAACTATCACACTTCAGTCCCTATCTCATGCCTTTGTGCAGTGCTTTGATTTGAGGCTTGGCAGCCCTTGTTTCAGTGTTCCACACCTGTAATTCTCCCTCTGTACTACTTCCCTGCTTACCTCATCCTCTTCCTCTTCCTCAGCTGTAATCATCTTCTTCCCATCTCCAGAAGAGATTCATGTGCATCAATAGTTAATTAAATCAATACAGGAACAGTTGATAAGAAACATATAGCTTGTAGCTTGGTTCCTGGAAAATACAGATACTTGTGCCTTTGCTGTCTTTACACCTGCTCTTAATGTCTCCCCGATCCCTCTTTACATTTAAACATTCTGCCTGTGACCTCCATACACACAGACACCAAAAAATACATCAAAAGTTTAAATAAGTAGAAGAAAATTGGGGAACCACCCATGGATATCTAGCTCTGCAAGTGAATGATTGTCCCCTCTGTATTATGTTGCAGATACTAATATAGCTCTGCCATGGCTTTGCTGAAAGAAGCCCCTTTTTCAACTGTATGAGATTTAGAGCATATCCATATATTGCAAAGTCTGTAACTGCTCCCAGCTCCATCTACAGCAGCAGCAGCTCAGTAGTTTCCAATCTGCTCCCTAAACAACAACTTCTCACAGTTCCTGACATTTTCCTTCCCATCAAGAAACCTGCTCTCTGCTTTGACCACAAGTACAGGAAAAGATGTGTCCATCACAGCTGTTCTAGAAATGGTTAGCTGTGGTATGGAGGGCCTGAGTACCCAGGGAACAAATGAGCTGGTACTTTTATTAGACACCTTTTCTATGCCAAAGCCTGGAAAGACGCCTTTGGTGGCTGCTGTCAGCAATGGAAGGCTCAGGGTGTCAGGAGGCGCTCTTCTTGCTGGCTCCCACATCCCACTCCTCACCCCCAACCCTCCCTATCCCTCTGCAAGCCCCTGCTCTGGAACTCTCATTTCAGAAACCCAATCAGTCCATCAATTCCAGCCTGTGACAGTAGCCATCAGGCCCTCATCACCAAGCCACAGTGTTCAACTTGGCCTGTCTTGCTGAGTTGCTCTGCAATGGGCATGATGCCAGGGCTCTGGGTTTCCTTCCCACTCTGAAAGGCACAGGCTGTACAGTCGGTGACTCTACAGGAGGTGACTTGCTCAAGAAAAGTTCATTATGTGACACTTTGGCAGCAATTATCCTTCCCTTGTCAGATGCATAAACACTCTCCCTGCACGTTGTATGAGGAACTGCCCCCACCATGCCCGGCATCACAGCTGTGATGCCAGCCTTAGGGAGCACCTCCTCTGGAATTGCTGTGGGTCACTGTACCCTGGCAAGAACACAACCTCTTGCTGAGGGCTCATCACTTTTTATGTTGTATTATGAGTGAGACACCTGATCTATAGTGACTGGTTTTCTGTGTCAATTTCCCAATCGGACAATATTATATTTTATACGTATACATATATATTATATATTTCTATTATATAATAAAGCAGCCAACATTAGCTACTTTTTAACAAGATTCTTAGGTTTACATGGAGATTATCTATTAGTATGATCCATCAGAGAACACAAATATTGTAGAGGTCATGGAATCACTGAATTGTCAGAGTTGGAAGGGACCTCTAGAGATCACTTCGTCCAACTCTCCTGCTAAAGCAGGATTGCCCAGATCACATCACTTACGACTGCAACCAGGAGAGTCTTGAAAGTCTCCAGAGAAGGGGACTCCACACCCTCCTTGGGCAGCCTGTTCCAGTGCTCTGTCACTTTCAGATGGTTGTAAGTCTGTCTTGTGTAATATTTAGTTCAACGGGTGCATGACGCCACCAGCATCAGGAGTCATCAGCCACCATTAGGAGTCATTTTATATTTCCTTTTGGGTTCCTTCTGGAGCCTTCCATATTATCTTATGTTAAAAAAAAAATAACTCCTAAAATATTTTTATTACAACCCAGGCTAATGCAACATCCAGCTGTCTCTCATTGTTATTCCACTGTGCAAATTGCTATCTCTGCTGAAAGGTTTGTGAAGTTTCAGTGACTTCTGAGTCAGCCTGTAACATTTGTGGGTTTATGTGGAAGCTGTGCCCAATCAACAATGAATGTGAATGCACAGCTTTGGGCAAAATGTGGGTATGTAAATGTGTCTGCATTGACATTGAAGAAAAATGTCCACTTTATTCCCTCATAAGGTGAGTTTGTTTCAGCCGAAATACACAGCTATAAAAATGATGAGAAATTACTTTTTCTTTGAATAAATTAAGAATTAACATAAACATTCTGTTTCTGTATTCTAGGCTGGATTCTTTTTTTCTCTTGTTATACTTCATCTATACTCAATCCTGTCTAGCACACAAGTGGCAAGCAGAGTGCCATCTCGTGGATAAAGAAGACCTGTGCTCATAAAACATGGACCCGTTTTTTCTCCACTGGTTTGAATGGAATCACGCTGCTAAGTATAACCCGGTACAGCAAGCTGCATGCACAAGCATTTGGTGGTTTTTGACACTCCTTCCCTCCTGATACACAGCAACAACCCTACTAGGAGTGTACCAAAGGCAGGTAGAACCCAGATTATTTTGGATTATGCTGGTGGCAATATGTAGTAGATATTCACTTCATTGGTTTATTAATAGAGAACAACTTCCCATAGTGGAAAATGTACCATTTTTATCATGGTATGTTAATTATAATATTTTGGATGCCAGTAAAGATCAGACACAACTTATATTTAGAGACAGTCTGAATGATTAAGAACATTCCTTTATCTTATGTTTTAATCCAATTTTGGAATACAGACAAAAACAGTAATGCCTGCCTATTAATAGCTGATAACAAATTTTAGGCATGTTTCTGTGCAATCTGTCCATAAATTAGTGTTAAAAAAAGAGATGAATTGCCATGCCACAGCATTCAATACACTCTATCTGTAGAATCACAAACACACACATAGATTTCTCCATTCCCTCTGAACATTGGCCAGTTCCAGTAAATGGCTGAAGTATAAAATGAAATCTGATCCTCTGCTCAGATTTTGTCTATGGTTGCACCATTATTAGCGCTGTATTGGTTCCATGTCAGGTCATTCAATCAGAGAAAAATTTGGGTTGGAAAGGACCTTTAAAGGTCACCTAGACCAACCCCACCCTGCAATGAGCAGGGACATCTTCAACTGGATCGAGTTGCTCAGAGCTCCATCCAGCCTGACCTTGAATGTTTTCAGGGATGGGGCATCTACCACACCCCCGGGAAACCTGGGCCAGTGTTTCACCACCCCCATTGTAAAAAGTTTCTTGCTTATACCTAGTCTAAAGCTATCCATTTTAGTTTAAAACCATTACCATTTGCTCTCGCACGAGGGACCCTGCTAGAAAGCCTGTCCACATCTTTCTTTTAAGGCCCCTTTAAGGGCTGAAAGGCCACAATAAGGTCTCCCCAGAGCCTTCTCTTCTCCAGGATGAATAACCCTGTAGGACTTGCCCTTGGTGAAACCATGCTGGCTGTCTCAAATCACCTCCTTGTCCTCCATGTACCTGAGCATAGCTTCTAGGAGGATCTGCTCCATGATTTTCTCTGGCATAGAGGTGAGGCTGACAGATCAGTAGTTCCCAGGGTCCTCTTTTATCCCCTTGGACTATGTGTTCTGTCTACATCACCACCTACATGGAAGAGCACTAATGGGTAAAAGCTCAAGGGCCATACCAGGCTATAAAGTTTCCTGGCGATGTCCTTAACCTGGGCACCAGGGAGGCAGCAGATTTCCCTAAAAGGAGGGTCTGTCCAGCCTATTGGGCACTCTGTTCTCCTCAGAAGGGAACTGTTGACAACTATAACCCATCTTTTCTTCCTCATGGAGGTGGTCATGATAAGGGGTAGGCTTTTTTTAACTTTGCATCACCTCTGGTGAAGATAGACCATTATCCACATCATTGGGTGGCCTTCAACATTCAGAGGCTCATACCGGTTGTACAGAGGCAAGGGAAGGTGAGATGGGCAAGGAGCTGGTCCATCTGCCACCCTGAGTGTGGACTTCCCTCCGTTCACTCCTTCCCAATGGAGAAGAAAGATCCCAAACCAAAGATCACCCAAAGGTACAAAAACAATCCAGATTAGACGTACACATAGATTTGCATGTATTTCTTTTAAATTACAGCACATGATACAGAGCTTATGTTGGCTTTGAGATTTTATGCTAAAAATCCTGAACCCTCTGTGTGTCCGTACCTATGTGCACATGTGTGCACGTGCTCCAGCCTGAAGTAAGGCTGATAAGGAAATTGTTCCCTTGGAGGTCTACTGGCCGAGCTATGTCATCTGACTGCGCTCTGGGTTGCCAAACAGACCTAATGAATTCACCTGGACTTCTTTTGGCTTAAACTATTGGTAAGTGAAGAACAAACAGACTGGTTTGTGACAAAATAGGGCACTGCAGTTTAGCTCACTGAAATTCTCAGGTTCCAGATGAAACTTTCAAGAAACTAATCTCACTACAAAACAAATTGCAGTGTAAACAAAGCAGAGTAACCTGATTTACTAACCAAACCAGCTGCTTTGCTCCTAATTTAGAAGGATGACAAGTGAAAACTGAAAAAGTACTGTGCAGCTTTATGTTTTACACCTTTTCCATCGCTTTATGCTGCAGAACATTCCGCTGATTCACTGAGGAACAAAACACTGCACTCACCCAGAGTCAGGCCAGCTCTTCTCTTGGCTAGTGGCAAGGGTAGCCTTGCCAGCCTGCTCATGGGGGAGTGCTATCTTTACACTTACAGGGGGAGTGGAATAATTTTTATGTTCTCCTATTCCACACCAGACAAGGGCGTGGATCCAAGCAAAGCTACAAAAACTAAAATCCCTGTGCCAGGTCTCAAAGCTCTTTGAAGGGCAAATGTCTAGCTCACAACAAGCACTGTGAGGCTGGGGGCTGTTTAGGTGTGTAGAGCCAGCCAGTTCCTGCTTAAATACTGACTTCAGCAAAGCCTGCTTTCCCCTGCTGTTCTTGGACAGCCCACAGGAGCTGCTCTGCTTGTAACTGGCTCGATAGGTAGCTCTTCATCCTCCTCCTCCTGCCTACTCACCTTTCAGCTCTGGACTCCAGGCCACAGTGCCTCAGCTCCAGTTTCTAGTTCTGCCCCTGGAGTGGGCTGTTGTTTATTTGCCAGAATAATCTAAAGTTGATTAGCCGCAGGGCCATCAATCAGCAACAGAACCATGGTGTTCTCTTTCCCAGAGCCCAAATCTTGACTAAGGGCACCCTGAAAGACCTAAAAAAATTGAAGATAAGTTGTTTCTTATCAGATGGATGCACAAAAAGTTACCAAGCATTGAATAATATCCGAGGGATGTACACTTGAAAAAGTAGGCTGTGGGTAATTGTGTTCATGAATGAAACATTACAGATAGAGTAAGTTGCAAATAGTAGCTTTTCTCCCTTCTTATTAATAGGCAAACTTTCTACTTCCATTTACATCATGTGTGTTGCATTCTCTCAGGTGATCATTAATTTGTTTTTGCTGAGAACCAAATTTAGGTCAACATATACTCTTAAATCAAACACAGAGCTCTTCTAACCGTTCCATATAGCAGCACCAGGAAGCTGCTTAGCAGATTTCTAGTTCCTCCAAACCTGTTAACAAGTCATTCTATATAAAGGACAATATTAATCCTTGGTGGATTTCAGAAATTGAGTATACAAAACCGTAAGAAAGTTTGTGGGACCTTCTAGACATATGCAGTGTGTAGTCTCACTGATGCAATTCTGTGAAACATAGTGAATCAGACAAGATCTGTCAACAATTATTCATCAAATGCCTGATTTGTTAAATACTGCATATAGAGTGCCTGCTGAATAATAAGTAGCCAATTCTGGAACTTGCCTCAGTGTAATTCGGAGCTCCTCTTGATTAGATATTAATGTCTGGACTTTCAAGTATATTAGACCAGGTTATTATTTTAATTTCATTGCTGCCTTCTTACAAGTTCCTATCTAATTAAAAATTATTGTGCTATTTGGAAAGCTGTCGATTTTTTACCCCATGGAGTGGCTTTGAAGTAATGCTGACTGTCTTAGCGGTTCAGTCATTTGTTTTGATAACTCAGGTGATTAGAACATCGAAATGCAGCCACCTTATTCCAGATGCAGAATTGGTGAAACATAATGCACAATGTACTAAAAAGCTCTTTAGAAAATATTGATGTTTTAACTATTCCTCAGTTTGTCGGGTCTGGTAAAAGAAACGATGAAAATAGCCAAGGAATGTTCTTCCTTAGTGAAATTACAGAAGAAAACATTTTTCACCAATTAATCGAAGTAAGAATCTTATCCAGCTCCTACTACATGGGACAGAGCAAAAGCAGGGACTGCAACAGTACATATTGTTATGCATATTCCTTCATGGGAATTAATACATGAGTTAAATAGACAGTAATGTTTTCCAAATCACTGAAGGTACATTTTCAGAAGAGACACTTTTACAAGTCAAAATCTTCCTGAAGCATTTTGGGGCAGAGGTTAATACCCTTAAAGACTTTTCATATATCTATACAGGCAGCTTAGCCTGTTCTTAAACTCTAAACAAGGCTTTAAGATAAATCAGTGATGATCTCTGACTCACACAGACTTTGAGCCCAGCAGCTGATGAGTGTTGGCCTGTTGCTCGACGCCAGAGGAGTGGCCCTTCAGGAACCGTGGAGTATGTGCTGCTGCGGAATGGAAACGTGGTGTGGAATGTGGTGGTGTGCTATGGAAAACGCCTAGGTTCCCAACTAGGGGTGGCTGCAGAAAACAGATTTAGTCACGTGCAATGTGACATCAGCCTGGTCACTTACCGAGTCCAATCTTTTCAATGACCCAAATGCACAACTTCTCTTACACAGATTTTCCAGACCTCCAACTCCACTTTCTCTAGAAGGCAGAGAAAAATGGTACTGGGCTAATGATAATCAAACCTGGAGCAGCTCTGAGGGCTCTTCAGCTGGAATGGATAGATGTTTGCATTCACTTCGGCTGACTCCCAGCACAATTCCTCCATTTCTCAGGGGTAACAGAATAAACCTGCAGATAACTATCTTCCCTGGCACTCGGAAGTCCAGCATGTTCTGTTCCATTTTTGCAGGCAATGAGAAGGTGTTTACAAATAGCACAGCTTTATATTAGTTGAATTTGTGGTCTGCAATAGCATTGTAGACTCCAATTTTAACTAAGGGATTGTTGTTTTTTCAAACAGATTCTTGTTCATATATTTTCTCTCTTCTCCTCTAAAAAAAAAAAAAAAAAAAAAAACAACCCCCTAAAAAAAAAAAAAAAAAAATAATCACACCCCCTAAACAAACAAAACAAACAAAAAAATACCACCCAAAAAAAACCCAAAACACTAAACAGAATTAATAATGACTTAAAGTGGAGCTAGAAAGGAGTTGGGGAATGGGTTGCTAATGCTAAGTACCTCCTGCCTTTAGGAGGAGCTTAAGAGATACTAGGATACAAACTTGGCCACGAATCTGTGTTGATTGATCCTGCACACCAATTGGGAGCAAACCCAGCCCTCTGGAAGCAGACAGAACTTTTATTCTTTGATCAAAGAGTGCAGGCTGGGTTCTTCTCCTGTGGTGTTCAAGTGTCAGGTAAGGGATTCAGTAGCAGATGCAAAACTGGAGCAGCTCTGCCTATACCAGGAGCAAAACGTTACTTCCTCGCCCCGTCACCTCCTACCCACCTGGATGCCTTGCACGTGAACTATGTATCCCACACGTGATGGCTCTGTACACTGGCAAGGCACATCCACTTGCTGTCTGCTCACTGCCTAAATCACGGGGAAAAACTCAGGGCCAGCCCTGTGTGGTGATATATGGATGCCCACTGTGTTTTGCCCACACATGCAATGCTTCAGGGGATTTTCCAGACTTCAAGGGGAGGTTAATTTCTGCAGTGTGAAAAACTCTTCACTTTTCAGGAGCCATTAAGTTAACAGTAACTCACCAAAGAAATCACTGTTTGCCCTTTCTCAAAGACCTGGTTTTGCTACTATTTATTGCAGTGAAAATAATGATTTCAAAGGAGGCAAAACCAGCCTTTGAGTACATTAATATGGGCTTCCTCTAAGCATCCAAATAGATCTCTGGCAGCTTCACTGGGGTGCTGTAATTGTCTTTGATTAACCTTGACATAATGATAGGAAGCTGCAAGATTGTAATGGAGATGAGAATTGTGCTTAACAAATGGTCTTATCAGGTGCTAGTCTGTATATCTGTATTTGCTGCTTCACTCTTCAGAAAAACAGCCTGGAGAGAATGCAAGAGAGGTGTTGAAATGAAATCTAAGAAATGTAAGCTCAGAGTACTTCAGAGATGCAGTGAACCATAATGTTCTTCAAACCACAGGCCATACTCTCACTGCACATGTGTTTTGATGGTTCTGATTTACAAATTGTTTGGAAAAAGAGAGGATTAAAGTCCCTGTTATTTGTCACTTGAAACCTTCAAAGTAGTTCACAAAGAAAAGTGATGTGATTTTCTAGCCAGACAGACCAGCATAAAGGCAGCTGTGTGCAGCCCTGAACTGTGGCTTGAACAAAGCACTGATAGTCAGCAATTTCAGAACTGAAATCCTTGATCAGATTATCCCACCATACCCAGTGTTTATTGATACAAATAAAGCAATCTAGGCAAGAAAACACATACCTATTTCTCATTAATTTTAATGAAATTACACACCTGAGTAAGAGTTAAGCAGCTAGAGACACCTGCAGATCAGACTCTGTTCCAAAGATCCTTGCATTAAGAGGGTCCTTACTCCCGATTTTAAAAAATAGGTTCCTCAGTTTTTCCTTCTGTCAAGCAGTGATAGGGAGTGAAAAACAGAGAACTGCAATGATTCATAAAGCACGTTATAAAGAAAGCTATCAGCTGAGATGAATGCTATATCATGCATAATATTTGTTGTCAGAGTAAGTGGGAGGGTTTTCTACATTTTAAATTTCAGCTATGAACTTTGGCAAATTTTTGAATGTTAATGATTTGAGGGGGGATTCCGTGCAAAATTGTCAACGTGTCTTCTGAACATGTTTTGCTTGCTTGTTCCAGTTTATGCTTGTCTATTTGCTTTCTTAATTCAAATGCAGAAAGTTTTTAGAATGCATTAGGCCAGCAAAAGGTTCAATTTTGCTTTTATACAAGGTAGCTTTGTTCTGCTGTGGTCTGGAGAGAGGATCTGAGAACTATATCTTTATTCTTTATAAAAGAAATGTCTTGTGATGCCACCTTTATATAAGAGTCACAGTATAAATATTTTGGGGCAGGTTTCCTTACTCTCTTTTCCTGTCCTTCAGATCTGACTTTTTTACATTTGGATTATCAACTCTGCTTAACATTACGTATTGCTGAAAATGAGTTTTTCAAAAATAACATTACTTTTAAATATACCCATTTTAATTAAAAAATAAGCCATCAGGGAAATACATAAAAAAAAAAAAAAAAGATTAAAAATTGCGTAGGG
>VZRU01012604.1:253585-320215 GCA_013398155.1 Pedionomus torquatus | reverse complement strand
TAAGGTTCCTTCCAATTCTAGCTATTCTATGATTCCAGGGGGTTTAGGGGTTTTCCAACTTAAATCTGCAGAGACTCTGCAGGTATCTCTGGTAACTCTAGTTTAACAAAAGTCTGGCACAATCAGTGCAATTCATGCAGAGAATACAATGTGGATTGATACATTTAAGGTAGTACCTCTTACTGGGAAGTAGTGAGAGCAGTTTGTGATTAAGGTAGAAAATTAATATGCCCCCTTTATTAAAAGGAGTAAAAACTAAACTAGAAACTAAAGCAGCATATACTAATGGCTTGTGGGATAGTGCTTGCTGGTGTTCATAGAATTATAGAGTCATATCAGTTGGAGAAGACTTTAAAGATAATTGAGTCTGTTAACCTAACACTGCCAAGGCCATCACTGAACCATGTCCCTCAGCACCACGACTACCCGTCCTTTAAATTACTTCAGGGATGAAGGCTCAAACAAATTCCCCAGGCAGCCTACTCCAATGCTTGACAACCCTTTTGATGGAGAAACTTTTCCTAATATCTAAACTAAAGCTCCCTTGGAATAACTTGAGGCCATTGAGGCCATTCCATCTTGTCCTATCTCTTCTTACTTGGAGGAAGAGACACACACACCCCACTGCAGTCTCCTCTTAGGTAGTTGTAGGGAGTTGATAAAGTCTCCCCTCAGCCTCCTTTTCTCCAGGCTGAACAACCCCAGCTCCCTCAGGTGCTCCTCAAAAGACTCGTGCTCTAGACTCCTCACCAGCATTGTTGCTCATCTTTGGATTCACTCCAGCACCAAAATGTGTTTCCTATAGCGAGTGGCCCAAAACTGAACACAGTGTTCAAGATGGGACCTCACCAGTGCCAAATATAGGAGGATGATCTCTTGGCCATCTGGGTGCACTGCCAGCTCATACTCAACCAATCTGTCAACCAACATCGCCAGGTCCTTTTCCGCTGAAACCTTTCCAGCCACCCTTTCCCAAGCTTTAGCATCTGTGGGACCCCAATGCAGGACCTGACACTTGGCCTTGTTGAACCTCATACTGTTGACCTCAGCTCTCATCCTCTAAGCGGGTCATCTTCTCACGTCAGGTTAGTCAAGCAGGATCTGCCTTTCATAAACCCATGCTGACTGGGCCTAATTGCCTGGTGGTCTTGTATGTGCCATGAGATGGATCTGAAGGTGATCTGCTCCACAATTTCCTGCAGCACTGAGGTCAGACTGACAAATCTATTGTTCCCTGGATCCTCCTTGTAGACCCCTTTTTAGATGGGTGTCGCATTAGTTAACCTGCAGTCAACTGGGACCTCCCTGGCTAGCCAGGACTGCTCATAACTGATGGAAAGTGACTTGGTGAGCACTTCCACCAGTTCTCTCAGGACTCTTGGGTGGATCCCATCCAGCTTCATAGATCTTTGCATGTCTCTATGGTGTAAGTAGTTGCCAACCATCTCCCAAGGATTATGGGCGTTTCATTCTGCTCCCTGTTTCTGTCTTCTACCTCAGGGGTCTGGGTACCCAGAGAACAGCTGGTCTTACTGGTACTGAGGCAAAGAAAACGTGTACCTTAGCCTTTTCCTCATCCTTTGTCACTACATTTCCCCCTGCATCCAATAAAGGATGGAGATACTCCTTAGCCCTCCTTTTGTTGTTAATGTATTTATGAAATTTATCATTGTATTCACTTCTCATTAAGTTGTTTTGTTAACAACTGCTTTTGGCAACAGGTAATTATTTTTTTTTTGAAAGTACACACAGATGAAGGGAAAACATTGCATTTACCTTTTTTTTTTCCTCGGTTACCTGTCATTGCATGGTTAAAAATATACTGCTTGCACTCTAATCAAGACTAGAATGCTGACTTAGAACCATTTGCTTGTCATATGTGCATATGCAAGAAAATGGGATGTTATATAGAATGTCTTGAACCTGTTCATCTACATCACTAACCTTTCAATAAAAATAGTTCTATTATAAAAGCAGAGCCTGAGTGTTAATGGCACCGCACTAATATATATATATGTTCTTTCTTTCCTTGCATGCATTACAGAAACAAGATATACTTAATCAAGTAAGTAATCTTAATTTGATTTATTTTTTTTTGCTTTTGTTGTGCAAAGGAGCAGTATCTTTTATTTTATAGCCTTCCACTGAGATGACACTTACTAATTAATATTGCATGTGGCTATTCTGTCAGATAACAGACAAAATATTTAAAGCTGAGAGCAAAGTGCATTCTCTTTCTGCTGGCACACTTTGTCACTAGGTTAATTTCATTTTTTATCATTCACAGTACATAATTTTACTAACATTAATTCAGGGGAGTATGAAAAAATAGTTAAGAGCAAGCAATTAACTTGTTCCATACTTGTCACAGAAATTTCTGCTTACGAGTGAGATCTCATAATGGTTTGTATTATTCTGAAATGACTATGACACCTCTCAGAAAAAATCTTAAATACTGTTTTTGTAACCATATAATTCCATTTATATACAGCAGGCTTAAAATGGCAGATTTTTTAAATTGGAATGAGGCTTATAGTATGCTTTAAGCGATTGTGACTCTGCAGCGATTGCAAGAGAAATGGTTAAAAAAAGCTGATCATTCACCCAAGACCCTACTCCTGAGAAGCTTCCATAGCCTAAAACCAGATATCAAAATACAATGAAAAAAAAAAAATGCTAGGGAAGAAGGACTAATCAAATGATCTATTTTTTTTAAAAAAACGACCTAGTTATTCTTCCTTTGTAGCAAAGGAGCTAAAAAGCCCCCACTTTGCTGTTCTGGGAAGAGGCAACCAGAACATGAGAACAACGAAAAAGTCAAGAGACTGGATTAGCTTTGTAAGAGCTCCTTACTTTCTGGGTTCAAAGGCCGGTTGAGCTTTTGGATGCGTGTTACCGAGATCAGGGCTTCCCATTCACAAAAGGGCTCAGTTTCCTTCAGATGAGCAACATTACTTTCTTAGCAAGCTCACACAGTGACTGTGAGGGCTCCTGAGAAAAATGGTTTTCAGGCTAAAGCAATGTATCTAGACAGAGAGATTAGATCTCTCTCTAGAGGTTAGACTTGAGTCTAATAAGTATTTTTGCTAATAACCTCGTCAAAAGTAGTAAATGAATACTGATAGAATGAACTCACTAAAGCAAATAGGGAAATTGTTGCTAAAATAGAGAAAAATCTGAATATTATACTGGAAAAGCTTGATGATGTTATGGACTACAGTAAATGGAAATGGAAGGAAAAGCACCAGTGTGGAGTACGTCGGGGTGTACCCTGGGGTTAGCGCCGTTAGATAAATTGCTGTGTGCGGTAACTGATCACGAGACGATTGTAAAGCATCATTGTGGTTTGGTGACAAAGAGAAATGGACTACTGGGACATCGTAATAGTATTCCCATGGCTGTGGTGGTCTGAGAACAAGACAAGAAGTTTAAGAAAAAGCGCCTTCGACCCATTGACATGAGTGGAAAATTAGTTGAAATTTCAAGAACATGGAAATATGGATTAAAAGAAGGATTTTTTTGTGCCATTTCCCTCAGGTTCATTCTTTGATCTGACAGAAGATACTAATTTGCAGTAAAGATTATAATATTATTGTAATATATTAAGTGAAGTATTACTGCTACAGATAGGAAGATTGAATTTTGTATAAAAAGGTACTGCAGAAACTGTAACTTTCTGCCTTTGACTAAATGATGAGACAAAGCGAACTCCAACTAGAACTAATTTATAGAAGGGTAAGTATAATGTGGCGAATTATAACATATCTATTAAGTAGGACAATCCTGTCCCTCACATGTAAGTAACTGCAGACTAAGAAAGGATGTTGTGTCTTTCTAGCTACAAAACCGAAAAATTTCTGCAACTACTGAGTATCACCAGCAGAAAGCTCTGCCCTTCAGACACTGGACATTGAGTGTTTTTTTGGCTCTCTGGACAGAATTTCTAGGGAAGCAGCTGCCTGGATACCTAGAGAATTGGGAGTCCTGCCAGGCAGAGGTGCTGGCAGTAAGAATGCAAGCCTGCCTTCCGTGGGAAGTGTTGAGGGTACCGAGGTGTAAATTCTTTAAAATAGTTAATTTGTGCTGGAAAACTGTTGGGTTTTGAACACTTTTTATGATCTTTAATGGTCCCTCTCTCTTCTTTCCTGTCTGTGCTAACATCTCTCCGTCCTTGGTGTCTTTCTTCCTTTCTGATGCTTCTCTCTGCCTTAAGAGCGTGTTTTTTTTTCTCCCTCTACTTTTTTGCATTGCACAGTATGTTTTCTTTTTATATGTCCTTTTTATATGCTTTCATATATACGATCCTTGATTAATTCTCATAATTTGTTAAAAGGCTAACTCGAAGACTATTTTCCAGTTGTGATGGGCACTAGATACCATTTCAAAGTATTTTAAAATAAAGAGATTATTTGGGGGGTTATTGGGGTATCAACACCAGTATTTAGACAGAAGTTGCTAGAGAATTTCCAGCTGGTTTGATATTCAGGCCAGAGGCACCATTCTGTTTCAAAGAATATGCTGCTTAAAGCTATGCTGTTTTTACCGGAAAACAAACAAACAAAAGTGGATGGTCAGGCTGGTGTCTGTTTTATTTTTAACATTTTATTTGAAGAGTGACAGACTACTCTGACAACTCTGACTTCAGCTCCTCTAACGGCATCAGAACAGTACAAATATGGTACCAGTTGGGGTTACAACGTGACAAAGTATGAAAAATGCTGTCCTAGTGTATTTGTATCAATTTTGAGTATCAGCTAAGTTGTCCTTTTCCCAAATTGGAGTAAACATAGAAATCAAATAATTTAGAAAGGATACATTTAGTGTGCTGCTTGAGTATTATATTGCCATTAACGAATGCTTAAAATCGATGCATTTCAATTCAAGTGTACGTGGGATGGTGCAATGTTTATGCAAAATTATGAGTTATAACTGTTCATTGCACTAGTCATTGGTGATAGATTTCATAATATTTAACTGCTAAGCTGTCCTCAACATCAACGGGAAAGTATCTTTCTGTCTTTTCAAATGATTGTAATTTTAATTCTATTACCCCCTGCCTTCGTTTGGTCACTGTATGTCTTAATACGGTGAAAGAAACAGCGGGGGAGAAGTATTTGGCCAATGGGTATTTGGACTCCATGAAACAGAACCAAATAAAGCCATTTTCTTAAGTCAACAGCATTTAATGTTGAAATATGTTTAATTTCTGTCATTGAGAATTCCGAAGCTATCAAATGAGTGCTCTGTTGGTGCTATAGTGTTTTCCTGTTTACATCCTATTTTTAACAGTTGGGTAATTAAGGACTGTGGTATTTGTAAACACAAGTCAAGTCTATTTTATTTACCTACCAAAGGTATTGTCTAGCAATTGCAGACAATAAGAAGACTCTAGAACAACCTAATTGTCCTTAGTTTCTGGTTTATCTCTCTAAACATTTAAATTACTGTAGGCTCACTCAGGCTGAATTAGGAAAGACAGGTTGAAGTGCTTTACCCAGAGCTAAAAGTGTTAAACCAAAAGTATTACTTAATAAAACATTGTAGCGAGTATTTTTAATTGATGTACCTGAAATAGCCTCCACAAAAATTTGCAATGGACAGAGAAGATTATTACAGTTAAAATACATGAGAACACTGCTGATACAGAATGCATGTAGAAAAATTATTCTTAATTTTAACCACATTATGAAAATGACAATTAAGCCAAGTTTGTCTGAAAGTAGGTTTTCATGAGCAGATAAGTTGTTTGATTCAAGCTCAACTTTTTGTCATAACTGATTTTTTTCAGGGCTTCATTCGTTTTGCTGTTTTATTGGGTTTTAGTCTTTACCCTATGTTTCCTAACTTATGTAGTAATTCTAATTTTTGGATGAACAATTCTGTTTCTATTCTAGCAGATAGAATACAGGCTATCTGCTCTTCACTTTTAGTGTATAATAATTTATGGATATTTCTTCTAACATTATTGGTAATACCAATTAGAAATAGACGCTGGCTGATAATCTGCTGCAAGATCCTTCTAAAAGTATGAGCCTTAACACTCTTTCTTCTTAAAATACCCTCACCTTTGTATAGTAAATTTAGCTTATTTAGTAAAATTATGTATTAAATAAATGTATTTATGTGTGTAGTACTTATATGTGTGTAGGTTTTTACATCTATATAATCATGTACTAAAGAAGTCCTGCTGGTAGTAAGGTTTGGAGTGTTTTCTTACCTGGATGTAAGACTGGGATGAGACTGCAGTGGATGGCAAATATGTTCCAGTAATTTTATTTTATTTTAGCAATTAGCCTAAATTTATTTTAATAATATAAGGATGTAGTACAGCATTATGCTTAAAAAATCTAGTTATTGCATAAAAATTGAGTCTTCCCATTTCCATTTTGGATGTTTCATTGAGTTTACTTCTTTGGAGACACATGCTAGCTGAGGGAAAATTTTGGCAATTATATATATCTGTAGTGCTGATAATATCCAAGTATTCTTTGACCATATGGAGTATTTGATAGGAGCAGGCTGTGAGAGCATGTGATTTTTTTTAATTTCTTTTTTCCATAAACTTTCACCTCAGAAGATAAGTGTTTGGCTGCTGCTTTATCTAAGAAATATTTTTATTTGGTTACTAGAAGTTTCCAAATGAATTACAGAAAATTGCTTTGAATCAAATGCTTACATCAGAAAATGCTAAGGATTTGCAGTTCAAACCAAACTTTAGCCTGATGCACTAAGGCAATCTCCATGAGGAATTCCAAATTTAATTTGAGTTTCTGCCATATGAGCGTTAGAAATACATTTAAAAAACACCCAAATCTGTACTCATTCCCATGTAATTGATGTTTTATAGCTTATTAACCCTTTCTATGTGGTATCTGCTTCCCCCCCCCCCATATTTTTGCAAAAGTCAGATTTTGAAACATTGCCAGAACCAATGAAATTTTCAAAGCATGGACTATTACTGGGGATGCTTTAGCACTGCTTTCGCAGCTAATCATATTATTCTCATTAAAGCACTAGCATGAACGTGTGGGATTGTTGTCACAGCATTATGTGGGAATCAAGGCCCTGTAACATCTTCTCTTTCAGCAGCTCATTTTTCAGATATTGGGTCAATATAAATTGTTTAAAAAGAAATAATCAATTAAGAGGACCTACCCACCAACAAGAATAACTCAGAGCTATTACTGTTGGTAGATTAAAGCTGATTATACTCTACACTTTCGGCAATAGTCAGAGATCAGGCAACATAATTTAAAAAACAATTAATTGAAAGTTATGTTTCAACATAATTCTCTTTCCATTATCTCTAAAATGTTCTCTTTAATAAGTGACTTCATGGGAGTCTGCTGGAATGAACAATTTATCTTCCCCCCACCCCCCATTCTGTTTTTCAGGGTGATGGAAACAGTAGCTTATGTTGAAATATTTTGTACAAATTTAAAAGAAGAAAAGACCAGAGAGATTGTGGTATTTTAAAAGAATTTGTGGGTGGACATTAATTCTGAAAACTAGAACATGTCTTGTTCCCAATTATGTGTGGGGAGGAGTAAAAGAAGTTGTTATTCTACCCCTCCTTGCCCTGACCCATCTACAATCACAACTCTTATGTCAAGGGACTGTTAATAAGTTGCTTTGTTGCGTCTTATGAGGACAAAGGAAGTGGAGCTTTGTAGCTTCTCTTCCTTCCTTCTGTGTGTCACTGGTTGTTGCACTTACACTGACGAGGAAAAATACAGGGGGCAGTTAGACCACTTCTGTTGCAGTTTAGTTTTAGGGTAACTCTTGAGTTTAAAGCTGCCAGGTTTTTTGGATTAAATAAATCTTCTCTTCAAATGTCTTAATATGATAGGAGTTAAAATATTTCATAGCATAATTAAAACCTCTGAGTAATTGTATTTATAGTATATTAAAGGATGCAAAATTTGCTTTATTTGTGTATATTCTATATTTCACTGAACAGACTTTTTTGTGTATTCTCCGTACTAGGAGATACTGAGTTGTGTGGTCTATACCAATCTACACCTAAATGCACAAATCTTCACAATATGCATACTTGGGTTTTCTTGATCTTGCATTTTGAGTACCATCAGTAAAGCAGAAAAGCAAATTATAACATTGTACAGCTTAACTGTAGTAGGAGAAAGGAAGAAGTCAAATGCAGTGTTTCCTTGTTTTCCACTAGTTCCCCGTTTCTCCATCCAGCCCCATGCTTCAGTTCTGCTCTGTGAGATGGAAGAACAAGGGATGAGTTCCCACAGCTGGCTTGCCTTAGCTATGATCACAGTCATAATTAGGGACACGGCAGCATGAAGGGTGTAATTTAAAGAACAGGTTGAGGGGGGTGAATCTGCCCCTCTACTCTGATCCGGTGAGACCCCACCTGGAATACTGTATCCAGCTCTGGAGTCCTCAGCACAGAAAGGACATGGACCTGTTGGAAAAGGTCCAGAAGAGGGCCATGAAGATGATCAGAGAGCTGGAACACCTCTCTTGTAAGGCTGAGAGAGTTGGGGTTTTTAAGCCTGGAGAAGACTAGGCTCTGGGGAGATCTTAGAGCAGCCTTCCAGTACATAAAGAGGGATTCTATAGGAGAAATTCTTTCAACAGGAAGTGGAGTGATAGGATGAGGGGGAAATGGTTTTAAACTGGAAGAGGGAAGATTTATATTAGATCTCAGGAAGAACTTCTTTCCTGTGAGGGTGGTGAGACACTGGAACAGGTTTCCCAGAGAAGCTGTGTCTGCCCCATCCCTGGAGGGGTTCAAGGCCAGGCTGGATGGGGCTTGGAGCAACCTGGTCTGGTGGGAGGTGTCACTGCCAATGGCAGGGGGTTGGACTCCATGATCTTTAAGGTCCCTTCCAACCCAAAGCATTCTATGATTCTGCTAACTACAAGGGGACAGGGAACTTAATTGGTGTGGGGGATTCAATAGCTGTGTAAGTGCTTCATATCTTGTAAGAAGAGGCCAGTAAAAATTGCTGACAGTGTGTCAAATTGTTGGCTTATAGTTTTCTTGTGTGCTCCTGCTTATGATCCCTATGGGTGTCACGTGTATGACTCCTCAGTTCCCACCAATGCAGATTTTTACTACAAAACAGATACATTGTGGGAAATTTTGTGACACCAGTTTTAAGAAAGCAGAAATTAACCTCGTTGCATGTGACCAGTCACCTGAGATCAGTCCTGTTCCTTATGTACTGCAGGATTAGCAGAACATAGTACATTTCCTCTAGTTTGTGAAAGGACAGGTTTCTGTTCTCTGCAAAGCCACTGGAATTGATAGAGGTGATCCTATGCTTTTGGTTGGCTGTGATAGATCTCTTCAGGCAGATTTTACAGCTTGCTAACCTGGCAATGCTGGTGGAGTTCAACCTCTTTCTCTCTGGCGTACAAGGTGTTAGAAGCCGTTCTGCTGTCTGGACAGAATGAGGTGTTCTAAGGCACCTCTGTAGCCTGTTATAGCCATAATCAGCAGATCTGAGCAGGCCCTGTGTTTTCAGTTGACTATTGCTCTATATTTGTCTGCTAGAAAATTAGAAGACTCCTGAAGTTGTGTTATTTTGCCAAACATAGTCATAGCTGCTACTCGGAAACCAGTCCTTCAATTCCTGGTTTTCCTGAGGTTTAGAGACTCTCCCTCTAAGAACTAGCACTAAATTAGTGTAAAGTACTTCTTAATGAGTGCTTGAGAAAGAAACAGAACTCTTATCATAGCATCTGGAGGCTTTTTTTAAAGCATATTAAGCATACACTGATGTTTTCCTCAGAGTCTCACATATTCTGGGAATCTGGGATTCAAAAGAAACTGGAGAGTGGGAAGTAAGAACTCTGCTTTACGCCAGTGGCATAGGGTAGGAAGAGAAATAAGATATATGCATTCTTTAGTGGTAATAGTAAGGTCAAAAGCTTCTCATCCTTTATCTATGGGATAACTGCAAAGAAATGTGCAGTCACGATAGCACTGTGGAAAATAGTGGTCACTTATGGTGAGTTTTGTAATATTTTATGCAGTAACAGGAGACTAAAATTCCAGACTCCTTTGTTACTGTTTGAGATTTTTAGTATCTGTAAAAGTCTGAATGTAATTTTAATTTACTTTTTTTTTTTTTTTTCCCTTCAGAGCTGAGAATTCTTTAGTCAGTGTGATCAGTGTCATCCTGGAAACTCCTGAAAAATGTAGTTTATCCTGAAAACTGTAATTTATTTATCTTGCCAGTTGCCAGGACTTCAATCTCTTGGTGACTTTAAACTCTTCGCAGTTGAGATTCCTTAGTGACAGTTTTCCTAGTTTGATGGTTGTCATGTTTTTGTATGTGTTTTTTTATGTGTGCTTAGTGTTCTATCATAGGATTTCCTCTTGTATGTTGAACAGGATACACTACTGATCAGATTCTTAAGGTGAAGAATGAGAATAAAAGCCCAGGCTAGAGAATTCTCTACAGAATTGACTTTTGAAATGTGTTATGTTAGGAAAAGAGGAAAACATCTCAGAATGCTTGGTCAAAGCCATTAAGGAGTTTCCCAGGAGCTTTTAGCAACTGGGAGGAAGGAGATAGAATGTTCTATGGAGGGACTTTCTTTTAGCTCTTACCTCAGTTCTTCCACTGAGTGCAGATTATTCCTTATAACTCAAAAACCCTCCTGTTGTCTGCTGCATCACCGTTTTCCTCAATAGCATCTGGCAGCTGCTGCTAGTAAGTTACCTTTAGATGTGGTTGAAATCTCTCAAGAGTCCAAATTTGGGGGTCTGTTGCTCATTTCCAGTCTTCTTCTCCACCCCATCCACACTTACCCAGTGATGCCTCCTTGGCTGCTGCCAGGAGGGAGGGAAAGAATTATGGAGCAGAGGCTCAGCGGAGAAAGAGGTGCTAACAAGTCTGGGAGAGGGATTTTCGCTGCTGTTTCCTCCTGGGTCTGCCTGGCTCAAATGTTACCTCCCTGCATATGCCAGAGAGATGCGTCATCTCCTTCTCTCCAGATTTTAGTTGCGACAAAATAGGTGCTATAAAGTATTACTTTGGCAGTTGCCACTTTTTATATCCACATAATGAGTGCTTCAGGTTTATATTCTTAGATTTTTTTTTGATATCTATAAGACATTGTAACTGAGTTCCTTGAGTAACTGATTTTTATTATCATTGTCCAAAAATATTACTATGAGGATAGCTCTTGGCCTAATTATTTTTATTTTTTTTTATCCTGGCTCTTACAGGGCGATTTGAGAGAAGGAGTTCTTTTCAAAGTAACGGGAGTTGGCAGAGCAAAATCTAATTGTCTGTGTTTGTAGCTTATTTGTAAATTGAAGGATGCCATAAACTTCTGAAAAATTTCCACAACACATAGGTGGAAAAGACAAATTCAGCTGAAACTGAAGATTCGGGCAAATCTGTCGATATTTGCTTGGTCAGATGCCACAACAGGAATGTTCTGACTGTAGCTTCAGGCATCTTTGTTCCTTTTCAAAACTGACTTATATTGTTCTCATTAGACTGCAATTAGCTGCTTGGCTTTATAGTTCTGAAATCCAATATGAGGTTTGTTAGTCTGCACAGTGCTGTCAAGTAAAAGTCATACCTTATCACTGCATATTAATGACTGGGCACAGTTAATTGAGGCATAAGGCACCTTAGGATGCTGTTCTCTAAATCTGTTGGATGCAGTGGAGCAAATCCAGAACCTGCTTTCTGCAGTCAGTTAATTAATTAGAACTCATTAAAAGTTTTGGTCTATTTCTTCTTTTTCAGTTTGTTGTATGTATTTGTTTGGGGGGGAGCTTACAGAAAAGCAGTACTTATTAACTTAAATTAGATTATATTCTTGTTGGTAGCTTAGTGCTAAGATTAATTTTGAAATTTTGTGGGCTTCTAATTAAATGTTACAAATTTTCCCCGACAATTTATCACATTAAAAAAATATGTATTTTTTTTTCATTTTCCTCTGCATTGAAGCATAGCGAGTCCACTGTCATGTTTGCTTTCAGAAAAGCTAAAACATGTCCAACGGTTGACATATTTTATTTGCTAAAAAGAACTTAAAAGTTGAAATTGTGCAATTTTGCTTCTGCCTTCTGTTCTTTCTTCTTTCCTTTTCTCCAAGATGGTTATATACCTTTTTATTTTCTTTTAAATTTCAGGTATTTAGAAACATAGATATAATCTATAAATGGGTAATGATAATAATAAGAATTGCTTCTAAAAATAGCCATAAAAATAAATTTATATGGATGTTGTGGCTTAAATTAGCTGAAATGCAATGGTGTTTTTTGAATGTGTACTTCTCTGGGTTTATATCAAAATTTTTCATTACTAAATGAAGTTTTATTAACTGATAATACAGAAAATTATAAAGGTTTATAAATTTGTATTTTGTCAAGTTTATTTTTGTGAGACATAAGAAAAGAAGCTCCAGTAAACTCATTGAACCAGTTGTTTAACATATATAAAAAGAGGAATCCAGTTACATATGATTAATACAAAACTACCTACCTTTCTGTGACCTACAGGAAAGGCTTTGGTACCTTTTTTACTTGAATCAAAGCTAAACCAGCACAGATTTCTCTTCCTTTCCTCAGCACCCTTCTTTCCTCAGAAGATTTAGGCCAAATGACTTGAAAGTCCTTTTATGTTCCCCTGAGTCACTATTGGCTGCTTCAACCATGTCCTTATAGAGCACCCTGTTATGTTGAATATTTTCCTGAGACCCCTAAACTTGTGATCATAATCTCCTTATGCCCTCATAATCTCTTGTGAAATGGGATTAATTAATTCATGTGCCAGGTTAATTGTGTCAGTTTGGTACATGCACTCATCCTCTCACTTGGGAAGCGTCACAGAAAACGCCTTCTGAAACTCTAAATCCTTCTTTCTCAGGTTCATTTGAATTTAGCTGGAGCTTCTGGAAGCCAAGCAACTGTTGAAAATTAAGCAATTAGCCTGCATGCTCATGAAAACAACATCCACCGTTATGGTTTATATATTTATTATGATACTATTGATCTGAACTTTTTAATTAATCCTTGTGGATTCATTAACTGAAATAAATTATTTTCAAATCGTACCAAAATTTATTGAACTTTTCATCTGAGAAATTCTGATACAACAGTGAGATTAAAAAGGAATATATTTTGCTTTACAGGGCAGAGTGAGCATGATACATGTTAATGTGGAAAAATAATATAATGTCCTCTAGTTTTTCCTTTTTTTTTTTTTTTTTTTCTTCTTGGTTACCCAAATATTGTGTGTTTCCTTTGAAAAGCAGCTGGGGTTGGGGGGAAATACTGGAAATTAGAGAAAGGTAGTTACTGAAGTAATTTCCTATTTTAGAAGGACTAAGTTCTGTGAGGAAAAAAGAAAATTAGTGTATAAATGTGGAATAGAGAAATGCTCATAATATTGTATGATGTTCTCTCTGCCATGAAAGTTATTTTAAATTAAGCTGAGAAAATGTTTTGCATCTTCAAGTGTTCTGTTCTAAACGAACCATACCTAATACTAAAACCTCTACTTGATGATAATGCTCTAATGCCTATAAGTCTTCTACAGTGGTCCTCACAGCATTTCTTTTAAGAAATTATTATATTTTGTTACAGTTATGGAATGGCTTTTGTATATTATAATGAGAGATGATAAAGAAAACACTGAAGGTAATTTTATGTGATCGTTTTTTTTGAAAGCTCACCCCCCTTTCCATCGGAAAACTGTTCTTAGATCTGTAGTCTAGCTCAGTTCTGTTCTTTACCGTAAATATATTTACAAATTTACAGAGATGACTGCATTACTTTAGAGGTCGCCTCTAATAGGATAATCTACACCAACTATGTTAGGTATTCTAGAAAATTTTTCAGCTCTGGGAGTATTAGAATCATGGATTTTGTGGGTTGTTTTCATATAGGCAAGAACCTAATCACAGTCTTTCTGTGTGGATTTGCTTTAGAGGCAGAACTGTTGGTGCACAATTGTTTGATACAGGATGTGGTTTTGCATCTGCATTTTGGGCAATTATAAGCATTTCTGATCTGTATTTGAGTCATTTACCAGTTCCTAACTAACTTTCAGCATCATTTGAAAGCTTTGGGATGTGCAAAGTCTGAACTCTGGTTGCCTGAATGTTGCTGCTTCCCTGGAGGAATACAGGTCGCAGAGCGCGGTAGAGCAGAGGATAAGGCACTTTCAGTTGAAGAAATCTGACCGTAGAACAACCACCCGCTTTCTTTTTTCCTTTGCTGAGCACCCTAATCAGTGGCAGTCCAAGTGTCAAATATATTAAATCACCTGGCAGCCAAGTCCTATGTTACTTTGATATCTTTTGTCTTTCCTGGTCAGAAAATAGAATACAGTTGGCAACGCTTGCTTTGGAGTACACTGGGGTAAATGATAACCTGACTGTCGTTAGAAAATATGTAGACGTTTGAACATCTTTGGGAGAGAGAGTCTTCAGAAAGAAAGACACGCATAATTTTAACCATATTTATTAATTCAAATCTGTACCCAGACTTAGTTCTGAACCCATAAGTGGAAAAAATGTAGCATTGAGGATTTAGTTATTGCTGGCAGCTTGGTGGACCAATCTAAGATTTAAAAATCTAAGATAGCTGTATACTTATGGAATATTTTTAGCAGTGTACACATAAAATCTACAGGTAAGGTAAATAATAAAAACAAAAGCTTTATGTAATACAGAGATGTTTTACATGTCCATCCATAAACCTTAATTTACCAATTTAACCTTAATTTACCAATTATCCAAAACCTTAATTTAAAATGAGATTATAATTTGTTCCTCTGCTTTCCTTTTTCACCTGGTTATTCCTCTTCATATGTAACTTAATGAAATAGCTACAACATATTCCATTAGTGAACAATCTAGCAAAGCAATTTCACACTGTTGAAGTCAGTTGATTTAGTGATTAATGTGTTACACTTGCAGATAAAAAATATTCTTATATGCTGTAAAATCATGACCAATTTGCTTAGGTACTGATACAAATCCTTTTGCCATTGTGGTTTCATCATTTCTAAATAGTGAATTAGATGTCAGTGACTTTATTAGTGAGGAAAAACCATAATGTTTCTAGCATGAGTGAAATAGTGTATGATTTGCTAAGTAGAAGAGAATGGCTGAAACTCTGGGATGAGACAAAGACAAGTGAGTCCATGCCCAAGTTGATTATTTCTGTTTTACACTCAGCTTGAGTCTGGTGGAAGCAACATTTTTTTCAGTCTCTGCTGTTTTTGTGTTCAATAAGTAAATGGTTTCTTGGTTTCACTGAACTGCTTTCTCAAATGAGGTGTTCTGGATGAGAAGCTCAGCAGATACCCTCTTGCCAAGTTTCTGTTCCTAATAATAATGACTTGCACAAGATCAGTCAAATTTTGCAATCTGTAGTTATGGTCCCTCATAAGGACAGTGATACACGTTTAAAACATTGCCCTGAGGCAGTTAGAGGTCTTGCCTTAATGGAAAACACCTTATTTCATGCAGACATAAAATTTTTACATCTCCTAAATGATTAAAAAAAAAAAAAAAAAAAAAAGTTGAGAGGGAGAAATCAAAAAGTTGAGAGGGAGAAATCTCTGCTTCAAAATGTTGAAATGACATTAAAGTAATTGTAAAAATTATCGATACTGTGACTCAGATTCCAGAGTCACTGAGGCACTTAGAAAATTCAGTTTCAATTTTATTTTTCTGGCTTGATTTCAAGCTGATTTCTTTCTGGTCTTTTCCCTCCTAACACCTAACACTGCATTCACTGTGCTAAACTAAGGGAGTCGCTCTAGAGGTTCCTATGGAGAAACACAGTCTTCCTGAAGCATGGGGAGATTTACCCTTTAATTATTTGATGGTGAAAAGTTGCTGTCCTGTTTGATCTAGAAACAAAGACAATAACTCTGTGTTTTTCAGCTTAATGATTGACAAGCTGTTATAAAATCACATACGTAACAGAGGAGCATCACTGATAGGTGAGCTTTTGAGTCACAGCTACTTTTGAGATCTAGAAGTTGATCTTAAGCTCTTTTGATATATTTCAGGACACCTTTATCTTTAGTGGTTCTATATTAGCAGGGTAAAATGGGATCATAATGCTTTACATTGCTGTGGCCTCATCACAGTTTATACCTTTCTAAAGGGCAGCAGCAAAGGAAAGAGATGTTGATCTCTTCCTGGTGACCAGCAGCTAGACATGAGGAAATGGAATGAAGCTGCATCAAGGGAACTTCAGATTGGACATTAGGGAAAGTTTCTTCACTGAGAAGGTGGTCAGTCCCTGGTACGGGCTCCCCAGGGAAGTGACGATGGCACCAAGCTTGTCAGAGGTCAAGGAGTGTCTGGATGATGCTCTCAGTCTTATGGTTTAGTTTGTGAGGAGCAGGGAGTTGGACTCGATCCTTTTGCGTCTCTTCCAACTTGAGACATTCTGTGATTCATTTTATCACTTAAAACAGACAATGTTGTCATACCAGGAAAAATCATCAGCGAAGTTTCACTAATCAGCTCTTGCCTTGCTGGCAGAAGGAAAACCACATTAAATGGCAAATATTTCAAATCAGCCACTTTTTTTCCCTTTTCAGTAATGTTGTATGTCTCAGTTCTCTCATTTGACTAATAGAATCTAATTAAGACAGGGTGATTAGTTTCTTTTGGTGGTTGGACTAGATGACCTCCAGAGGTCCCTTTCAACCCCCTAGTACTCTGATTCATTCTCTGGTTCTGTGACTTGAGTCTTTTTAATCTGGAAGAAGAGAAGGCTGAGGAGGAATCTGATCAACACCTATAAATACATAAAGGGTGGGTGTCAGGAGGACAGGTCAGGCCTTTTTCAGCGGTGCTCTGTGATGGGACAAGAGGAAATGGGCACAATCTTGAATGTAAGAAGATCCATCTAAACATGAGAAGGAACTTATTTTCTTTGAGTGTGGCAGAGCCCTGGTAGAGGCTGCCCAGAGAGGCAGTGGAATCTCTGTCTCTGGAGAGATTCAAAACCCACTGAGACACATTCCTGTGCAACCTCCTTTGGATGGACCTGCTCTGGCAGGGGGTTGGACTAGCTGATCTCCAGAGGTCCCTTCCAACCCCATATCATTCTGTGATTCTGTAGCAAATAATAACGAAATGTGTTGCCACTAGGAAAAGATGGGAGACCTTCAATTCTGTGAATTGGCATCCAAAATCCCCATGTTTGTCTGCTCAATTATGGGAAAAGCTCAGATGTGCTAGATAAATCGTTGTGAGCTCTGTAGGTGCCTTTGATTGTGGTTTTGCATGTGCTGTTAAGGCATATTATAATCAAGAAAATGGAGAGCATGGAACTACAGTTGGGGATCCTGATACAAGTGCTCTGAATTTATTCTGGGCTGCTGTAGCAATAGTGTGAGTTTTCAAAGTAATACAGAATTCGGTAATCGGTCACTTTCAAGAATAAATATGCCAGACTATATCTTCAGAGAGCCAGATACCTATATTTTCAAAGACAGTCTTTGATAGTTTAGTATGGAAGCTTTTACAAAATAAATGATTCAAAATACTTTTTTTTCCTGGTTTTTTTTTTTTTGTTTTTTTGTTTTTTTTTTTTTTTTTTTTTGTGTGTGTGTGTTTTTTGTTTGTTTGTTTTCCACTATAGACGATCGATTTAGAAGGGTTCAAGCTGTTCATGAAGACTTTTCTGGAAGCAGAGTTACCAGATGATTTCATTGAGCATCTTTTTACATCATTTAGCAACAAAATCTCTCACTGCAGCCCGTTAGTAAAAAACAAACCCCAGCACCTTTCTGGAGGTAAGTAATAAAATCACTAATGTAAGACCTGGTGGTTGCCTCTCCCTGCTATTTTAATTCTAATAGCTATAAATATAGGGAATATGAAACTATGTGTATTTCTTCTTTTTTGCTCTGATCTTTATGAGAACAGAGAAACTAACTCCAACAAGAAACACTGTGAAAGAAAAATGGAAACTAAATGGTTTCCTTTTTTTTAGTTCACAATAATGATGCAGCTGAGACACCAAGTGGACAGTCTGTCACATTAGTGCTAATCAGATTGCTCTGGTTACATGATCTTGCTGCTTTACTCTACTGGATAAATACCTAGAAACCTTCTGAGTTGGTTCTCTACAGTTTTTGTTGCTGCTGTTTCTCTTACTTGTCTAGGTGTGATGCTGCTATGGCTAATCCTACATACTTAGCAGCTACTGATATTTCAGTGTCCTATAAGCGTTAGCAGTATTTCTTTTCCCAACGTAAGGATCTTCTTTAACGCGACTTGAAACATTCTTGCTAAACTGAAGGTTTTTATTAAAAGTGATTTTGAGTTCAGAGGACTTCCATGCAAAATAGTGTTTAAAGTTGTCACTTTACAAACTACTATAAAACTTTAAAAGAAAGTTTGCATGAGAAATTTAAGGTTACCTTCCAAACTTCAAATATTTGGTTTAGTACTTTAGCAATCTGGGAACTAAATCCAGTAGCTAAAAGCAGAACCTAGAGTAATTTAATGAAATAAAAATTCCATGTTTTGAGCAGCTGGTGTAATCAAGCACTTAGAGCAAGATACTAGATGATTTGATGAGCACTTAACCCCTTGAATTCTTTATATGAAGATTAGGTGTCTTCAAATTGCAACTCATCCAGAAGTTGTAAATTTGGTACAAGTGGTAGTAGCTGAAATATTAGTTTTTCTTGTAGATACCAGTAGATTTCCAGAGATACCTCAGTGTACAATGCCAGTTGTAGGCTTCCAGATATCACCCATTGATCCTGACCTTTTTTTTTTTTTTATTTTTAGTGTGTGTTGTTCTCAACTGCATTAAATTGATGGGTTTCTGTTATTTGCCTTTGTTTAATTTTACAGTAACAGTAACTTCCACTTCTTAGATTTGTATTTCCTGGCAAAACCCAACAACCAACCAACCAAAAACATTACATTATTGTCTTCAGTTATATTATAATGCGTATGTATAATGGTCATTAACTGTAACTAGACCTAAGCGAATAATAACTATAACTTGGTTACCACATTGAAGGTATGAATCTTTATATAATATTTTTTTTTCATCTGAATTGAATTCTTCAGGTAACTCTTTTATCCTTTCTAATCAGAACTGCCATGGATGTGTCTTCTTCCACAAAGAACAACTGTGTTGACAGAACATTTCTAACTTCTTGGGCTTTTGTTTCTAGTTGACTAGACTAGTTCCATGTGCAGAGCAGTAGCTTTAGCAGGCTAAAGTGTAATCAGTTGGGTGGAGTATTCAAAACCTTCTGTTGCTAATTACAGCTCTGATAATGAGTTTCTCATGGGTTTGGGCAAGTTATTTAGACAAGTGATTCGGTCCCTTGCCCTTAAAGATGCTTTGTGACAGAATCTCTAAGGGCATGACTTAACATATTCTTGTATGCTGCAGGGTATATTTTGGATGTCATAAATATTCAGTAGTTTTCAACTATGAATATAGTTTCTGTTGCTTATAAAATCTCAGCAGCACAATTTTGTTTTGGCTTTTAGTACTTTTATTTTCTCACTGAAGTTTTAATTATGTTTTCATCAATGAGTAGCATCAGCAATACCTATGCACTGCACCAGTCACCAAAATATGTAGTTGTTAACCCTTTTTGCCTAACTCCAATAGCAGCTGCTATTTAGTCATTCATATTTATTTATTTATTTATTATGCTGTATTTTTACATATGCTGTCTGAATACTGCTATTTTTAAAAGTCATCTTTTATCGTTCTGGTGTTGTATTTCTGTGGTTCTGACACTTTGTATGTAGAAATGATAAAGCTGGGTTCATAAATCTGTCTGGTGTGTGTCCATTTTTCACTTAGTGTCTCTTGGTCCACTGATGTCTGTTTATAAATTGTATTTTCAGTTAAGGTGTCTGAAGACAGATGGAAACAGATGCCAGGTAAGCAGCAGCATTGGAAGTCAGCATGTTGCAGCCCTCCCTCTTCCTCCACTGGTTAAGAAGTAACTAATGTGTACCTTGCAGCTAACGATAAGCTAAAAGACACCTTAACATTTGCGTGCCTTTTCGTTTGGATTTCAGGGCTATATGTTTTTGAGATGAGTTAGCCAAAGTTTTAAAATACTTCATATTCTATCCATAAGATTCATGTAAGACTGGAATGTGAACTATTTGTGTAAATTGTGTGATTAAAGCTAGCATCTTAATTGATGAATATTTTATAATGTCTTAATTTTAAGGGCAGTTAATTGACATGCAAGCTCATTTAGTAGAACATAGCCCTGTTAAATCTTTTTATTAATTTAAATATTTACTTTCAGTGCTTATTATCTGTCTGAAACCATGAACATGATTCAAAGATCTATTTTCTATATGCTCTTATTCACTGAAATTATTTTTTTTAACGTGTGTACCTCAGTAGACCTTTGTAAATGTCTTCAGATTGTAATGAGTTTTTCAAGATAAAAATGAGGCAAGGGGAAAACCCCTACCAGAATTCTGTTTCCATTTGCTACAGTAATGAACTCTGAGACAAATGGATGTGAGGGATGATGCATGCAGGTTATGTATGCAATGAGGAATCTGTTCTGAATTAGTTATAGAAAATATTTAAGAACAGTAAATCCCCTTGTAAAGTTTCATCTTTAACATCAGTGAAGTCAGTGAGAAATGTAACAAACTTTTAAAAAAGTTTTATGACTGCTTTTTCTGTTTTCTCGTGTCCTTTCCAATTTTTTCCTGTATTTGTTGGTGCTGCAGAGTCCGGTGATATCATCAGGAGTAGTCATATTAATGGTGTCTCAAAATGTTTGGCGATTTTGAAACTTGTATTCTAAATGCAACACTGCAACTGCTCTTGGTCACAATGTTTGAGCAATTATTGTGACTATTATTTAAATTCTATATTAATTTCCATAATATTCTGTGGCTGAGACTTCCATGTTTTAAGTATGTGTTGCCCTGAAAACAGATAAAAGGTTTATGCCATTCCTATCATTGATTATTTTTTCTCTTAATAGTTTGCTTTATCCACCTAATATTTTAAAACTTCACTATCGTTTTAGTTCTGCCTTTGCTGGTTAAACTATGAACATGAATTGTTTAAAACTTCACATTCTTATTTAAATTAAACAGTCATCTGAGATTCGTGTAAAATAAAGATGCATGTGTACGAGAGTTATGTTTTCATTTTGTGTTTATATCATATGTGAAGAGTAACAAAAGCTCTGTGTTAATTCTAGGTCTGAGACTTAACAAAGGTACCTCTACATCCAGACCTCCTACTCCTGCCAACCTACATTCATCAGACATGATCCAGCTGAAAGATATCGTTTGCTATTTGTCACTGCTGGAAAGAGGAAGACCTGAAGACAAGCTAGAATGTATGTTCTTTTAATTTTATATATTTATTTCAATAAGTCATCAAAAATCCTGTTTCTAAATTTTCTGAGTTTAAGACTCAATTTTGAGTAGCTGAATTATACTAATGCAGTTCTAGGTGACCATTATTGCAGAAATATTTTATTTTTGCTTATAGTACTAGAAATTGAAGGGGCATTCAGTGCTATCAGGTGAGGAGATGCAAAAAGAAATACAAGAAAAATGACTTGGGCTCTGTAATCATCACAACTTTTGTTCGGTTGTTTTTTATAATTTTGATGATGTTTGTTCTCCTAGAGTACATAAATCAACAAGAACATGAATATTTAACAGGATATGAATAGAAAAGAGGTTGCATGCCACACCAGTAACGTAGTTTTTCAGAGTCTAGCCCAGAGCACGGACTGAGCCTTTTCACTACCCAATACATATGTAATTGGAGAGACTCTGTTTGTTACAAAGGTGAAACAGTTATAATTATGCTAGTGGCTGTTTTTTAAATGACTGATTAGATCTACTGATTCATGTTAAAGGCAAAAAAAGAAAATAAAAAAAAGTACTACTTCTTCTCTGGAGTGGGTAAAAATCAGGGAGATGCTAAAACTTGCTTTCACAATAACTGTAGAATGTTCTTTCAACCAGTGCATTACAATCACAGAGGGGGAGGCAGGAGAACCAAATGATTTGAACTTTATCAGGGAGTGATTCAGTGATTCATCCCTATGGAAACTGTTAATGCTCACTGACACCTTTGTCAGTTAATATCAGCTGTCTTGCTCCGAGCAGCTTTGGCAGAAGGCGTGTGAGCAGGGACAGTACCAATCTGCTGGCTTTTCCCATTAACTGTTGATTTACACTGAAACATTTCTCCTCTGTAATTCACAGGCAAAGAAAGATATTTTTATAGGTTTTCTTAGCTTCTAACTAATCATTTATTCATCTAATAATGAACCTTTGTAGCTTGAAACAGTGTACTACAGTAGATATATTTAATCTTGTATTTCAGCTCTTAAAGGCAGCGTGATGTAGTGGCAAAAATTGCTGAAGTGGTAGAGAGGTATAGCACTTACCTTTTTTTTCCCCTGTAGTTAGGTGCTCAACTTGGGAATAAGTAGGGGGATATAAGGGAAGCAAACCAATCTGTACAACAGTTAAATATGTTTTTTTGTAAGTCAAGAATGATTAAATTCTTCCTGAGATTTACTTTCTAACTGCTGAGAATTTCTTCTCATTTCTCATTACGTTGTTTCCTGAAAACTGTGATAAGCTTTACTTGCAGAATTTATTAGACTGTAACAGTATTTTCTGTGGATCTGATATGGTGGGGTTGTTCACTGTTGAATAGTTCATATGTTATGTTTCCAAGGACAACTGATAAGACAGTTTGTAAGCAGACTGCTTGGGTTTTGTTGTCAGCCAAGGCATTACAGTGTCCTGGAACCACCTGTACATGGGCTCTCTTATTACTCTTTGGAAAACAGAATCATAGACTTGTCTAGGTTAGAAAGGGACCTTTAAGATCATCTAGTCCAACCACCAACCTAACTGAAAAAAACCCCATCACTAAACCATGTCACTGAGCACTCTGTCTACCTGTCTTTTGAATACCTCCAGGGATGGTGCCTCAACTGCTTCCCTGGGCAAGCCCATTCCAATGCTTTATAGCCCTTTCAGTGTCCCAGAATATAGAGACAAAAAAAAAAGAAGTTTGTGGGCTTCTGGATTTCATCTTTAGCCTTTTAAAGGTGTTCCTACCAAAGCTTCAGGCTTCCTACTGCTTTGCAATCTAATGCAGCATATGGTCAGCTGAGGAATCTGCTTGGACATATCTTGATAATGGTGGACGTACCCACTCTTGTGACTGGAATCAAGTAATATGAAAAATTGAAAGTATATGGTTTTTTTTCTGGACCTTATCAAAATGCAGCTATTCTTGTCTGGATGTAGCTCCCTAAAATGTTTGGAATACATTTTCGAAGTGCTGAAGCAAGTCTGGTCCTGGGAGGAGTCATGCTTGCAGTCTGAGAGGAATGTTTGTTGTTGGATTTGGCTGATTAGACACTTTGAATAGTAATCGTTGGTTTCATTAGTTGGCCAGAATGCATTTCTCATCAACATTTGCCTGACCAATTGTGTGTTCTCCTGTGTTTGGTGAGAAGGCAGAGAAGGGCCTTTTGGTGGTACTCACCATGGATACGTATCATCTCTAGGAGGAACCAGAATTAAGTTTACAAAGCAAATGAGCTGTGGGAGTGTTTACGTGGAAAAGGTGCGATTGCAGTGTCCTGCTCCTGTCTGGCTGGAGGCATCGTGGCTGAGCATCACTGAGGGAACCTCTCACATAGCACAGTGTTCGGTGGGTCTAGTTAGGGTAGCAGTTAAAGGAAAATGTTTATGTTTGTCCTTTATTTGAAAATGAGGTTTGGTTGTTATTGTTCTGGTTTGTCTGGTTGTTTGGGGGTTTTTTTTATGAAATAATGTTGTTACTCTGTTTTCTAACTGAGTTTCCTTCTCCTTTTGCTTCCTTTGCAGTCATGTTTCGCTTATATGATACAGATGGGAATGGATACCTGGATAGTTCGGTAATGTTACTTATGTATTTTAATGGGTTGTAAGAGAACATCATAAGGGAAAAGCTACACAAAACTTCATTAATCCAACTCAAGTTTATATTTATCCTGAAATAAGAGAAGCAGTACAAGCTACAGTCAATAAAGATCCACCCGTTTTGAAAGTAACTCTTGAGTTTTCCTTTAAGCTGCTTCTACAACTGTATAAATTTTCAAATGCTGACAATGCTGTCGTGAAGTCCTACTCTATAGTCTTCTGATTTTTCATCATATTACTGTACATATGTGTACTGTGCACATTAACATGATTCCTAAAATTCTGGTATTCTGCTGGGAAATGTATACGAAAGTGCCATTTGTAAAGATTTCATCAGAAGGGGAAGATCTGAGAGTCACACAGAGCAACTTCCATGTTGTTAAAGCATGAAGGACCAATATTAAATACAAAGCTTTGAGGAATAGCCCAACCAAATGTTTGAAGGAAAATCAGAGATACATCAATCATTTTGAATTATTTTTTTTTCTTCTGGTAAATGTTAGCTGACAGAAATAAGTGTCCATCAAGTGGATTAGTAAAGAAGAGGGGGTGATTCCCATAAATGATGGGGAATAGAGAAGCAAAGTTGCATAGAGCTATAAAGTAAATACTGCATCATAGTTTTAGGCAATACAAAATATTAATTAGGGTGTGATCAGTGCATGTGAGAATTCAGAGTGGTTCTAGAAAAGCACTTGTGCATACTCACAAACCATATTGTGTATATGAATATGGAAGCCACTAGTGAAATGTGATCAAGAGAAATTACAACACTGTAGCAGTAAGAAAATATCTCTGTATTAGTTTATACTGTCCATTTTATGCATTATTTCCATTAGAAAGTTGTTTATTATACAACGGCTCTCAAAAAAAATTGTTAGGGTGCTGGAATTTAAAGGACCTTACATGGTTACATCACAGGCCAGATTTCAGATCATGAAACCAGTGATCAAATGAACCACTAGGAAGGAAGAATCAATTATTCCTTCCAACCCAGCAGCTGTCCTTTGATTGTGGACTGCATTTCACCTCCCTGCATGTTTTGTGATCCGTGCTTGGTGGTTTGTTAATGGATTCACCTAAGAGTGGACAACTTCCAGTGTAAAGGACATTTCATTAAAAACATTGATGAAACGGTGCCACTGAATGCAATACATTTGAATTATGGGTTGCTCGCAGCAGAATTTGTCTTTATAATATTGCATTAAATATTATTTTTCTTTTTCTTTCATCTGTAGGAGCTGGAAAATATCATTGCTCAAATGATGCATGTTGCAGAGTACCTTGAATGGGATATTACTGAACTGAGTCCAGTAAGCATCCATTTTATCATGGGTTTTTAATGTTGCTAGGGATGGCGTTAAATCATGTTGTGCTACTTCATGCCAACACGTGATTCTATATACCAGTAAAATAGAAATTATAGCAGTCTGTGCTCTACTAGGACATTGTCAATTAGCATTTTTGTTAGTCTTTTTCTGATTAAATCTGATCTGTGAAATGTTCTTGTTTCGGTTTAAGGTTTTTTTCTTCAGTGTATGCTGTAATTAACATTTATAACTCAACTGCTTTGTCTCTGAAAAGTAACTACCTCATATTTCTGTTGTACATGGTAAATACATGAGAGGACACAACTTGGTTTGGGAACCTTAGGTGATAAGAAAATGTAAATAGGTATATCACACTTAGTTTTCTGAGCTGTCAGGACTCATTTTAATGCCATACAAATAATATTCCCTTACTTTGTGATGCCAATGAGGGAATTGGAGATCTGCACACGTCTTTGCACTTTATGAGAATATGGATTTTATGAGTTTTTTTTGTTAAACCATATAGATCCTTCATGAAATGATGGAAGAAATTGACTATGATCACGATGGCACTGTTTCTTTAGAAGAGTGGATCCAAGGAGGAATGACAACAATCCCTCTCTTGGTTCTCCTGGGCTTAGAGAATGTAAGTATTAACATAAAAGTGGGGAATTTCTGCCCACGTCAGCTGTGGCTCAGGTTAGTTTCTCTGTAGCCTGTATCAAGAATGGCTTTTCTTTCCTTCCTCTTTCTTTCCTTCCTTCCTCTTTCCTTCCTTCCTCTTTCCTTCCTTCCTCTTTCCTTCCTTCCTCTTTCCTTCCTTCCTCTTTCCTTCCTTCCTCTTTCCTTCC
Source organism: Pedionomus torquatus (assembly GCA_013398155.1). Lineage (NCBI taxonomy): Eukaryota > Metazoa > Chordata > Aves > Charadriiformes > Pedionomidae > Pedionomus > Pedionomus torquatus. The sequence goes on along the minus strand of VZRU01012604.1, from coordinate 294,108 downwards.
TTCCTCTTTCCTTCCTTCCTCTTTCCTTCCTTCCTCTTTCCTTCCTTCCTCTTTCCTTCCTTCCTCTTTCCTTCCTTCCTCTTTCCTTCCTTCCTCTTTCCTTCCTTCCTCTTTCCTTCCTTCCTCTTTCCTTCCTTCCTCTTTCCTTCCTTCCTCTTTCCTTCCTTCCTCTTTCCTTCTTTTTTGTTTGTTTGGTTTTTTTTTTTAATATGATTGAATGGCAAGTGGAGAATGGACGTGTGTCTTCGAAGTCAGATGTATATTATCATCTTTTAAGCAACACAAAGTGAGCCAGCTCTGGAGTGGGAGGTTGTAAAAAGCTGATTCATTTGTCGTATTAACACCGTGTTGTTAATTCCTAGCTGCAGTAGCATCAGTGAAGAGTGTTTTGCTGCCCCTGTGTGTTACAGCTGGTTTGAAGCGGTGCCAGTGCTTCTCAGCATGGTGCTGTGTTGGGTGGCCCAACCACATGGAGTCAGAGAACAATCTAATTTGGAAGGAACTTCTGGAGATCACCTGGTCTAGCCTCTTAGAAAAGACAGAGCTGTAGATTGAGTTATCCAGGGCCCTGTCAAACCCAGTCCTGAATAATTCCAATGAGGTAGATTCCACTGGTTTTGCAGGCAGCCTCTTCTAGTGTTAGTTGTTCTCAAGGGGAAGAGCTTTTTTCTTTGGCACAGATGGAATTTCTTTTGCAGGAATTATTGCCAGTTGGCTCTTCTCCTGTCATGGTACATCCCTGTAAAGATAGTTCTTCCGTCTCTGTAACTACTTGAATAAACCATACTAAATAGCAATATCAAAGAGAACACTTACACCAAAGGACAGAAAGAAGAAGAGCTTGTGCTCTGTACATTTACAACTTCACATTAAAGATAAGACAGATGTAATATGATTAATTTTATGCCAGTTCAACACAGCTGTTTTAACACTGGCATGTTGCCAGTGCCACCTGCTGTCCTGTATTTGAGCTAATTTTGAGCACATGTATCTTAGCATATGTTTCAAATGCTTTTCTGTCACTTGATATAAAACATTTTTATTACCTTTTTTTTTTTTCCTGAAGTCTTTTTCAGATATTGAGGTGAAATAATAAATAATATTTACTTTTCCCATATACTGCTACAGCCTGTAGTAAACTTAGAGTGCTGTTGTTACTCTATGGTATTTTATTTTCACAAAGAGTGGTCAGACTGAGACCTTCCATAGGGAAATATGTAACAACGCAGTGTTTTTAGCAGAAGATCTAAAGTTCTTGCAAAATCTCTTTAATGAAATTACCAGCTAAATGTCTGAATTGAGCATAACTTTAAGTACATTTGGATCACTGTAAGTACTAATTCCCTAGTTCTGTATGTGCTACCAAGTAACAAAAACATTCAATTACTTCCCTGTCATCAAACAACAAATATTTTTCAGGCTGTATTCCTTCTATAGAGGTTTATTTTCAGATGAAAGCAATAGCTATGTAATTAGAAGCATGTTATCAGACATTTTATCCTTTTGAAAATTATTACTAGTTATTAGATGGTTTATCTTGGTGTGTGTAGCTTTACTATGGAAATAATTAAAATGCACTAAGCAGTGATCAAAACTTTGTAGTCTGCTATCGGCATGGGGCATTGTTCTGTCATCAAGAATCACTGTGTGTTTTGCTGGGAATGTTCTAGGATAGAAATAAAATATTCTTATCTTGGTGCTTTTTAAGGTAGCTGGTGTGCTAAACAAGCAATTTCAGTAAAAGATAAGGAATTTAAATAAGAATATAATTGGTTCTTATTCTACAGGGGTGTTGTGGTACTCATACTGTTGGGAAATTCGTTTTGTGAGAAGAGACCTGGAAATTTTTTAGGTGTATAATCCACTTGTACTTGGATGACTGCGCTTTTCCCACTGAGCAGTGCCTGGATGTGTTCTGCACTGCACCTGCTGAACCTTTGTCTTTAAGACCCATAGTTCTTCCTCCGAAGTATTTAGTTGGGCCAGTTTCATGGAAGTTGCTCCCAGAAGTTCTCTCAAATTTCATGAAGAAAAAAAAATAATATCTAGGTAACTCTAAAGGAAGTTGTTATTTATGTGGTGCAATTTTTAGTAATTTTTTTTTTTTCCTGAGTGTCAGACTTCAGTCTGCAATTTTTCACAGTCCTTATCATCTTTCTGAATGTATTATTGCTTCTTAAGGCAGTAGTTCATTTCTCTCCCATCCTAACACAGATTGGACAGAGATGCTCCTGCATTACTCCTTCTTGTTGATAATTCCATTTTGGGGAAGTGGCCTATTGCTTACTAGTGACCACCAGGCTATTTATTCTACTTGTCCACAGTAGAAGCCTTCAAAATTTCATAGCTTTTTTTTTTTTCTTCCCATTCTGTGTTAATTAAAGTGGATCAAAATTGCCTCTGAAGTTTGAGAGTTCCCCCTTTGACTCTCCTAGCATTGCTTAAAATGTTCTTTGTATAGAAACACAAAATCATGATTGCTTAAAATGCCCTTTGTAATCTGGACACAAAAAGCTGCTTTAATAACAGTTTGCTTCTGTTGGCCCATGACCATTGTACTGTACCCTTTGCTAGGAGTTTCTCACTCGCACCATATTATCCCACCTTGTTCTGATAAAAGCACTTGATTTCTCTTCTACAGTAATTCCATGTCAGGATATTTTGATCTCACTTGTAATGGCTCATTACTGTCACCTCTGTCAGTGATTGTGCAAAAAGCAGGCAAATTCACAAGGCCTAGCTTTTTTTTTTTAAATCCTATTTTTTTAGAAATGCAAAGTATTTTTTTCTCTCTTCATTGCCCACTAGATGTCATGGTTGCACTGTAGCTGGCACAGTACAGCTGCTGAAAAGCTGCCCTAAGCTGAGAGAGAAATTGTAACAACAGTAAATGCTTTTTAAAGTCATCAATAATCTGAAATCAGGCCACTCTGCCTTTCTTTTAAGTCACCAATTGTAATTTTCAAGCCATTTCACCTTTTAAATCTCGATGAGACAAACATATTTGTGTTGAAGTGTGACCATGCTTCAATTAAGTCAGAAGGAAGTACCCTTAATTTTGGATCTTCAAGCAGAAAGTATTATGCTATTATACTAAACGTATTTAAAAGGTAGCTTTTTTTTTTAACCTTTGAACCTGGATTAAATATGGGATGTAATACTCGAGTGTGAATCCACACTTGGGAAATACTGCTTTTTCCATTGAATATTACATTATTGTTATCTTACATTTTGAGCTCTGAGTATGTGAAAGTGGATCCAAGCTGGGGACTTGCAAACATTTGCAAGTCTGGTGTGGGATTTATTGTGCTGTGAGGAGTCTCTCTCAGGCTAAAGTCTGAAAGGACTGTGTAATACTGAGGTGGTCTGGTGGAGTTTTATTTCTTTCATTCGGTGAGAAAGCGAGGGTCAAGGCCAGGCTGGAGGGAGCTTTGAGCAACCTGGTCTGGTGGGAGGTGTCCCTGCCCATGGCAGGAGGGCTTGGAACTTGATGATCTTTAAGGTCCCTTCTAACCCAAACCATTCTATGAGGTTGGTCCGGCCTTTTCTTTTCCTCAGTGATATTTTTGTAAGTCCTGTCCAAAGTTTGGCAGTTGAGTTTTCTAAAAGGCTGAGGTGCTGATGAGCCATAGGCTATTTCCATATGTACAGAGGGCAAAACCAAGACCTGGCCAGAGGAATCTGCAGTTTCTTTTCTTGTGCCACCAGCTGGGAAGCTGTCACCCTAAGCAGTAACGGGAGCTATTTTCCCAGTATCGTTTCTTGTCATTGCCAGCAGAGGGGGTAATGTTAATGCTTTGTGAGACTTGGTAATGGGAGCTGCTAAAAAAGTGCACATCTCTTTTTTTTGACAGCTCTGTCTACTTTCATGTGGCGCTAGTTCCCACTGCTTTGAGGGAAGCAAATGCCTGTCCTTACTGTGGTCCGTCCATTCCTTTTACCTCCAGAAGCCTGGGATAANCATTGCCAGCAGAGGGGGTAATGTTAATGCTTTGTGAGACTTCGTAACGGGAGCTGCTAAAAAAAGTGCACATCTCTTTTCTTGACAGCTCTGTCTACTTTCATGCAGTGCTAGTTCCCACTGCTTTGCGGGAAGTTTGCAAATGCCTGTCCTTACTGTGGTCCGTCCTTTCCTTTTACCTCCAGAAGCCTGGGATAAGCCAGAAGTAGCTCTCACTATTCTGTGTATAAGGTGTAAAATAAATGGTATTTCAGGCAGGTATACAAATTTACCATTATTTAAAATGTAATTTCTGCAGCATTTCAGTCTCTGCAGATGACTGATGTCTGCCAGTGTGGGGACAGGGAGACACGGTACTTTGGCTAATTAGAAAGATTGTTTAAACCATTTCATTCCTCTACTGGGTTCCCCTTTCTATGCTGTCATTTTCTCACGTGCGTATTAATGTTTAAGGATTTCCAGATGATCAGGATAGTACACTGGATATGTGAAGGATGGCTGGGAAAGTGATTTTTGTTATTTTTTTTTTTTTCTTTCTGCAGTACACTCATGGAGAAACACACGATTTATCTCAGAAGTTTGGGGAGCACTACGGAGTAACATGGCTCTTGAATGAGGTTACTCCCTCTGCAGTTGAACCAGAGGAGACTTAGAACTCCCTCTCCCCAAGCCAAATTCAGAATAGATATTAGGAAGAAGTTCTTTCCTATGAGACTAGTGAGACTGGAACAGGTTGCCCAGAGAAGCTGTAGCTGCCCCATCCCTGAAGGGGTTCAAGGCCAGGCTGGACACCTCCAACCTGGTCTGGTGGGAGGTGTCCCTGCCCAGGGCAGGGAGCAAGGAACTTAATGATCTTCCAATCCAAACCATTCTCTGATGCCATGATAAAACAAAACCTGGCATGAATTCTTTGCTAAGAGCCAGCAAAGAACGTAACCGTGTATGTATTAGAGGGAGAAGTTCTGTGGTATAACGGACATTCTTCTCATCTTCCCACTGGCTGAACAATACTCTGTCATAGAAATGTCTTGAAGCCATGTAAATACTTTTAAAATAAATGACAAAACAATAGCAGGAAACAGTGAAAGAATAAGTTAGACTTGTTGACATCCTTGTCCCTTGGCTGCTTGTTACTGACACTTCTCACGGAAAAGACTGAACAAACTGATATTCTAGACACTCTGTAGCTATTTTAAGAGAGGATACTTGCTAGGATGAAAATTTATCAGTTATTTCATTACCTTTTTAAGTCACAAAAACTTTGCTTGAAAACTTATGATCTCTTTGGCTGCCTTCATTTACAAATATCTAAGTAGGAAGGAAGTTAACATTAAACCAGATTAGGGATGTGTAGCTAAATTTTCCATTAATTCTAAGGATGGGTCTTCCATTGTTGACGTGCTTTTTAAGGTCAGGTCCTTTTGCCAATCAAATCCATTGTAGAAGGGTTAAGGGAACCATTGTTAACAAAATAAATGTTACCATTGTCGTTATATGCTAAAGTCTCCGTATGGCATATGGAGGCTTCATTTTCAGTCATGTATAATGAAGCGAGGAAGAGATTTTTACTGTACCTGCCCTGCTTTGAGATCTTCTTAATGACTATTTGGTTTTAAACTTTCTCAGGATATGGAAGCAGAATGAGTGAATGCCAGTAAATGCAGCAATGTGTCAGAATTGTGGATTTTATTCATACTTAAAGACTTGCATTGAGGGGGCTTTGTTTCACATTATGTCTGTGTTTTTTGTTTGGTTTTGTTACTGTTTTTTTTTTAACTTGGCAGTGTTTTAAAAAGTTATGTGCATGCATAATCATATGCAGCTCTTTATTGCTTATTTTTGGCAGTGCACAAGAGCAAAAATTTAATTTGCTATTTTCCAAAAGTGCATTTTGTTTATGTAATGGATTTGCATCAGTTGCAGTCTGTAACACAGTTAAGTGTTTTAATTGGCAGAACACCCACATCAAGACTTGTTTGTTTTTCTGATAAGGAAAATGCCAGCTAAGTTAGTCCATATGTTCTTTTCGAATAAGAAGCGACATATTCACATGTAACGGCCATTCTTTAAAAATAAAATTAAAATGAAAAAGTAACACAGAACTCATGTGGAAGAGGGGCAAGCTTATAGATAATTATGATATTTTGTTAATTTTCATAAATAGCAAATATTTTTCTAAGAAAAGATGGTCAGCTTGCATTTTAAGTGCTTGTGGTTTATGACTCTGTTGCTGCCCCAAGTAATGCTAAAATGAAAGCATACATTGTTTACTGGCTTTTATAGGAAGGATTTATGTGGTCCTTATTGCTAGTGAATAATTGTCTACTTTCAGGAGATGTGAAACTCAAATTCCTTGTTGTGGTTTAACAGTACATGAAAAAAATATGTGGAATGAAAAAAATATGTGTAATGTGATAGTTAGATGGAAAGAAAAATAGAACTTAGAGAGCTCCATTTAATGAAATACATCCTCTTCAGCTGCCAGTCCTGAAGGAGCTTGACAGCCTTCTAGTACTCCGCAGCTGCAGAATCTATTTCTGCTTCTTCAGGGGAAATTGGAAAAGTTCCACACTCTTTGCCAGCCCGAGAATCCCACATTAGGCATCTGCTCTGCTGGTTCTGCAGAAAGGGGGCCCTGACATTGCCCAGCTGTCAGAGATGGCATTTGGACTCCTGTTGAGAATACTGGGGGAAGTCTACATAGACTCTGATCCCAATATCTCAGTAGATAAAAAATATTCCAGCTGACTGGAATTTTAATTTCTTGTGGTGCTAGGTAATTTGTAGGAATTACTCAAAGTTGTGTTCTGGATAGAACCAAACACTTTTGGTTTCTTGGAGTTTTCCTTCTTGGAATTTTCCTTCAGGATTTTCCCCACAAGGATGAAGCAGTAATTATCTTTGACTTGTCATTAATGGCTAACTCTTAGAATAGAACAATCCTGAGTTTTAAGGATGTAACTCATGTAGTATGTGCTAATACAGGAGAAAACTGAATTTTTATTGAAACTTATGTCCATGGGCTTACATTGACTGTCCTTATCAGTGAAAGCTATAATATTATTGAAGATCTAGTCAGGAGCATTGTATAAACATGATGAAAAATATTTTTCTAGTTTGATGTGAGAAATCAGAAAATGCTGACATGGCTTCTGAGAACCAGAGGTTGATGTGGCTTCTTTTAGCTATGTGAAAATTTCTTTTTGGTGATGACCAAGAAGACCATAGTGTTTCAGTAATACACAATGAAGAATCAAGCTCCTGCAGACTATTTTCATCTGATAGGCATTAACTGCGTTTGTTCCACTGGTTATTCTTATTGTTAAAAATGAAAAATAAAATAAAATAGAAAGAAAACATCCAGTGATACTACCTTAGGTTAATCTAATTATTTATTTTTTTTAAATTCAGAACCTCTGATGGTTGCAAAAATTAAAAAGCCTGATGGCCACACTTGCCAAGAAACCTGGAATTTACAGAATTAATTTAACGTCTGTACCAAAAACATGTCAATTTAAAAACCATGTTCTAAGAACAGTGAGGTCTCAGAACGATTCCATTGAGAAGAAAGAGGAGAATCATGCAACTAAATCTTACTTTCATAAACGTAAATGACTTGATAATATTTTAGTTGTTCGTAAGTTACAGTGAGCCCCTGGGTGCTGATCGGTTGATTAGTCTGTTCATGCCAGGTCTGAGTATAGTGCTGCAGCAAACTGAAAGACGGGGGCTTAAATGTGAGGAATTAAATTTTTAGAGACAAGGTCCAGGTCGTAGATCTCATCCTTAAATACTTGCTTTACAATTGACTATTGGCAGTAGATTAACATAAATTAAAGATGGCAGTTGGTAATATTGTAGTGTGGATAGATCTTGTTGTGTGGATTGACACACCCCTAATTCTAAGGGTCATTGAAAATATCTCTATATTTTTTAAAAAAACCCTTTTTGTTGTTCTTTTTGGGGAATTCTACTTTCTAACCTGCAGGACCTTTATTTTTAGAATTGGTCTAGAACAAATTTTGGTAAGTTTTAATACTAATTGTAAATTAATACCAGCCTAGATTTATTGATAGTGTTGTGTTGCGGTGGTGACAGCAGCCTGGTATTTTTCTGAGTCGTTTTTGAAACACGTGGACAACCATGAGCTTCTGAAGAGTTTTTTATTATATCATTGCCTGTGTATTTAGAATGATTATACTGTGATCTGGTGCAGAGTATTAAACGAAGTAACAGCTTGTCTTTTACGTTCTTGAGTCAATCTCCAATTTTTATTGGCACTTACATATTTCATTGTTTATTTTATTAAGTGAAATCTGTTTCTTTTATGTCCTGTGCAGAATGTGAAAGATGATGGGCAGCACGTATGGAGACTGAAGCACTTTAACAAGCCTGCCTACTGTAATCTTTGTTTGAACATGCTAATCGGAGTAGGCAAGCAAGGTCTCTGCTGTTCTTGTGAGTATAAGCATTTCAGTGTCTGTTTGCCTACACTTCTATTCCTAGAAATGTTGCTCTCACTGCATAACAAAGAACTACTAGCTTCCCAGTTCAAACCCATTGCCAGCACAGTGGCGTCTCCCCCTTTGTCTTCTACGCTTGAGTTCTCAAGGTTCCATTTTTAATTTTTTCAGGCTATTGGGCTTTCAAAGCTGTTGGTCAAGGGAATTTTCTGTATTACAATAGCTCTCAACGTTAGATTCCTTTGGAGGTTGCCTCTTTATCCTTTTTTTTCTTTTGTTTTCTCTTAGTAAGTGTTATGCTTATGTATTTATTCATAATTTTTCCTATTCTTCAATAGGTATCAGCTTTACTAGCATCTAACTTCTGAATTTGTTTATTCAGATTTTGAGCAGAATTCTTGCTTTGTTAATTGGGAAGGTCAAAAATCCCAGGTCTCTAGAAATCAAGTTTCTGTAGCACTTGTAAGGCTTTGTATGTTTACTTGGTTTGGAACCATAGCTCTCAGTCTTGCCATCCTTTCACACATCACCTGATGATAGATTTTAAGGTAAAGCACAGACAAACTGCTGCATCTAGTTTAACCTTCTGTTAGATGCAGTGTCTACAGTTCAAATCCTTTTGTTATATCTATGTTTCTCCTAATAATCTGTGTTTGACCAGCTCTAACCTTTATCTTGAGAAATCAAATCTTGCTGAAAGACACCTTGTCTCTGTTTGAATGTTTCAAGAGATGGATGATCCGTATCTTTCTTTTGTGGTGTGTTCCAGTGATTGATCATCGTTTTTTAACAAAGACCTATTTTCTGATTTGAATATATCTGGTAGATGGTTCCGATGATTGGTTCATGTTATGCCCTGCTCCATTAGATTAATGAGATCTTTAGTACCCACTGTATTCTTCTCATGATGGTATCAAGTCACCTTTCATTGTTCTTTTTGATAAATTACTGGGTTTCCTAGTGTAACTTATTTCTCCATTTTTGATATGAAAGATAGCCCATCACAGCTGATCAGGACCTTTCTGCCTGTGGAGTTCTATTGATTTAATTTGAGATTAGTCTGAATGAACGAGGGTTTTGGAAGCAGCCATTTCTCTTTCCTCTGAGGGCTACAGATCTCTTGAAAACATAATTCAAATGTAAATCCTTCGCGTATGGGTTTTCACATCGTATAATTTCATTCACAATATATGGAATGAAAGAGTTACATTTGTTAAAATTCAAACAAATAGAAATTGCATAATTTCGGATTAATAAATGCTGATGTCAGTAACTGGAATATATATAATGCTGAACTGACTATTAGATCTTGAAATGTTACATTCTTAAATAATCCCTTATGTCAGACTGACATAAGACCTCTATATGTGTTTGAAAATTCTCTTGAGTGAGTAATGTACATCATGCTCTTTGGTAGTTATCAGAAATGTGTAGGTGAATTTTATATAAAAGCGAACTGCCCCAAAAAGACCAGCCTTTCAAGAGCTGTAATTTTCCATGTAGCAATGTACCTCTTTAAAACCTGTTTGTTATTGTGCTTGGCATTTACTTGAGCGGAATGATGGTCCCAGAGGATCTGAAGAACATCCACATGCTCTTTTCAGGTACTTCGTGCAGCAAGAGTACAAAACTCTTACGCTATTTCCTAATCTCTGAGGTTTTTTTTCTCCAATACATTTTCAAAACGTTGCTATAGATTTCATTATTTGCATTTTAGATTGTGTGGGAGGAAAAAAAAAAAAGGAAACTGCAGGGGGCTTCACCATCCCTCCATGGTCCAATCAACAATGTTACTCCCTGCAGCTTGTCTGATTAATGGCTGCGCCTCCCACTGGGTTTGTGTAATAGGTGCAAGCAAGGTGTTTAGAAGTACTTTGTGCTTAATTGCTCTCGAGGTCAAAAGCGTGAGACATATACCATGCAGGGAGAAATTCATTCGCAGTTTTTAATAGTTGACTCCACTGAATGCAGGTATAAGCTGTAGGATTCTTTCCTCATCCAGGCACGGTTGTGTAGTTGCAGTCGGGAGAGCTTTGCCTTGCACGCTGGGGTTTGTACGGTTTCCAAATGTGGTTAGTGTGATCTTTAGAGACTCCATCAACCATAGCAGTTCCCTAAAACTAGGTATGGAGGGGCGAGGAGGAAAAAAATATTCTCAGGATCAGGTGTTTGGGAAAGTAAGAGTTATATTTGGGGTGATTACGTGGAATGCCTGAAAACAATTGCTATCTGAAAATGGACTAATCAGCCATTTAAGATTTATAAATCAATAGAAGGAACAACATAAATTCATTGGCTTTTATTTTTGTGCTTGCCAGATGCTCTCATGCCTATAGTTTGTAAAATATAGATTTCTTTCTACTAGCAAATGACACCAAACCATTTGGCAGTCATCAGTTTGTCTTTAATATTTTTGTCATTTGGGAATTATTGTGAAAAAAATTTAGTGAGCTCTGATTTAATTAAGCATTTCCTGTTATGCAATGATAGTGCATTCTTGGATTTCTCACTTGCATAATATTTCCTGTTCTAATTGGCCTTTTGTATTCCATGGAAAAAGCAGTCTAGTTTGAGATTTCATTGACTGATTGGATTGATTATATAGAGATGGCATGCTGGTAATGTTTTTTTTTTTTTTTCTTTCACAAAAATGTAGTCAGAAACACCATTGTCTTGCGGCCTATTTGCGTTTTCTTTCTTTCAGTTTGCAAGTACACGGTCCATGAGCGCTGTGTCTCAAGAGCTCCTGCATCTTGCATCAAAACATATGTGAAGTCCAAAAAGAATACCGATGTAAGTTTGGGGTAGCATTCATTTGCCATGTAGCTGTTAATTTAGTAACTCCATCTCTATCCACGCTTTTCTTTTGCAGGTAATGCACCATTTCTGGGTAGAAGGCAATTGTCCAACAAAGTGTGATAAGTGTCACAAAACCATAAAATGTTACCAAGGCTTGACTGGACTTCACTGTGTTTGGTGTCAGATCACGGTGAGTATTCTGTAGTAAAATCTTTAGCGCGGGTTAAAAAAGCCTGCTTATCTTTTTTTACAGCCTCCTAATTCAAAAGTTTTGTCATCAGAATGAGTAGTGTGGGTTTAAGAAATGGTATATGCAGAACATTCATATAAGTCCTTAATTATTACAAGCAAATACACTTAAAGGTCCCCTCTCCTTCAAGAAAATATACAAATGAAAATAATATATGTCATTCTGAAGAGCAGAATTCCCAGTCTACGTTACAGAAAATTTATAAGAGAGCTTCCAGCACTGGGGGAAGTCAAGGTCACTGTGACACTAGGGCAAATCCTAATTTGTGGTGTACTGACAGGCAAATAAAATTGAGGACATCTGGTAGGATACAGTGATTTCAAATGTCTGGGAATAATAGCAGAGACATCTTGATAATATACTAATCTGTGCAGCAAGTCTAATATATACAACTTTTCTGTGCTCCTTGTTCAGCAGGAACCAATAACTGGAACTAATGACATTCAAGGAACACTGCCCTTATAAGTGAGATCTTCATGCTAGAGGGAGCAGTACCAGTATTTCTGTTCCTTGCCGGGGCAGGATTTAAATCTAAATGGGGAGAGATTCAGCCGCCTTCTAGGGTTTTTGATTTGGGTTTTTTTGCTGATATTATTATTGTTATTGTTACGGAACAGCAGTTGTTTGTTCAGTGTTTTAAATACTGATATGAGACGGAGGCATTAGTGGATGTTTGTTTTCAACCTACAGGTTTGGATGTTTTATGACATATTTTCTTAGCACAAGAATACAAAATATGAAACATCATCGAAGAAAATAGATCCAGAATAAATTCAGTGATAAGCTGTTGTGATTACTTAAAAACCAATATTTTAGAAGAAAGCAAATATGTAGTCCAGATTGCTGTCAAAATTTGGATAATTTATGTAGAGTGTAAAACACCCAATCCAAAATTTCCGCATGCAGATAATTAAGTGTAGGCAATGGCTATCTGTGTTTAGACAGATAAATAAGACTATTCCACTCTAGATATAGAAGCATTCATATCCTTATAATATTTGTATATCATTCAAGAAACGCAAATTATGTAAGTTTCTACCTTAAAGTTGAAGGAAGTTACAAATTCTGTAGCTTACTGGAAAAATTATTTTCCCATTATTTCATGTGAATCTAGCCCAGATTTGAAAAGGACTTTTACTTCTCAAAGGTTCATATCAAGATTTAGAGGATTTTCTCAAGAACTGATATTCACTGAGGAAATACCAAGGAATGGTTTATCATTGAAATCACTGTGAAGAAAGAGAATAAAGTCTTTTGAAAATATCTTAGGTGCTTGTGTGCATATTTAAATGCTTAAATGGCTATCAAAATTCCAATTAAAAATTGACACTTTGTTTTTGACAGCCGAAATTGAAAATGTTGGCACTGAGTTTTACAATTTTGGAATTGTATTTCCATCAGTAATATAAAGATTTTAATTTCCTGTAACATAAATGTATTTTCAAAATGACTTCATTAATATTTTTATTCCATTTTTATGGCTTCAGGTGTAGCATAGAAATAACTGAATTTGCTTTGCAGTCTCCACATTCCTTGCATTTCTGTGTTCTGTATATCTGTTGCAATAACTTTCTTTGCTAATAGTAATTTTATTACTGAAAAAACCCAGTGTTTTAAATTTGAACAGATGCATGATTTTTGAATTGAGATTCTGAAGTTACATAATTATCATCACATCCTTCACACATTTTCAACTCCTTATACAACACCACATTTAGGGCTTGTTGCTGACTTTTTGTAATGTAAGAGGATGCTAGTTATTACGCAACTAATTCTGAGCCTCTTAAATATCTCTCCTTCTTATAACTTAATAGGGTCACTTCTAATGTCAAATAACTGAATCAAATCCCAAAATTTAGAGCTTTTTTTCACTAAAGAGGCTTATTATACTGAGTTCTTAGTCAGGCCTGTGGTTCCCTCTTCCATATACTTGGTAGTTCTCTACCACAGTCTTGTAAGTAGGTTTTTTTCCTTCTTTTTCTTTCCAGTGAATGTTTTTTTCCTAGATTGCAGGCATCTGGTTGTGAGGGAGGTAATATTCTAAAGGAGCTAGGTTTGGGGTAAGGGAATTTTAGGAAAATGGATTTAAGACCTGCTAAAACATGTTTTTGAGAAGAGATGCATATTGTTTCATTTCATCATATCAAAGTGTTATTTTCATTACAGCTCCATATCTTCTACCATTTCTGTTGTCTGCTACGCGCCAATTCTGTTGTCAAAGATCAGCAGAGACTAATAAGAAGATTAAGCTATTTTTTTCATAGATAAGTTTGCATGCCACCGAGTAGCAAAGCTGCTAATTACCACTGAATGTGTGAAGATACTTTTATTTGATGTAGCATGGCCTGGTGTGCATTAATTATGGTACAAGTAGCCTTACCACTGAGGCAGAGAATTAGCATGACAAATGATTTAGATTACAGGGCTACCAAAATACCCTCACAATCGAAACTCGTTAGACTTTTATTTTCTGTTGCTAAGTAACTGCCTGAAAAGGTAACTTTGTGGTATAAATTAATATGGGCAAGGCTAATTTTCGGTGTCATTCAGTTTGAAATTCAGAAATGTTATGTCAACATTAACTGTACCAGATAACTTTATGAAGACCATATTGTTGGTAAAGCTTATATACATGAGCAACTGATACAGTTTTATTGTAATTTTTATAGAGTTCATACTGACATAGTTAAATCATCTAAGGAAAAATGAGTCGGTCATTGAAAAAAAATATGATTTACAGATGGAGATGTTGAATTACAGATTTTATAACAGCTATTGAACCTGTTGAACTAATCCTGCCTGCTACCTATTATACCAGTTAAATCACTTGTTAAACAAGATTTTACTTCAAAATTTCTGATATTTATAATCCTGATTATTTTTCTTTAATGCAAATATACATATCTTCTCAAGAAATAAAATATTCATCTCTATGGAAAATGCAAGTTTACATGAAGAACTTAATGCACAGTTTAATGAATCAAAGCAGAAATAGAATCATAGAATCAATTAGGTAGGAAAGGACCTTTAAGATCATCGAGTCCAAATTAATAGCCTGGTGTTATCTAAGAAATGTGTAGATGTGGCACTTCAAGGCATGCTCTCAGTGGCCGAGATTGTACGGGTTATTTTTGTGTGTATGGTTGGACTCAATGACCTCAGAGGTCCTTTCCAACCATTTCCAAGATTCTGTGATAATAAACTTTCACCAAATTTCACGATATGAAGTTGTATTTCATTGTGGTTATCTCTAATAATATTTTTAAATATACCAATTAAATGTGAACGCTGTGCATAGCCTGGGCATGCAGCTGGGATTTCGAACGGCGTAGCTGGATATCTCTATGTAGAGACATTTGAATTCAGTTAAATCCTGAAATATCAACAAGTACTCTTGCTAATGCAAAATATTTCAATAAATATATCATTATTTGTTGGCATTTTATGTTGATGTTATATGCACATTTTATCCCTTCCACCTATGTTAAGTGGAAGGGGAGTAAGCCAATACTCTTTCAGTCAGCAGACCTGAGGATATTCTTGCCATGTTTTCAGGGTAAAACTCTTCTCATTGCTTTCAAGACTGGATGATTGCTAAGATTAAAGTAGTAAAAGGAGAGGAATTCAAGTTCCTCAGCAGTGAGTGGAAGCTTGAACATTGATTGAATCAAGACCAAATTTTTTCCCAATATAGCTTGAGGCTCTTAGATATTCCTACATTATTATCTTATATTTCATATATATTTTCATAGCTATTGCAGCATCAAAATTGAATTGGTGGTGACTTTATCAACTTCAGGTAGGAAGCAGAGTTATACCAATAATATCAAAGGCTGCTCTGAATTCCCCTGGGTAGCCCACTAGTAGCAGAGCAGAAGTTCCAAACTTGGTGCAAGAAGCTGTCTTCTGAAACGAAGGGTTTGGTCACAAATGTAACAGCTGACTTCATGCCACCCAACTGCCATGCAGTGCTCTCATTTGGTGTGCTGGACCACTTGTGCAATGTCCAAACTGGAAAATATTTTGACCCGCTGTTCTTTGCTTCAATATGAATTCATTTGTTTTGTTAACCCTAAGAGGCTTTCCACGGCAGTGCGTTTCATTTTCCCTGTAGTGCTCTAGTCATAATTAGATCAATTAAACTCGCCCCATTCTAGCATACCCAATTTTAAACTTTAGGATTAAAATGTCGAAGTTGAATCTTCATTTTTTTGTCTTCCTGTAGTTGCATAACAAATGTGCTTCACATCTGAAACCTGAATGTGACTGTGGACCTTTGAAGGACCATATTTTACCACCCACATCAATCTGCCCAGTCGTATTGGTGAGTTGTCGTGTGTTTATTTCGTGTGTTAATCTTCCGTCATAGGTAACAGCTATAATGATGCTGGAACTGACTGCCAGAGTAATGCGTTAAATTCACAGAACTGCCTTGACCCTTAAACACGATGGGTAGTCCTGACTGATGAGTTTATAGGCACAAGGTTGCTTTATCCTCTGCATATTGCATTTTCCTTCATGTGAGAATGAACTTTCTGTAGGGCATATTATAACTGAAGCTGACTCAGGTTTTATCACTTTACTCAGGCTGTACTTACCAGAAACTGTATAGGCAGAACACTTCTACGTTTTACATCTTTTATAGATCCAACTTCCCAGAATAATGAAGTTATTCTTATGGACAGTTTTTGCTTGGGATGCATATTGTATATCTGCAATGCTGAGGTCTCTGAGCTAAGCCGGAGGTTACCCAGAATGATGACACTGGTCTTGCAGTAAGCTATGCATCAACATTATGGTATATTTTATTCTGCAGTCGCGGACAGTAAATTCCTCTGTCCACAAAAAACAATAACTCAATTCAATGAAAATAAAAATGCATGCTCTGTGTAGGTTGTATAGAAAAGAGCTGACCGGTTTATAATGAAAAAAAGGACTTTGGAATTAACTTATGTATTCCTATATTAAATTGGATGTTTTATGCTGATGAAAGTCATAGCATCATCATATTCATACCAGAACAGACACGTGGTCTTTTTACTTTAAATATATTTCATAATAAGAGTAAGAAATGCTTGAACCTAAGAAAGTATTGTTTATTGCATGTAGGAAAACCAAGAAAATATACCTTCTGATCTTGAACCTATATCTGATCGTTAATAATAATAGTCATGTTTATTGTAAATTACTTTTTTTTTCTGATTAATCCTTTTGGCTGTTTGTTTATAAATCTGCTAAGGGATGGATGCTAGACTTTGGCCCTGTACTTGAGTAAATTGGGACTATTCCATTGCTGTCAAAGGAGGTAACGCAATGGAGAGCTGGCTTCAATATTTATGAAATATTTTTTAATAGTTTTGAAAAGTCATAAGAGTAGTTTTGTACTTTGTCTGTGACAGTATTTTGATATTACTTGGACAAGTTCTGAATAATATATGTAAAATATTACTTCAAGTTTGTTGGATCATTACATTATTTAATTTTCTGGATTTTAGGTCATACTTAAAAAGGTAACATGCAGAAATTATGATTTTGGTGTTGGACTGTTTTTGTTTTATTGTTATTTATTGCTTGCCATTCTTATAAACTGGATAAAGCCTCCGCATGAAATTTCATCTTCAATTATATTTGCGTAACTCCATTTTCTTTTCAGGAGAGGAAGAGGGATAGAGGAATTAAGATTTTCATTCCACAATTGGAGTTTAGTTAAGTTGTTTAGAGGATATATAAAACCACTTGAGTCAAATCACCCTTGAATAGGTTTGTTTTAGCTGCAAATTTTGGAGGCATAAGCAGGAGTAAATATGTTTTCCTGTATCAGAATCGTGTTTCAGTATCACATACTAATAATGTAATATAAAACACGTATTTAAGCACAATATATGTTGTTAGAAATTGAAAATATATTTTACTGTGATTTAATGGGAACTTTAGAATTATGTAGTATATTTGTTCATCAATTAGTTCTTCTGAAACTGCATTAAAATCCTGAGTATACTTACATTACAAATAATTCATCAGTGACCTAGCAAATAGGAATTCCTCCAAGAAATGATTGATTACAGTGTGCATATTATTTATCTTAGTAATTTTTTTTTTAATTAGTTTATCCCATTTCCTGTTATGGGGTTTCCGCTTAAGAAGCCCATACTTCAGTGTATGTGAAACCAACACTCTCATCAATGGCAGCAAAAACAGCGAATATATCCAAGTCAAAAATGTCTAAAGATACGACAGCAAGTGTGTCTGTTAATAGAAATTATATATTTAGATATATCAGGTAATACCTTATAGAGGAAGGGTCTTTCACATAGGAGACACGTTTAGCTTCAGTGGTCAGCTGTGCAGTGATATTGCAATACTACATATATGTGGAGGATAAAAAAAAAAGCAGATAACCACAATGCCTTCTGTGTCAGGTTTATCCTTGAGTATTTTGGGGCACCAGAAATGGACGTATCTCCTTCTCCCATATAGTTATAAGAATTGTGGGAAAATAGTAAGTCAAAAATCTTGTATCTTTGATATCCCAAAAGTTTTGGCCCTTCCTTCCTTCTTTAACTTCGGAAGTCCAGGCTTCTCCCTGAAAAATGTCAGAGTTGATGTCACATGCTTTTTCATTAGTTTTCCTTCAAGAGTAGTGTCTAAATCTTAGAATCATAGAGGGGTTTGGGTTGGAAGGGACCTTAAGGATCATGGAGTTCCAACCCCTCTGCCATGGGCTGGGACACCTCCCACCAGACCAGGTTCTCATCTTTTCTCCTTTGCAGGATTAAGGACATTCATGTTTTTTCCTTTCTCATCCAGCATGTCTCATTTCTCAAGTTCTTGTGAAGTCCGTTCTTGACTCTTACTGCAGAGATAAAGAAATATTTTTCCTGAAACTGCCTTTCACATCACCGTGTATTATACCAGAACTACCAAACTGGTCTCTCAGTAGAAATTTGTTGTTCGAGTCTATATCCTCCATTTTGCCGTTTCCTAGATATCTACTGACATCCAGAATGACTGCTAAAACTGTGAAGAATAAATAAAATACTTACCCTTCCTGATTGTAGTAACACAAAGGGTGGCGTTTCCCCTTAACCATAGCCATCTTGGCTCAGGTGACGGTTCTAAATTACTTGTTTAGGGTATCTTTAGACACAAGACAGATTCCTCTAAAATAAAGTGACTGACGTGATCCTCTCGTGGTGTCCTTTCTCTTAATGGCTGGAGAGAGAACGTAAATGCCTGGTCATCTGACAATTCAAGTTAAATACGAGGACTCCCATCTGCAAAACTGCACAAAATGGACCTTATCCTATTCAAAAATATAAGCTATGTTCTCAGCTGAAAAAGAAACCACAGGGAAACTCCCGCAGTTGATACTGTCCATATCATGAAAGAACCACGTAGCTGTCTAGATTCAATGCCATATAAAGCTTTTTCATATCTCACTGCAAGACTTTTAAATATTTCAGTTAAATGCAGTCTGTTGACTTTAAAACCAGTCCTTTTTACTCTTCTGTTTACTGTATATAGGGCTTGTTGTATGGTGAAGTTTTTTGCTGAAGTTAAATGAGTTTTGTTATAAACTGTGTGTGCAGATCTCAAGTGATAGTCTTTTAATAGATGTCAGATACACTTTAATGTTACTCTCTTTTATTTCGGTAACGTTTTAATTAATTCATACTGATTGAATAAATGTACATTGAGACTTGTTTCCTAATGAGGGCACATTTAGAGGAAAGGTTTTGCATCATTCTGATATCCTGTGGGTAATTATATCCTAATTATATGGTGGGGGGAAAATAGTCTATAACTCAGTGCTGATATTGTTCATTGGACCCAATTAATTACATGCACATAATGAAAGTTCATGATAAGGTTGACTGGCAGTGAGTTTAAAAATCTTTAACTCAATTGAATCCTAGCCTAGCAAGAGTACAGAATTAGATCATAACCAGGTTAAAACCTGGGTATTGGAATGAGATGAGTGAGTAGTGAAGAAAGGAGATTGGGCTCTCCTTCTCCCTCCGCCCTTCTATAAGGCAGAAAAGGAAAAACACTAACGTACATTTTGGCTTCTTCATTTCATGCCTTCCTTTACTTTGCTCTCTTTATTGATGGACACATAGGATGTTCTAATTCGCATTTAAGTTTGTGGAAAAGTAATTAGATTTTTCTGTTTCCCACCAAAATAGATATAGCCTTGGATAATGACATATCAACCAATAAAGACCTACTATTTAATAAATATTGATTTATTTCATAATGTATGATGATTTTGAGTTTCCTATTGTTTATGTGAGTTTTACAGCTAATTATTGTTTACTTAATTTCTATCATTGGTATTTAAAACTGTAATAAAAACTGCTGAACATGGGATAAAAAGAAAATTATGGAATAAATTATAAAACAGAAGGTACCACGATTACAGAGTGTTACTATATGGCAGTTATCACTGTCTCCATAGTAAACAGTTTATTTTAAAGGGTGTCTGGTGTAATATTTGAGACGTGAAGTGAAAACAATACAATTTAAAGTTGGATGTGTTTCCTTGTGTTTGATTTTCAACTTCGTTGTTCAGCATTCTGGGACAAATTAATCATCTTCATAAAAAGTTTGGAACAACTAACTTTTTGTTTCTTTTATGAACGAATTTGGCTCTTCTTTTGCCTAGAGAAGATTTTTATATATTACTAGGACAAAATCATTTAAACATAAATTCTATTAATATAAATATATAATATAGATAGAGTTTTTTATAGAGAAAGAAATTTTATACATCATAAAGTAAATGTGTTTTTATACATCTAGTACAAAACATGATCATAAGTTGTATACACTTGACCTCATTTTAAAATATAAACAACTGTTTATTTTGGTGCAGGAAACAGATGTATCTGATTTGGGTTGTGTTTGAGTTGGTTTGGAGTTTTATTATACAAGATTATAAATGTTCAAAAGTCATCTGTTTAAAGCTAGTTCTATTTAGGCACCTAAAACAATACACACAAATGTTTTAGCTAAGCAATGTGCCTTGTGCAGCTAAACAGTATTTATTATGAACTGTAGCTTCAAACTTTTGTGTAAATATAGCAAGCCTCTTGTGATGCTGGCAAAAAAAATAATACAGAATAAAACTGAAAATATTATACGAAAATTTTCTTTGGCTGTCAGTATTTAGAGGGACTAGACAGAATAGCCAATGCCAGCAAATTTTAATAGCTATTTTTCTGTGTCTTATAATAAGTTTTATTCATACTGTTGTCCTGTGAGATAGGTACATGTTCCTTACGTAGGAAAGCAGAGATGTAGAGAAATTAGCAGTTGGAGAAAAGAGAATTAGCAGTTGGAGGTTGAAGAATGAGCTTTCTAAACCCTTTTCCAGCTTTTAATCCTAAAATAATTCTTCTCTTTTTATTATGGTAGAGATCAGCTGTAACTCAGTTGAATCCAGGCTCAACATGGAGTGCAGAAAGTCAGTGCAGTGTGTCAGCATCTTTATGAGCAACTCGGTCCTCTGAAGTTGAGTTATAGCCTTATTCTGAGTTTCTGAACAAAGATACTACGTAACAAGCCCAGTTATTTGAAAATATATTCAGGACTATACGAGAGGGAAACTTAAATCTGGTTGTTGAATATTAGGTAATGACATAACAATTGAAACATTTAAAAAACAAAACAAAGCACTTTTTTCCTTTTCAATTGTCTATTATATTGCAGAATTCAGTCCTCTCAGAATCTAAACCAGACTTGAAATATAATGGTGTGCTTATCTACACTAAGAGCTTTTTCATTTCTTTGAAGTCAGAAGGAAATTAATAATTGCCCTGGAGGAAAATGTATCTTCCTAACTAATTATCTGTTCGGCAAACACAGTTCAATGTTAAAATAATCAGATGCTGATAAACTGAAATGGCAGCCGTTCAATCATTTTAAGTTATATCCAGATGCCTGCCCACAACTCATCGCTACTGTCTGTCCCTAAGTTTATTCCTTACATCCTCTCTCATTGCAGTTTAATATGTTTCTATTTTCAAAATCCTTTTCCAAGTCTTTTGTCTTTCTTGGATGATGTATACAATTGCCAGATATAGTCCAAGTTAATTTTAATTTGCGATTTAAGTTGAAGGTCTTGGGCCCTACACTTGGTGTATGTTGATGCTTGTATTGAATGGGTGCAAGGTGTGAGGCAAGTTATCTTCAGCCTGAACTAAGGCCAACATGAACTAACGTGAACTAAGGCCAACATGCTAAATGAGAAATTCTTGATTGTGGTTTTGATCTTTATTAAGAGATATTAAACTATCAACATACAGTGTATATATACAAAGTTATCATGTGGTGATGCCTTGTTCAGAACAATCTTCTGGTTGACTGTTTTGGAAGGTATTCTCAAATCACGTCATCTCTATTCCAGCCTTGTCTGATTCCACATGTTTTTGGCTACTAGTAATATGGGTGAAAAATATACCTCCTTCTGATTGACATGATGCGAGGGGTAGTTTTGGGGATTTAGGTTATTTTTTTTCTTAGTTTTGTTTGTTTGGTTTTTTTTTTTGTTGTAACTGTTTCTGTCAAGACAGCTCTCAATTAAACTGAAAGCAATATCTTTCCATTACAGTGTAGGTACATGCAGCTCACTGGACAGTATTTTTGCTAGTGAATAGGTCGCTAGTCTTGTTCATGGGATGACTTTTACCTTCAGCCCATGGATATAGAGCTATGGCTCTATGAGCTTTTGAGGCAGCATGATGTGGTATTGGAATATTGGCCCTTCTGATTAGTATGTAGACAGGGTTAGAGCTGTAACTGTGAAGACAATCAGGTACATTTTCGAAATACTTTATCACATCTAAATCATAGTTAGATGTGATGTCTAATGGATATTTCAATATATTACTTTCCAAATTTAGTAGTGACGGTAGCTTTTTCACCGTTTTCAGAGTGTCTGAATCTTTGATTCTCTTTGGTTATTGTGTAACTCTGGACAGAAATTGATGGGAATGGAATTTATGTAAGCAAAGTTCATGAGATTACAGTCTAGACCTACCTATTCTAATATTTCATTGCAGATTAAAGCACAGGTTTTGCATCTCTTGGAGACCCCATGTTATTAAGCAAAATAGCTTTTAGGGATCATGGAGCAACCTTCCTCCAAGTTCCTTAAAAAACTGCAAAGCATCAGTTTGTTATTCAAGTCACATATTTAAGTTTCTATGGCCTTAATTCTGCAAATATTTGAGGATACCTTACACGATATTCCTTGCATTCCATCTGATCTTCCATGAGCAGATTCCCCTGATCACTGTCTTTCAAGTTTCAAAGTTCTAAAATAAGAAAAATTTTTATAACTCTTTCACTTTGTGTATTAATATAGAATTTGGTTCTCTCCTTATGCACTCCCATCCCCTGGTTGGGCTTTAGGGTATATCCCTCATCTGAGAGTATATGGTATAAAAGAAGTAACTATCATACAGAAGAAATCTCAAGTTTTCAGTAGTTACTTGACTAACTGTAGTGGTATTAACCATTCACTAATGGCTTTACAATTGTATTAATATAAAATGGTGGTAAATGTATAAAATAAATATATTTAAATAATCTCAGCT
This sequence comes from Pedionomus torquatus, assembly GCA_013398155.1. Lineage (NCBI taxonomy): Eukaryota > Metazoa > Chordata > Aves > Charadriiformes > Pedionomidae > Pedionomus > Pedionomus torquatus. The sequence continues at coordinate 271,035 of VZRU01012604.1, read as the reverse complement.
ATGTAAAGAATAATCCAAAAAAATAAATTTACGCTTATTAAGAGACAAGATGAGAATTTTTATTGCATTGGCACTGGATTCTATTAGTTGTTAAAAAGGAAAGAGGTAACTGTTTAGTAATCTGTTAGTTACCTAATTTGTGTTTTCATAATAGCTGTGATACAGTATGATATTTCTAAATGTCAGTGTTTTGAGTAAAGGAAAAGACTGCACCTCTGTATAAAAAAAAAAAAAAAGTAGAGATACTTTTTGAGGATAAGTGTTGTATAACTTGTCAATTGTAGTAGAAGATAGCTTTTACAATGAGATTCCTTGCTTTGGATGAGGAATCAAAGGTTTGGAATATAAAATAAAAAGAATACTCCCCAAGTAGCTCTTTTTAATACTCGAAAGAATATAGTCCTCAGATTTATTAATGGTTTTGGCTGGTAATAAAGTGATACCAGAATATAAATTATTGAACATGACAGGCAAAACATTGGGGGAGCACAGTTGTGCAAACGTGGAAAAAATAAAAAAAGCGCTGTGTACGGTTGTTGTTAAGTCCAACTGCTGCAAGGTAAGGTTCCTTATGAGCATTTTCTCTGTGCCCCTCACCATCCCAGCTGTTCTGTGTTCCAGCCTAACGTTCTCTTTTTCCAACAGACGCTACCCACTTTAGGAGGTTTGCTCCCTGAGGTGCGTAACGGGAGGCATCCATGTGCGCACGAGTTACTAACTGATCATGATATTATACATTCTTCCTGCTACAAAAGTGCATTTTGGGGCTGAACTAAAAATCCAGACCTGGTATTCAGTGGTGTCCTTGTCTTATTTATCAATTCTTTTTTCTTATTTGGATGGATAAGGGAGAGATACAATTGAATAGTTCTTATCTGACAGTGATCTCTCTGGAGCAACACTGATTGGTAGAAGCTCCAGTTAATGGATATTAACTTCAGAGTGGTCAAGGGGAGAAAAATAAAGGTATGAGAGGTGAAAAAATGGGTGGAAAAAAAAATTTGTGTTGTGGTAAGTGCTATTATGAAAGGTATGTGCTCTGGCACCTACCAAAAGAACAGAAAACCTTGATTCTTCGAGCCATCAAAATGTACAATAGCTTTTAAAATGCTGTATTCGGTATCTCTGTCAACCTCATGCATGCCCACTAAACAAAATTTTTCACAGATTCTTTTATCATTTTGTATGCTTTAATTAACAAGCTATTAAATGCAGCACAACTGTTGCAGAAACTTTTCTTACCTCGAAAAATAAAGTTTTGCATTTTGTAAAACCATTTATGCAATGCATGTCAAATGTGACTTAATATTGTTAGAATTTGAAGGCTGTTATCCACAGATGATCTTATTAAGCTGTTATTATCTCATTAAAAAATTACACTGTTTAGTTCCTGACACTCTCAGATAGCACAGTTATGTTATAGTTCCTGAAAGAAAGTTACTCAAACAGTCGTGTGCAAGTGGATTAGAAAGCCAGCTTTCTATCTCATATATAAAACAAAGGATCTGTGCCAAGAACATTTTAACGAATTTTTTTTTTTTCTTTATGAAATGATACATCTTTTCTCATGTTCCATTGATAGATTTAGTCAGTAGAATTAAGATATACATTGCTGTGTTATTTTATACGAACTGTATATTTGGATCCTCACCAGCAGGGCACATTTCTAAAAATTATAGGGCGTAGAACTCTTAAGAAATCTAGAACCTTTTACCAGCTTCTTCAGAAATGTTTCAGAGAGTGCTATTGGTACAGGCGGTGACGTGTAGTGGATGGATACAAGATGTGCACTACAAAAGACTTTATCCTTACTTCATTCAAAAATCATTATTGAGGGAAGGACACATTCAGTTATAATGAGGGCAGGTATCCATATTTGATTATTTATTTATTAATAGCACTCTAGACAACTCTGTGTCACGAATACCCTTTTTCCTTTACGAGGTGTATGGCCTTTTCCACGTGAGGTGGATGGCCCAACCTCGTGTAGTCACCGCTTAGGAGAAGCTGGCTTTGTCCGTGAGTCAAGCAATTGTTTTGCTTATGGGGCAGGTAATATATATATAATATATATAATATAAATTGGAAAAGCGATGTTGCTAATGCAGCAGTCATGCGGCCAGGGCCAGCAGGAGGGTATTTGCTGCTGTGTCTGTATCATGCTGGAACAACAAAAGAAAAAAAAATAAAATAACAATATCCAAAACTTTGCTTGAGGTAATTGTTACAGCATTTTTTTTTGTGATTGATAACAGCAGGTTTGGGTGCTGTAATAAGCGTCCTTTGTATAAAGACAGTTCTCAGGGGTGTATAAATACCTTCCCTCTAAGTAGGAGCATGATACAAGAAGATTCTTTCGTGCCACGCTCGTAAGTTAGACCTCTTTTGAACAGTGGCTTTTTAACTCTCTAAAAGCATGTACTGTACTGGATCTGTTCCTTTCTGTTACCTTTTTCTTTGAACTATCACAAATATGTTGTCTAGCTTAACATTTTTCTAGACTTTCTAAAATTTGCTCTCCATCTCTGGTTTTGATTAGAAATAGTTTTTTTTCATGAGCTGTGTATCTGCAATATTGAAGTCGGATTTTTTTGAAGATCTTGCATTATCCAAGAGGCAGATTGGCTCCAATATAAAATCCTGTTTAACTGTGGTAGACTTACTTTTATAAAATGTAGTGACTTTTAAGAGCAGTTATTCACAAAATTGTTTAAAGCCTCGAATATATGTATATGCCACTTATATATGTAATGAAGTGTGAAGTGTCCTTCGTACTAAAGCTTCTTACTCTCTTTCCTTGGCACTAATGGATGCTGCTGCACATTAATGTTTTGTGGCAGTTGACAAACATGACTCTGTTTGGATGCCTCATCCTAGTTCTAGTTTCTAAAAAATCGAGTAATGAAGTGCAGAGTCAGTGATCTCTTAAGGACAGATATAGAGAGTGTTTGTCCGTGTTTTGAAGGTTAAGGCTGAGATGAATAGCTCTAATCGCTTTTACTGTTTTCCATTCAAAGCAATGATGTTGTAGTCCCGACTCTTGGACCTCCTCTCGAACTGATCAAGTTACTCAAAGCATCCAAGAGCTCTGTTAACTAACCTCTTAGGAATCTCACTGCACGTGGCAGTTTGTTATTTTTTGGGGGTTTGTTATTTTTTTTTTTTTTTTTTGTGACAGAGGTTTGACAGTCCAAAAGTCCAAAAAACCCTACGTATAGGCAGTGGGATCAGATTGCCACAGGTCCTCAAGCACTTGGCAACCTGTAGCAGCCTGGGGTGGGCCACTGCATCAGGACTAAGTTGAGCCTGTGTCAGTCCCCAAATTTAAGGACACTAAAGAATGGTCTACAACCAGTGACCATCCACATATGTGTTAGAAGGCAATCTGTTGAGATGGGAGTTATTCTTTTCCTGCCAGAAAGCCTGTTAAGACTTTTCTTACCAGTTTAAACTGCTCAGGGAGGAGTGGCGTGGATTGATTGTTAATGCCATCCCTAAGGCTTGGGCAGAAGTGGCACGGATGGGTTTGGCCTGATATGGAACATAAACGGTGACATTTAATGAACTTCTTACTGAGGGTATTTGCAGAGGCTGCTACAGTGTCCTTTGTGCTCCTTTCTTGTGCAGCAGATTGGTGCTGGTCCATTCCTCTGACCAGTTTAAAGCCTCCTTGCACTTGTGGAGTGAGGAAAATGACTCGAGTACAGTCAAGATTGGAGACTCTGATTCTATTTGATAAATATCTGCTGCCGTATTTTATGGTGTATTTTTGGGCAACCTAACAGGACATCCTGGTGCAATTTATAAAAACGATAAATGAGAGCAAATACATTTATTTTTTTCCAGAGTTCTCTGAAATGGCCTGACAACAGTTGAAAATATGATTACAGCAACATACTTCTGAGCTTTCCTCTTTCAGATGTTCATCTGATTTTGTGCTGTGTATCAGCAGCAAAAGTTGCCAATGGCTTAAAATCTGATATAGATTCTGTGGAGTTTTTCTGGTATGAAATACATATTTTATAAAAAGCCACTCAGCCAATTGATTATGGTACATTTAGGACAGATATATTTCCCCAAAGTGGTTAAGTACTCCTGAAGCATCCAACCTTTGCTAGCAGTTAGGATGACATTTTGATAAATTACTGATCTCTTATCAATGTGCTTCTTAAACGATCGAGTATTATGTATGGCTTATAAGTTTCAGAATGCCATCCTGGCAATGTCAGATTATCTTTTCACATCATTGCATTAATTTGTGTTGTGACTGCGCACTTTTCATCTATCTGTTGCCTAGTCATTACAGAATGTCCAGGCACATGGATAGATGTTACATGAAGTGGCCAGACATTGTGTAATAACTTGACTGAGATCTCATTTTCATTAAAGCAGATTCTGACATTATTCTCTAGTCAAAAAACAACTTTGTGGAGGCAAAGTCTCAGTTACAGTTGTATAGCATGATACGATGTGCTAAAATATTCCGTTTTCTCCTTTTCTCTCCTTTTTTTTCAAGGAAAGACAGGCAACAGTGAAAAAGGAAAAGAGTTGTCCCCAGCAAATGAACAAACTGGGAGAACGGAACAAAATGCAAAGAGCAAATTCCGTCACCGTAGATGGACAAGGTCTTCAGGTGTGATTATTGTTATTTTAATTTTAAGGAGATACTTGCAGGTATGAACACATTGATAGAATGAGCAGTCTTTAAAGTAAAATATTTCCTATACGTTCACCCTTCTAATATTTCACTTTAACAAAAATCATTAGCAAATATTCAAAAGTACAATAGGTAAGTTCTTCCATCTGTTCAGGAATCCTGTGGTGCAAATCTGCCTCTCGTGTGATTGATAGGATTTCCTAAGACATGAAGGGGAAGGGAAAACTAGCTATAAAACACTTACGTGAAGTTGAACTTGATTTTTTTAGTATCTGTGATGCACCATTGTGTGAATTTAACTGCCTTGATAACTGTTCATTTGGACCTGTTAATTAATAGATGGAGGAAGTATACTTCAAGGATGTTATTTGTCCAGATGTTTCCAAGTAGGTTATTTGACACATCAAAATTAAGGTTGAAGTGAGGTGTTGTCTGTAATAGCAATACCTAGAATAAAAATGGAAGGTTTTTTCTACAGGAAAAACAAACCTGTGTGTGTGCTGAGCTAATGTTATTTTAGGGAGGTTACTTAGATGTGCGCGAGAAGTTCTGCCTGAACTGCTTGACTTCTTTCCTTTGAGCTATGAGTAGTTTTGAATAAAATCAGTGTTCACTCGTATGATGCTGGTGCTTTATTACCTCAGGAGTTAAATGATCACCGTGATAACAATGTGATAATCATTTAATATACAAAGTTGACTGTTCTCTGCATCCTTTGATGTGCTGCAATTGAGGCTCAGTAAAATGTAAAAGATTCTATTATCATATATCAAATGCTGTATAGCTCATAATTATTTCATGCTATACTTTATTGTGCCAGGATACAAAGGCTTATTTTGTTGTTTCATCTTTTTAGGTTAGTGAAACCTTCTTGTTATGACAACTCAATAAAAAGGGAACAAAAAACACCAAAAACCCCTTTAAACCTATGCAGTCACATGGCTGCTCCGTGTTGGTCTAGTAGGATGTTACAGCTCTCATTATCCATGGCTTTCCTGGTTTTTCTTCCTGTACTTACCATCCTTGCAGGCTGCATTGCTGTCCAGATCAGCTGTGACAGAACACAGAGTATAAAGACCAGAGTAATGATTGACAGAAAGCTCAAATTCTGTCTGATCCATCTCAGTGTGATTAATAAACTTGGTGCTAAAGGAAGGGAATGGAGTTTTCTGACTTTTGGGTGATACCTGTGTGATTCCAGTGAGCTCAACTGGTCTTGGATACAGGAGCATCTTTGGCATCTTCTTTCAGGAGCAGCACCACGTATCATTATGAATTTTGATTTTATCCCAAGCATTAGATTGCTTGTGCTCTTAGTATATTTTCAGGTCTTTTTCAAGCTTCTTTTTCCCACTTGTGTAACATAGTGTCTAGGATGCAGTGCCCGGTCTGTTAAAAAAGGCAAACTGTTGGCATCACAGACTCTCATACAGCCTTAAATTATTAAAATTTCTGCTTTCAGCTAAGTTTGTTAGTATGATCCAAATATTAAGTACTATCTTCTCTTTCCAAGATGAATCCAAAGCCTAGAGTCTCATAATTATTTATTATTGCTTCTGAAGGAAAGAAAGAGCGAGTACTAAGATGGTAGAATAAATGTTGGCTGGAATCGAGGTGTTTTCTGAAGCACTTGGTATAGTTCTGCAATGCCACATCTGTAACATAGTGCACATTGTAGTCCTGGTAATCATAGGAAAATGCTAGAAATAATTCTGCAGTGGTTGCCCTGATTTGGTGCTTATATATGCTTTTTTGTTTTCCTCTGTTGGATAAAATTTATTTCAAGTATCCATCTTAGGACCAACTGTTAAATTTTTGATTGATATCAATAATTATAACTTGATCATTCTGAAGGCTGAGGATGGTAGCAAAGGGTGCCACAGTGAAAGGCTGGGTGCAGAGAGTAAGATTGTTAGTGGGTTTTTTCATTCTCAGATTGTATAGCTTTGGAACTATTTCCACAAAGATCTAAGTTTCCATTTATATAACTGGTAATTATTGTTAGTATTTTGCCTAAAGATAGTCTGGAGCTGATTAAAGTATACTACCCTAATTCTCCCATATCTGGCCCAAACATGGTGCTCTGATTCTAATGCTCTCCTTTTGCTGCTTTCATTTTAACATGATCTTCAGTGAACAGTAAAAGAATTTTTGTGACTTTTTATTTTTGAACATTTTCATTCAGAAAACCTGATCATTCCATTAATTGCATTGGTTTATCATTTAAGTTCCCAAGGTAACATATCAAAGATACGCAGCAAATCTTCCTACTCTTCCTTTTAGACCTCTGTTTTCAGTATGGGAGAAGCTCTATATCATTGGTCCACAACTTTTTTTTGTGGTTTGTTTTGTGATATTTTTTTTTTCAACCTTAAGTCACTTGTCCAATAACTTTGTGGAGAACGCCATCAAATCATGCTAGGCTAGTGCTTGAAAATCTTCATGGCTTCAGTCTAAATCTTCAGTTGTATTGTGTATTACATGGAAAGTTCTACATTATCTAGAAAAGTAATTTGGGAAAGCTGTAAGAAATTCAGTGAAAGAGACCTTATTTTCAAATTGGGAGTAATACAAGCTGGTTGTTAGATTTCTTTGATTGTCCTAACCCTTCTCCTTGTAATAATATAGTTATGTTTTGAAATAAAAGATTTAAAATAGAAATAAGTTCATAATTTAGCTTTTTTTGAGGAAAGTATCAAGACCAAGCCTTCCTTCCATCAGACAGCAGTGAGCGGATAACTTAGTGGCAGTGGAGATCCGCGACTTGGAGACAATTAATCATAGTTAAGCACATTCATCTTACTTCTTTCTAGCTAACCAGCATAATGATCAGGATTATTATTTCTAATTAGAGGAAGTAATAGATCATGTATAACCTTAGGATGAGTCTCATTAATTAACCTGCGTCCTAAGGGAGTTCAGTAGGTAGTCCATCTCTGTCACAATGAGCACCATTGGTTTACACTTAGTTCACAGGAACAAACATCATGGGAATTGGCTAAATAACTAAAATTGATTAAAACAGTAGATAAAAATTAAATATGTGACAAACTTCACTACATCCTGCCATTTGATATATGTTTCAACACACAGCACTTTACTATAACCACAGACTGTGCCAGACTGTGAAACTGGGTTGGTTTTATGCTGGGTTTGATTCCAGCAAGTTTGCTGGAGTTCATTATTTGTTGTACATATTGGAATGGATTTGGATCCGTTGTTTCTGAAGTTATGGATGAAGTTGACACTCTGGTGCTCAACACTTCTTACTAAAAGTGCTTTTAGAGTCCTATAGGATTATATGCCTAGGTCTATAGGATGCCTGTAAGACTCCTTAGCTGTCATGCTTTTCGAGTTCTGCCTTACATTCGTGAAATTACATTTTATAAAATCTTCAGCTGAAAAGATTTTGTTATTTCAGGAATTATGAATAAGGATTTGGAGCAAGAGCTTTGAATGTATTATTTTGAAACAGACAGTCTAAGCTTCATCTCTGAAGTTGTTAGATCATGACTTTGGAGATATTGATTTTGAACTCAATATACTTTTAAACATTCTAGAGTTGATATACGTCTAAAAGTGATAACTTTAAATATGAATAGTCTAGCTTTATGGTTTAAAAACAGACATTAGAGACAGATCATCTGATCTAATTTTTTTTGTTCTTCAAGTCTATAGAGCAAAAGCACTGAACTGTCACGTCTTAAACTATCTCAAAGTGCAGACTAATACGACCACTTTGAAGGAAGGTGTTAGTTTGAAAAGCTAAATGTTAATGTGAACATGTGTAACGTTCCATGTGAAAAAGAGTTATAACACATGGTAGAAGCCGTCATTGCCTTCATCATATCCTCTTCTCCATTCTTTTCCTCAGCCTTATACTTCTTCTACTTTTAATTTTTCCAACTTTCTAAGGTCTTTAAAGGAACAAATTATTGTGATGGCTCTTACATTTTAAGAGGTGTATGATTTCATATCATGTCAAATATTGCAGGTCTATGTAATTTAAAAAACAAGTAGAATTATTTGATCAAGTTTAGAATTTCATATAGCTGCATTTGACCTTTGTAATATAGTGTCATTCCTGACTACAAAATACAACTTCTTCGTAGCTTTTTCTGTAGGAAATTACTGTCAGAACAGTCATGCATTTTTGGCATTTAAAGTTTTCTTCTTTATAGAGAGATGTAACCTATATATATATATATCAATATTTCAATGGAATTGTAGGTTGAAATGGCATTGCAGCTGTCAGACAGACAGCTAGCATTTTGAAAAAAAAATCACTTGCAATTTGTGGCAAATTAATGAAGTGAGGATTATTGCAAATTATGGAATTGCTTCCAGCTGGATTACATAGCATAACATAGAGTTTGCATTAAGCTTTTTGTTTTCTGTCTACTATAGGAAAAAATGAATGCACCACACAGCATTAATGAGTGGCTGTGTTATTCCCTTCTTTTAGATCACCCCAGTTCCAGGCACTCATCCACTTTTAGTTTTTGTCAATCCTAAAAGTGGTGGGAAACAAGGAGAAAGGTAAGTTTTATTTTCTCTCTTTTTAGTCTTTGACTATTCTGATCTCTGTGATATGTTTAAAAATGAACTTTAGAAGTTTGTATACGAAGAGAAATCCAACATTCTGTACTGTTACGTCTCGCATGTTGCCATCCCATTGCTACGTTTAGAAGAGGTACACACTAGCATATAGTTACAAATTCTGCAGTTAAAAACGAGAAATAGTTCTGTACAATGGTTTCATTTCGCATCAGAAAAAAATAGCTATCTTCAGTGTATGGTTTTGTGGAATTTGCATGAAGCTGTGAGTTGCTATATTTTCCATTGCAGCTTTGAAGTTGTAACAGTTTTCTTTTAATCTCTGTAATAATTATGCAGAGGCCAATAATTTAAATCGAAAACAGTATTCCATTTTCTAATGTATGACTTGCCTTTCAAAAATTCATTGAGTGGAGTCTCCAGCCTCTCCATAAGATTTCCTACAGCGTAGAAACCTTTTGATTTCTCTAGATAGGAAACATTCTAACAATACAGATCAAGTATTAAAGTCCAATCACACAAACTTTAAAGACATGCTTAATTTTATATGTGCCAGTAATTACATTGATATAAATTCAAAATGCTGAAATTTATGTTTTGATGTTAGTATATCGGAGGCATGATAAAATAGAGGTAAGGAGCATTCTCCTCCTAATCTGTCCGTCAGACTCACACAGAAATGCTGAATTAGTTATCCTTGAGCAGATATTCCAGGGTGTACTTCAGAATCACAGACACCCACAATGTGGCCTTTTTTCATCATCAAGTAAATCACTAAATTTTTGTAGCCTAACTTACCATATCAGTACTGTAGTTTATCTTTCAAGTCTTGAAAAAAGCTTTGGTCTTCGGGCCAAGATGATACCTGTGGATACTGGGTGATGGGGGTGCCCAAGAGCACAAAAGGAGGGATCCAGTGGGATTCTAAAGTTTGGAACCAAGCAACTAAACTGCAAGTGGGTCAGTTTTCCCTACCTCTTCCCCACTGCCTCTATCAGATCTCAAACAGCATCTGTTAAAGTAAACTGACGGAAGGGAAAAAATCTTGCAGGGTAGCTGTTAGGGGATTCTCAGAGCTGAAGAAAACATAACCCGAAATGTTGCAGGGTAACTGTTAGGGGATTCTCAGAGCTGAAGAACATATAGCCCAAACTGCATTCCAAGACCTGTGAGAGAAGAGGAGCGAATTGTGTAGTCCCTGGACCAGTATACTTAGATACCGGCAATGCAAACAGCACTAGTTGTGTCAAAGGCAGTGAATGATCTATGAGATTCACTCTAAACAGTTGAAAGAACGAGCCTTTGCAATCACAGCAGAGTAATACGAGCCATCCTGAGCACTCGTGTTTCAGACAGAGCAACAGTGTGAGGTAGCCCTGGTCTTCGCAGCCCAGGGACACTGTGGAAGGTAAAGCACTGGCTCTCAGTTCGACCCTTTGATCGTATCAAAATAGAGTGGATCTGGCACCCAGTCTGGAGTTATGTAGGTGAGAGGCAGGTTAGAGAGCCGCACTTACGTAGTTAGTTATAACAAGGTAACGACATGCTGTTTCACAGCTTTCTGTTCCCAGCTCATAATTGGTCTCAAGTGCTACTGTCTGAATGGGCTTAATGCACGAGGGATGTCATTTAATGTTAGATAATTCTCCAGGGCAAAAGCAAGTTTAAAACCTGAGATCCCTTTCGCAGCCTTCTATTCCCAATCATGTATTGTGGTCTGACACTTCTCAGTTGATGTTAATGCAACCCTTACTGAGACCAAGCAGATCACAGGAACGTTTTGAATTTATGAAAGGAATGCCTCGTACACACTTTGTTCGCTAACTCCATTACCTACAAGTGTTGTTTCACAATGAAGTGTGTAGCGTGAGGGCAGCCACCAGCAACTGAGTGTAGTGAAGTACAAGAACCTCTTCAGCTGGCTTCGATACCACACAAACTAAAAATGTTAAATTGCATATTAATGCGTCACGGCTGCACTCATTATTTCTGTGTTAGGAGGACCACGTCATAAGGTCAACTGCATAGTCATGTAACCCTGTCTCAAGTCATTCACCAGCAGGAGACAATTTCTCATGATTATATCTAAAACTAGATTCAAATAAGGGTTTTAAAAGTCCACTTATGGACCATTTAATGAGAAGGGGGTTGCCCTCTGACTTTTAGCTGTTAATGTTTCATATCGATACCAGCAACATAATAAATAGTAAAATAAGGATGTTAAAAATGCTTATTAGCTTTAATTTAAATATTAGCTTTAATGAAGCTTTAAGGGATAAAAACATTCTCAGGGAACAATAGTATTTAACTTTTTTCCAGTTTTCCTGTTTTTTATCTGGCTGCTCTAAAGTCAGTAACCAGAAAGAGAAGAATCTCATATTCCTCACCCCCGTCCCCAATTTTGTGGAAGATATATGGCATGAAAAGTAAAATCACAGGACATTTGGAGACATAAATAGCTTTTAAAAATGCAGGTATGGTGATTCAATTCAAGTCAGGCTTTTTGATTACAGCGATTTTGTAATCTGCTCAGCTATTGAGAGACTGGGAGGATAGGCTGTAACAAAAATTGGATTTCCCCAGCAGTGGAAACATTACCACCGCCCCACCCTGCTAATTTTTGTAGATGAGAATTTCAGTATCTTGACTCATTCAGATTAAGGTGATCTTTTACTGAAAGCCATTCTTCAGTCTTTACTTAGGATTTTCTGTGTTTGAGAGACCACGATGAATGAAGTTAGGATTTCTAATTGACTTTCATCAAACACAGAAAGGTTATTGCAGACACCGTCAAGACTCCAGTGTTCCCACAGTTCCCCATATGAGATTTTATGCCTTGCCATATGGTAACCCAGCCCATTTCATTGCCCTTAGACTTGAAGAGAGTGTATGCATCCATCTGACGACCAGTTGAATAAATGCACTCCCCCCAGTAATACTCTGCTGTTTCCCTTTGTGTTTTGCAATTTTTCTCAGATGTCTCAAATCAAAGGAAAAGAACTGAAGTTCACTTTAGGGTAAAAAAACATAGGTGCTTTAGTTTTGTTTTTTGAATGCTGGAACCACAGATATGGTGGGGAAACAAATGGATATATAGAAAAAGTGCATTCAGAATACAAAAATGTCATCTTTACAACCATATCTAATTACCTTATCAATAAGTTTTGAAGCTTCAATACTATTAGAAAGCCAGAATTTTTCAAAATGTGCAGTGATAAAAGTGATCTTATTCTTAAACATATTTCTCTTTTAAAACTGAGAGCTATGACTTTCAGATATAACTACAAAATAAAGAGCTATGAAAATAATCCAGTTATACTCCCTGCTTAATGGAGAGATTAATACTTATTGCCTGTCACCTGAAACACAAATGCATTTACAGTTACGTGAACTTAAATGGTTTAGTCCAATGGATAATACATATGCTTATAATAGAACAAAAGTATAATGCAATGTTTATTAAGAAGAAAGTAGCAAATTAGAATTTGAAAGTAGCAAATTACAATCAAAGTTGATGAGTTTAAGCCTTTCATGAACCAAAAATAATTTTTAATTACACATGAGATAGGATAGGAGTTCAGCCAACCCAGTCAGGTGTCTTCCTTAGGCTATATCACACCGTAACATGTTTTCAGTGATTGTGCATAAGACAGACGAGTGTGGTAAATTCAATCAGAAAACAATTGCAATACGTCCATTTCGTCCTAGAGCTAAGAGTCCTGTGTGTTGGTGTTTAACATCTGACTAATCAAGACAACAGCTTTCAATAATTTGTGAATGGGATGTATATATTTAGAACCTTATTAACAAAATAGTTTCGACAGCAAAAATATGCAACAAGCATGTAGCGCTTCTAGAGACTGTTATTGTTAAGGGTAATGCTCCTCACGTAAGAGTCCTAAATCAGGCTGTTGTTTTGCCATACTCATTACTTTGTTTTCCACTTCTCCATTTTCCAATTTATTTGCCTGACCAGCAGGTGAGTTTAAACAATTGTTTCCTTGACAAATGTGCGGTTGGATGCACTGGAGAACAGCTTCCGTAGCCTGACGTTTCCTGCTGACTCCACGCTCGGTGTCTGTGCAGCACAGGTTGACGATGTCTTTGACCTTTGTTGTTTTCAAATAACTTTGGTTCAGAGTCGCACTTCCCTCCTACCCTCCGATTCATCTGGCTTTCTAGCTTTCATTTAGGGTAGAAGAAGTTTCAAATGACCTTTTAAAATGTTATATCTCTAGAAGAGAAGATTGTTAGCATTCTTTTAGTTTTGGAAGGAGTCCTTGGCTTCTTTCTTCTCTGCCGTTAGGGTTGAATTAAGCCTACACTGACTTCATCTTGAATAGCCACCCCCCAGATGACTGAAAATGCATCCCTCAGTTGGCACATGACACTGCTATGGCCAACTTCTTCCCTGGTTCAGTCGCCTTTATTCCCAGTTTTGAATTGCCAATGAATTTCTATCTGATTCCCTCATCTCAAATGTGGCACGTTGTTAGGCCTAGACACGATTTGGTGTGAAGGCAAATGTTTATAGATTGTTTCTTCCTCTTTTTTGGAGAACGTATGAATGAAAATGAACCATCAATTTATGACTTTTACCAGAGTAGCCTACATAGAATAATAAATACATAGTAAATATGTAATAATAACTTGAAGTGTGATATGTTTAGTTCACTAGCAAGCTGATGTCCAAGTCTGGAGTCCTCAACATAGAAAGCATGNGGTGAGACACTGGAACAGGGCGCCCAGAGAAGCTGTGGCTGCCCCATCCCTGGAGGGGTTCAAGGCCAGGCTGGATGGGGCTTGGAGCAACCTGGTGTGGTGGGAGGTGTCCCTGCCCATGGCAGGGGGGTTGGAACTGGGTGATCTTTAAGGTCCCTTCCAACTCCCGTTCTATGATTTTCAGAGAATCATTGTACAGAGATGGTCTGGTATTGATGTTCGACTGGTATCTATGAACGATGTGTGCTGAATCAGGTTTGATTCAGTGTTATCTCTGTATTCTTGCAGGTTGACTTCTGGATTTTGGCTAGAGAGACTTGACTTCTGCTTTAATAAGAAGGGTTTTAACAGCATTTCACTGATACCTGACAACAGTATTGTGAGTGTAGGGAAAGGCTGGTCTGTTTCCTAGCACCAGGCTTTTAGGCAAATAATGCTTAAACCTTTGGGACCGTTAACAATACTGTTTATAAACTTCTTATTGTCATCTGCATAAACTGAATTTAGCAGCACCTTGGAGCAGGATAAATCCTATACATCACTGGGAAGCAACTTATACATACCAACTAGAAAATTAAAAACAGGATCTTTTTACACTGGTAGAGATGCTGCAAATGAAGCAGAAATATAGACAGTGGTGCAAACCCACTGTCAAATGCCTGGTTTAGTCGTCATCGCAGCCATCAACAATGATGTGTGTGTGCTTGCAACGTGAAACTAGTCATTTCACATTGACATTTTATGTAAGGAATGGCATCAGGAGTAGATTGTGTGAGTATCAACACAAGGCTTTATAAAGAAGCTAGGATGGCTAAATAATTGAGAAATTAAGAAAATGTCCCAATTTGGCAGTTTTAGAGATAATTATAAATTTGTTTGTCTTCGATATTCTTACACCCTAGCCTTCTACCTAGCCTGATAAATTATGCATTGCTATTAAGAAGATTAAAAAAAAAAAAATCTCAATGTGCACATAGATTGTGTCTAAGACAGTTTTATTTTGCTGAATTTGAAAACATGGACATTTTAACTTAAAATTCGGTTCTTGCTATGCTTCTATTTTATTTTAGACAGTAAAAAGAAAGGAATAGAAGTTTCAGTGGAAAAATAAAGGCTTTCTTAAAACCATTAAAATATTAATTAGCTTGAAGACATAAACACTAAATTTAAAAGCAAGAAGTGGGGGTTTATAATTTAAACTATTGCCACAGATCCCAGCTATGTTTATTCATTCTAGTCTGCAACAATTTCATGTGCTTTCTTGTTTCCATGTAAGAAATGAAGCAGTTACCATGCTGTAGTCAATGGAGAAAATGACATTTCTAATATTTGTAATGAAGAAACAAAATGTTTGTCATATATAGGACAAATAACCTCAAATCCATAAACTTACAGGTTTTTTAACACTTGCCGTTTCAAGAAATATTGCTGGGGCTGGGACAGCAAATGGCATCCCTTATGGGCTAGGACAATGGTTTTCATGCTGTATCAATAAATTGCTTCTTATTATTCAGATAATATTAAAATACATGTAATTTAAGTAAACCAGTGGGTTTGAATCTTTTTCGTTTTCTTCTCAAAATGTTGTTCAACCTATGGGGATGTTTTTGGTGGGTGGCAAAGACAACTTGCTTTTGTAACTAATTATACTTGTAATTTTGCATTAGCCATAAATTTCAGGAATAAATCTCTCCTTTATCATGGAGTTACTTTAATGGGAAGCAGTGTGCTCTTCCAAATGCTTTTTTGGCTCACTTTTTCTTCTGTCATTTTAAGTCCTTACTTCCCTATCCCCCCTCTTTTTTTTTTTTCCTTCTCTCTCCGTACAGCATTGGAGTTGCAGTTAGCTTGTAACACTTCTGTCTCAATTTTATACCCACAGCCCACTGTATGTATGAATTATAATTGCTGTGTTCAAATATTTGAATTTTTTTTTGTATAAATGAAATCCTGCAATTCCAATAATTATAGTATGTTAGCTGCTTAATGCTTTAATTTTTTCATTTGATAGGTTTAAAAAAAAAATAATTCCAAACACATAAGTAAATACTGTCTCCTTTTCTCTTTTACCTCTTCAGAATTTATAGAAAATTTCAGTACCTTTTAAATCCTCGTCAAGTTTATAGTCTTTCTGGAAATGGACCAATGCCAGGGTAAGTCTACAGTTAATATTATTACCAGGAAATCATTTAATAAAATGCTACATAATCAAATGAGCAGAGTGAGGCACATATAGCATCTTTTGAATGTACCAACACTGCGACCTCTGAATGGCTGCAGAAATCTTCAGGTATTATCTCTTTACATGTACAAATAAAACTGTGTATCATATGCTTTACTGATAACTGTGCAGTACTCCGTAAGAACCGTGGGATAAATTTTGCTTGATTTCCAACTTTTAGTGCTCTATCAGCAACCTGAGACCTGGTGGGGGTTTCTTCTATGTTACAAACATCAAGCAAGCTGAAAGAATGACCCGGAGGACGTATATTTCTTTTACATGAACGCATAAGTGCACATATGTTTGTGACTCTGTAATGCATATATGTAAAGTATACATATATATATTCATTTTGTATGTACCGGTTTTTATTTATTTATGTCACTGATACACTAAATTTTACATCAGTGAGAAAAGCTGCAGAAGGATATTAAGAGATACATGTTCACTGACATGAAGTTTCCAATGTTGGTGGAATATTTTTTAATCTTGGGAGTTTTTATTTGTTTAGAATTTTTTTTTCCTTGTAAATTGGAGGAAAATCAGATGAAGGTGGAAATGTATGTGGTTATATTTCAGTTGTTACAGATATATTACTGGAAAAAGTATGCTCTGACAGTTTCTGACAGTTTTTCTGCCAAAAGGGAATTGGGCCCAATCATTTGGAAGTAAAGATTCTCAGGATACCTTGCACTACAGTGTGGCTAATGTGCAGCCTACAGAATGATGCAAAACCTGCTGAAAATACGAAATAATGACTTGCATAATTTCTTTTATGCCTGTAATTTTGCCCTCTACCTAAATGCAAGTGTTGTTTTATTACTCGAATGGGATTTGTTATGTTTGGTGATGCTAGTCTTGACACGTGTGGAAAATTTAAGTCATATTGGTCCGAAGAGTAACTAACTGCAGAACCTTAATTCAGGAATTTCTAAGAAATTTTGACCGAGATAAAAGTAATAACTAATATTGTTTAACATATGGTAAAATAAAAATGCCATTCTAGAGATTGAGGTGATGACTTTAACAACAACTGAAATATTTTTGTTCAAATTCATCTTATTTCCTTGAACCTCTTTAAAAAGCAAACAAACACCCACCCACTTACTGATTGCATTTCTGTGTATTACTGACTTGTGGTTTTCGTCTATCTCGTGATGTAAAGAAAAATGTATTTTAAGGCAGCAGCACAAGAGGGCAGTGTTAAGTTCAAACTGAAACCCTGCACTGAAGTGATTTAAACTTTAGTCTTTTGAACCAGGACAGTGTTTTTTTAGAAAATATTTTCAATTT